>CM035411.1:196089852-196137352 GCA_020310875.1 Ceratopteris richardii | reverse complement strand
CGGACACTTATGGCTCATCGTCGCGATAATGCATGATATGCACTACTTTTATGTATATATATGTGGATATGAGTATGTGTGTTTATGCATGTATGTATGTATATGAGAGAGAGAGAGAAAAGAGTGAGACTAGAGGTATAAATACACGCATACACACACATATACATCATACATGCACATTTACACACATATACATATACATGCACATTTATACATACACACACATACATGCACATTTTTACACACACATACACATGCATGCAGTTACACACATATAATGAATACACATAGACACATACACATACTCACATACACATACACATACTCACATACACATACACATGCATAATCATATGTACACACACATGCATAATCATATGTACACACACATGCATAATCATATGTACACACACATAGATAATCATATTTACATGCATATATACATATACACATGCATATATACACACACAGAACACATGCATATGCACATATAGATACACATACATACACAACACATGCATACACATAAATAAATAAATAAATAAATAAATAAATAAATAAATCCTATTTCAAAAATCCTAAATTGAAAACACTAATTTCAATATTAGGGTTTTAAAACTCCTAATTTAAAAACTCTAATTCAACCTTTTAGCCCTATGTTTGAAGTATATGTACACCTTCGACGTCCTACTAGAGAGATGTCTCTCCTCCCAACCTTATGCCTCTATATATAGCCACTCGAATCAACGAGGATCATAATATATATAAAGATTTATACACATCATGTATATAGGATACATAAATATAAAATGGAGTAGATATATTATGCACACATACATGCCTAAATGCACACATAAATATATATATACATACTAACATATTTACATGTACACATTTACACATAGACATATATACATATATACATGTACACATCACATATACATGCCTACATGCACACATAAACATATATATACATGCATACATATTTACATGTACATATTTACACATAGACACATATACATATATACATGTACACAATTATAAACACTTGCATATATTACATGAATACATGAATATTTTACATAAATGCATATGCATATATGCACATATGCATATTTAACACATGTATACATATATCACACACATGCAAACACATACATATACATGAAATACATATATATGCATACTAACATATGTATACATATAATACACATGAATACACACACATATGCATACATACATGATAAAAATTTGCTCCTTGAAGATAAAGCTATATATAAAATAATTAGGCATACCCCCAAGCTTCATGTTTTAAATTAGAAGAACATGATTTCATCCCTCTAGTAGGATTCATCGTTATTCAAGTTAATAAAAAAATCTATTATCTGATATCCATTCAGAAGCTTCAAGTTATTGATCGATAACTAGAGTAGAATTTACTATCTAATCTGCTCATATGTTTTCATTATTGCCATCATTTTGGTAAGACATCAATATAGTCTCATCTTCATTATCCTTATTGATTTCATTTATTTCTTCTATTGTTAGATCTATGTTCTCATGAATCACATCATCTATTGATGGGTTAATATCTATTTCTGGTAATTCCTCTTCCTCATCAATAGAACCAGCATGTAGAGAATTATCCTCTTCATTAAAAAGATTAGTATCATTATCACGTATAATGATTCTAATTTCTATTTCAGATGTTGATGTATCAGTATCTGATGCTGAATCATCAAGAGGACTTTCTTCGATCTCTCTAACAATAAACTGTTCAAACAATGACCTACCTCTAGGTTGCACATGAATGACTTGCCACCAAGGATGAGCATCTGGGTTTTTATAAAAAAAATGCTTGTTCAATATGCCTAGGAAGAATATATGGTTCTTTAGTATATCGCATTACCTTGGAAGAATCAATTGCCCAAAACCCAGATAATTCCTTTCTTAATGTGGAATTACTACCTTTATACTCCGCTCGAAACCAGTCAACCTTCAAAATGACCTATCAAAATATATAACAGCAAAAACCCATTATTAGGTGCTTAAAAAAATAACTAACTCTATAAAAAAAAATATAAACTTTTTTCTACCTGTTTGAATGTACGAAATGAAATTTCGTAGATACCAACAATAGTTCCTACGTAACCAAGTTTGCTATCTATAAGGTTCGTGTCTTTTGAGCTAGCACGTGATAGTTTCTTGAAAGAAGCAACAATACTAGAATCCTCTGTTTTACGTAAAGAATCAATGGCTTTGATTCTAATATGCTGTCCAAAAGCCCACATATTAGTGAACATTCGAGCCTGCAAAATAAATTCAATTAGTAAATAGAAACTAACATACATATATGAAAAAAATAAAATATTATTTTAATAAAATTACCTTTCGTTCACAACCTATCATTAACTCTCTTTGCTCATCTGAGATTTCTTCATTATTTGCGTTGGTGCGTTGCAAATGACTATATAGCCAATCCGTGAAAGCAGGTATATCTGTAATCTCATTATTATCGAGATTACGTCTAAATCTTTTTTTTTTCGCCTCTTACTTCGGAGATTTTGAAGTTCCTCGTACTCGCTAAGGAATGCTTGCATGCATTCGCTATTATATGCTACAAAAGTAGAAACATCATTTTTTTCTTGAAATGTAAATAAGAATGGAACCCCCTTACCTGATAATACCTCATCTGTTATTTTTGAAGAAGTCTTGTTGGTCCATGCATGTGGAGCTTCTTCATGAACTCTTTCAAGGTACTCACTAACGTAATACATGCACTCTTCAAGCATCCAACCCTTTGCCATGGATCCTTCTGGTTTTGCTCTTTGTCGCACATAACCTTTTAGTATTCCCATAAATCGCTCGACCCAAAACATCCATCGAGTGTTGACAACACATGCAATCTCTATCTCATCTACAAGATGGACTAATAAATGAACCTGAATATCAAAAAATGAAGTAGGAAGTTCTTTCTCCATCAAACATAGTAGCTCTTTGCATTCACGTTTTTTTTGTGGGATCGAGTTTTTGTCAATCTCTTTGGATGTAATCCACCTATACATATCATAAAAATAATTATAAAGAAGTTAATTAAAAAATAAAAGATATCCAATATTCATACATATTAAATATAAAAGTATCATAATTACCTTATAACTGATCCAAGACGATAGATCACATCTCGTACTCCTTTCATTGTACATCCATCGATAACCAAAGGTAAAATATGTTTCAAAAAGTTATGCCAGTCATGGGTCTTTAACCCAGATAAGCTCTTATCATCCATAGTAAACATGTTTTGAAACGATGCTCCATATCCTGTAGGAGTCTTAATCAATTGAATTCTATTGTTGATAGTCTGTATCTCTTTTGTTGTAAGTACCCAAAGAGCATGTGCATAAGTCGTTTCTTGTTGATGTCTATCAAAAACTGGCCATAACTTTGGTTTGGATTTTTGATCTTTCAAATCATTCCTTGATGCTATGGTATCTTTTAGTCCAAGAAGATGCTGCCATAGTGAATAACCAATATTTTTGAATATATGCATAGGATCAAGAAGATGACATACTTTTAACTCTTTCCAATACTCCAAAGAATACCATATTGATATGTTATCTACGAGTGCCAATTTTCCTTTACCTCTATTCACATACTCATTATCTGAATCATCACTGAAGATTTCTGCTTTTGGATCTATCAGAGGTCCATCTGTCCATTTTTTATACCTATCAATAGGTGTCATAGGTTTTGGACACTGACCTGTTTCAAGCTTTCCATTAAAATGTATCACTTCTCTTTTAGATGTTAATGGATGATCATCAGGCAAGAATCGTCGATGTCGAAGATAAATATTTTTGTTGAGATTCTTACTATAGATTGATCTCAACCAATCACCACAATATGGACAAGCTTTATAACCCTTAGTAGATATTCCTGCATCATGGAAAATGTTAAAAATATAATTAGATTAAATCATATTTATTTACATGCATATTGAATAAAAAAATTACATCAATACCTGAACAAACACCATATCCAGGAAAATCGTGAATAGTCCAAGCCACAATACCACGAACCGTAATATGTATTTCATTGATGCTTTTCGATACATCAATGACATTAATACCTCTCCATAACTCTTGAAGATCGTCAATGAGAGGAGCAAGATATATATTCATATCTTTAACTTGTCTTTTGCTTGGGATTAAAAGTGAAAGCATTAAATGTTCCTTTTTAATGCTAAGATATGGTGGAAGATTGTAGTTTATGACTACCACTGGCCATGTTGACCATTTACTGGATTTCATGGAGAATGGATTAACCCCATCTAATGCAACTCCTAACTTTAGATTCTATGGATTTTGTGCAAATTCAGGCCATGTAGAATCAATATGCTGAAAAGCAACACTATCATGAGGAATTCTGATTATTCCATCAGTACTTTTGTGATCATGTCCCCAAGTCAAAAGCTTTGATAATTCGGGGCTTTGAAACATATGTCTAATCCGTGGAGCCAATGGAAAATGTCTCATTACCTTTTTTGGGATTTTACCTTCTTTGCCCTTATATTGAGGAGATTGACATTTGGGACATGTCAAAGAGTCTGCATATTCACCTCTATATAAAATAGAATCGTTAGGACATGCATGTATACATTGATAATCTATACCAAGATTGTTGATTATCTTCCTCATTTCATCATGTGAGGTAGGAAGAATATTCTGACGTGGTAAAAACTTTTTAGATAATAACCTGTAAGTTTATCAATATATATGCATATAATTTTATATATGTGTATGCTTATGTGCATCTTTCAAAATATTCGAGCAAAATTTGATTGTTTTGGATGGCAGGATATGATTGTTTGTTTTGGAGGATATAAAGTATGTACCTTCATTGAATGATTTGTCGATTCTATCATATGTTCAGTTTGAAAATGTGAGAAGCGGGTTTATAATTGCTATTCAAAGAATTTGGCACTGTTTATAGGCCATACGATGGTGACCTGGATGAATCACATGCACAGAGCTTACTCAGGATAGAGCAACCTGATTATAAGGTACTAGTACCAACAGGATTTCTGGGGTATGCAATAAACCTCTTGCATGTCAATGATGAGCATCTGAACTTTAGGATACAAAGTGGAAATCATGGTGGCTTGAGAGGATCACTTTTATACAGCTTGTTCAAAGAACTTCAGGTTTATGACACTGAAGTTTTTTGAACAAGCTGTATAAAAGTGACCCTCTCAAGCCACCATGATTTCCACTTTGTATCCTAAAGTTCAGATGCTCATCATTGACATGCAAGAGGTTTACTGCATACCCTAGGATCCTACTGGCACTAGTCCATTATAATTAGATTGCTCTATCTTGAGTAACCTCTGTGCATACGATTCATGCAAGTCACCATTGTATGGCCTATAAACAGTGCCAAATTCTTTGAATAGCAATTATAAATCCGCTTCTCACACTTTCAAACTGAACATATGTGTGAATCAACAAATCATTCAATGAAGGTACATACTTCATATCCTCCAAAACAAACAATCGTATCCTGCCATCCAAAACAATCAAATTTTGCGCAAATATTTTGAAAGATGCATTAATAGTTTTAAAAGATTCGTGGACAAAAAGTGTCCATTCAAATCAAGTTCTTGTTCCTACCTTATCTAAAGTAAGAATAAAAACCTGCATGTATTTATATATATATATTTATGCATATATATATAAATAGATAGAAAATTGAAAATTATATCTTAATAGTGTCAAAACAGATACAATACTCCATCCAAAACAATTTTGAAGGTTGAGAATAAGTAAGCTCGCACTTAGTCGTGTCAAATGACTTCCTTCATATACATGCTTTAGACATTCCTCTCGAAGATATTTCTCATTTTTAGAAATATCAATGCTCTCACTATCATTTTGATACCAATCCTCAATAAAATCTGCCATGCCATCATCTTCATCATTGTCACACAAATCTTGTACTTTATCGTCTTTTGAATATAGATCTTTCAACTTTGCATATTGCACATGATTAGTTTTGCATAGCCTCCTCATGGAAGCTTCTGATAAACGAGGTCTTACTGGTAATTGTGAATGCTGTGGAGGAATATCATCAACATCATACGTTGGAGTCTACACATATAAATAAAATTCATTAGTATTCCATAAATGAATAAAAATTAAACTTTAAATATAAAATTAAGTATATAAATTATTAAATATGGATAGAAAATTTTTATTCTCTCTAGCTAAAAGGTGCTCTTGGAGGTCTACTCCATCCATAATTCACTAATAGTTCATCACCGGCATGTAGTAATAGCATTGACAACTATGTATCTTGATACATCTCTACTCATGTATGGTGATTCATGACTATTTTCACGCTCCTCAAATGTGCAATTAGTCCTTGAACTATTATGTAACCCTCGACTACTATTTATTAAACTTGCTATATTTCCATGTGTGTAAGGTCTTCCATCAATATATAAGCTTTCATTTTCTGCATGTAAAATCCCTCTACTAGTAAGGGATGCTGCGTTCAAGCATATTCCATAAGTACTCATGCTTTGAACATAACGTGAAAGTCGATGCCAATCTCCCCATCCATATATAGGACCACAAAATGACATAAGAGTGACTTCAGAGTTCAGAGGCACATACAAATCCTCTACAAATCCTCTACAATAAAGACACCATGACCAGCATTAGTAATAGTGGATGGAGCAATCATATAGCGATTACCCCAAAAGTTGAAAACCTCTCCATCTAAAGGAAGTGGTCCTCTATTCCATCCTCCATATCTTCTTCTATCATATGTTTGTATTAAAGAACGATCACGAGCTGGCAATGGATAATCTCCAGCCATTTCATTCTCTAAACCAGGAGGTAGAGTATTTCTAGAAACCTCTGCTTGTAATAGATGAACAGCAAGTCCATGACGTGTACGAGGTATATTAACATTATGAGAAAAATCATCATCATCATCATCGAGCAAGTATTCCTGTATATCACATTCCAATCGTGGTCTTCGATACGTGCCATAACAAGAGTTACACCAACATATAATATGCTCTTCATAGTAAAATTCATCATAATTCCTATCGGAGGACACATGTGAAGTCGTTGCATGGGTAGGAGGTGGTGGAGTATCCTCTGATTGATTAGAATCTGCAAATAATAAGAAATAAGAAAAAAGATAATTTATGTATCCATCAAATATATTTAAAATTAAATGTTTGATATACTTATAGTATAAAGTTGTTGCACGATGAGGAGACGGTGGTGGAGTTCCATCTGATTGATAAGAAAGAATCTACAAATAATGGTATTTGATACTAATAATCTGATTATCTACATACACAAAAAATTCACCTATACATATTTACACATATGTAGATAATCAGATTATTAATATCACATATACACATATACAGAACTACACATTATTGTGGGATAAATGCATGTATTTTGTATGAATAAGTGTATATGCATGCATGTGTGTGTACATATATATGTGGATATGTATATGTGTATACATATCCACATATTCACATATACACATTTACATATTCACATATTCACATATACACATTTACACATACACACATATTCACATATACAGAACTACACATTATTGTGGGATAAATGCACGTATTTTGTATGAATAAGTGTATATGCATGCATGTGTGTGTATGTATATATGTGGATATGTATATGTGTGTTTATGTTATATGTATGCATATGTGTATATGTATACATATATGTATGCGTATATGTTTGCATGTATGTGTATGTGGCTATGTGTATGTGTATGTGTGTGTATATATGTGTTTTTTATCTGTTTGAGATTAAATTAACAGGAGATATTATATGGTCGAAAAAAATAGGAGGCGAGCTAACATACCACCTAAGACGTGGCAGTTTTTTTGTAGACAGCTACGTCTTCAGGAGTCATTTCCTCAGCAGAAGGTACACAAATTAATAGTTTATATTTATAATTTTTATATATTTTAGTAATTTTTTACATTTAATTAATTTATTTTTTTCTTGAATAAATAGGCTACTGCAATGAAGAGAGTGGAGTCGGGCCACACATCGCACCTAGGCCAAATGGGCCATAATGGTTTTGTAGCTACGTTTGTAAGTATATGTGTTATTGTGAGTATATTTTTTATTTTGGTTAAAATGCAAGCAACTAATGTTTTTTATTTGTTTCATTGCAACGGAAGGATTATGGCCGATATCCTACGAAACATGAGATCGAGTATGCTACACATTTTGCATATCGGCGTTTGAGTGAGTATATGCAAGATCATCCTGATGCCTTTGTGAGTATTTTTAAATTTTATATAATTATTTTATTTTTATGAACGGTTTAATTTTTTTATTTATTTATGTTTGTTATATGTAATATAGGAGTATTATGGAGGGACAAATATGGATGAGGTGGAGAGACAGACATAGGAGGGACGATCTCGATCGTCACAGGGTGATCATGACGATGAGGATGAGGAAGATCAGGATGCTCATGATATTGCTGATGATGATGATGATCATGATGATGATGATTAGGATTTTAGTTGATTATGACATTGGATTATATGTATTTACATTGATATATATATATATATATATATATATATATATATATATATATATATATATATATATATATATATGTATATATATATATATGTATATATATACATATATATATATATATATATATATATATATATATATATTATCTATATATTTTTGATTTCAATTATGTTTTGAATTGTGTGTATGGTATTAAGTAATGAAGAGTTTTGTTCTATTGATTGTTATTGTTGTTTATATTAAACATGTGTTTTAATACTTTACTTATATAATTCATTCATATGTGTGTACCTAAGTGTATATGTATGTAGTGTATATGTATGTATGTGCATGTGTATGTGTGTGTATATGTATGTATGTGCATGTGTAAGTGTATATGTGTGTATGAGTATGTGCATGTGCATGTGCATGTGCATGAGTATGTGTATATGTAGGTATGTGCATGTGTGTGTGCATGTATATGTGTTTTAATTATATAATTCATTCATATATGTGTACCTAAGTGTATATGTATGTGTGTGTATATGTATGTATGTGCATGTGTATGTGTGTGTATATATATGTATGTGCATGTGCATGTATGTGTGTGTATATGTATATGCATGTATATGTATAACTCTATGTGTATATGTGTGTATGTGCATGTATATGTGTATATGTAGGTATGTGCATGTGTGTGTGCATGTGTATATGTGTTTTAATACTTTAATTATATAATTCATTCATGTGTGTATATGTATGTATGTGCATGTGTATGTGTGTGTATATGTATGTATGTGCATGTGCTTGTATAAGTGTATATGTGTGTATGAGTATGTGCATGTTCTTGTGTATGTGTGTGTATATGTATATGCATGTATATGTATATGTGTGTATATGTATATGTATATGTATATGTATATGTATATGTATATGTATATGTGTATATGTATATGTATATGCATGTGTATGTATATGCATGTGTATGTATATGCATGTGTATATGTATATGCATGTATATGTATATGTGTGTATATGTATATGTATATGTATATGTATATGTATATGTATATGTGTATATGTATATGCATGTGTATATGTATGAAACATGCATGTGTATGTGGATGCATTTCCATTTGCATCCATGTGCATGCATGTGAATGTGCATGCATGTGGATGGGCATATACATGTATTTGCATATATGTTAATGTGTGTATGTGTATATATATATATATACATACATATATATATATATATATATATATATATATATATATATATGCAATAATGCATGCATGTAAGTCTTTTTATGTGGTTGTAGGAATGTTTGTGCATATGCATGTGTATATGTGTGTATGTCTAAGTGTATGTGCACATGTATCTATGTGTATATATGTGTGCGTATGTGCATGTGTATATGTGTATATGTGTGAAAGTGCATCTTCATCATGTATAAGTGTATAAGTGCATATCAATAAGTGTGAGTATGCTATGTAATCAAAATAACACAATTCAAATGATATACAAAGAATAAAAATTGTACTTACAATAGTTAGCCATACTTTTTGCTTGGTTAGCTTCTTGAATAACCTACAATAAAGAGAGAAAGAAAAGAGAGAGGGAGAGAGAGAGATAATTCAAAGAGAGAAAGATGTAGAAAGAGAGAAATAGAGACAGAGGGAGACAATAAGAGAGAGCTTAGGCAAAACAACAATTTTGCATATACTTGCTTCAGCTCATAAGTGCAGCGCAATTGCGAACGTTGGAGAGCTCTTCGATCGGATGTGTGAAAATGCGGATCGAAGAGCCTCTAACGTTTTAATTTTTGTCTGTCAACAGATGGTCGTGTAAGCGATGCTGCCTCGTCGTCGCATAAGCAACATCTTTTTAGCGTGGTCGCCTATGCGACACAAAAAAGCATCGCATAAGCGATGCTATTTAATAGAGTCGTGTTATCAGCGACGCTGTATGGGAGCGTCGCATCCCCGTTGTGCCACAAGTCGCAAAAACCGTCGTTTTCTCCGTCGTTTAAGCGACGATCGGCACGCGATGCTAATTACGATGCATGTTGCAATTTTACAGCGACGAAATTCTGTCGCCTTAACCATTGCTATACGCCCGTATTCCTTGTAGTGCAAGAGTGCCCCACATATGTCATCATAGACTACTTTAGCACCAGGTGCACTATTGCTAATAGCTATGCAAAACATATCCCATGATGATGGCAAGGTGCATAACAACAAGACTACTTTCATTTCATTATCTATATCCATTTTTTGAGCCTATACCTAGGAGAATATATCATCAAACTCATTTAGATGAGCAGCAACACTATCTGTGTCCTTCATGCAAAGGTCATATAACTTTCTAATCAAATACATTTTTCATATCTTTTTCATATGTATTGCATAATGTCTTCCAAAGCTCCTTTTGCACTTATACTGTAAATTAAACATTATTTGTGAGGTGCAATCAAATGGTAGTCCAGATATCTTCATCCACGTCAGTAGCCTTCTTTAAGATTCCATTATATTGGGCAAATTGTAGTGTTCTTCCTTCCCTAAAGATGGTTTAGTTCAAGTTGCTCATAAATTTCAAGTTATTCATAGTGATGTTTGAGGTCTTACACAAACACCTTCTTTTGGGAACTACCTTTACTTTGTGACTTTTATTGATGATTTTTCCTAGCATGCATGGGTGTATCTATTGAAAGCAAATTTTGAAGTGTTTATGTTCTTCAAACAGTTTTTGTTTATGGCTGAAAATATGTCAGCATGTAAATTGGGCACCCTTCGTTTTGATGAAGGGGGGGATACATATCTTTTGATTTTAATGCATTTCTAGCTAAGCATGGAATAAAACATCAATGTACACTGTCATATACACCTCAACAAAAGGGATTTGATGAAAGAAAGAACAGTTCTACCATGGAGATGGTGAGGTGTATGGTAGAAAGTCAAGCTTTACCACATAGCTTCTGGCTTGAGACTTTTATGTGTGTAGCATATGTACTTAACATGTGTCTCACCAAAGCATTAAAACCAATCACTCCATATGAGACTTGGCATGGTCACAAGCCATCTGTTGCTCATAAGTGTATCTTTAGTTTTCTAGCATATTAGTGCTTGAACAACAACATAAGAAATTGGATGATAAAGTAGTGAAATGTATTTTTGTTGGGTATAGTTCTGAAAGCAAAGGCTATCGTTTGTATCATCCCCAAACTACATGCATTTTGGTGTGGTGTTGTTTTGTGGAAGATGCAATTCAGTCATTACTTTCATGTACCACAAAGACTTCACTTAGCTCTAGAGATGTGTATGAGACTTTGCTACCTCTTTTTACAGGTTGACAATTAAGTGTTGGTCCAAATGAGGCAATTTCTAACCAAGATGAAGGAGGAGGATATTGTTCTGCATATGGTTGTACTCTATCAATGAAATGATTTTTTTCCCCTTGGGATACAACTTAATTATCTAGTATCATTTGAATGTTTTTGTTTTCCAAAATGGAAATCGGTATAAAGATCAAAGATCTTGGGCTAGGCCAATTCATGCACCTTAAAAGAGGAATAAATGAGATCCTAGACGTGCCCTAGGTATCATGAATGTCATAGCACAAATGCAAAATCAAGGGATAGCTTGAAGCTCAAAAATTTCGACCCCAATTTTTTAATAAAACACATTGGAAAGTGTCCTCCATTTGGTGTATTCATATCCTGATGGCCATAGACTTTCATTCTACCCCTTAGAAGTCATGATGGTGGGATCATATTTGGTACAATCCTTCAACACATTCAAAAAAAGGTCAAATATAATGTTTGATTCACTTGATTGTTGGAGCAAGTCTATGACAAGCCTAAGTATTGGCTTGAGTCCCACAAAGTCATAGAAGAAGCCTTAAAATGAAGACAATGTAAAGTTCACTTGTGAACTACCTCTTGTAACTTTTGAAGACTTTACTTAATGTAAAAGTGAAAGAATCTTAAGTGGTTGAGTCCACTTGATAAAAAAGGGAAAGAGGAGCCACGAATTTGTGATTTCTGGTAGATAGAGAATCAAATCAATCACTAATTGATTGGAGAGTGATTGAGGGAAGTTAGCCTCCCAAGATCAACTATAAATACATGGTAGTCTTAGTCGTGGTTATGTGAAGACCTCCAAGAGCTGAGCTTTATGCCATATCAAGGTGTGATTCAAAGGCACACATATGTATCAGTAAGTCCATTGTATTGTACAATCAATATACTTGCATTTTCATGATCATTTGAGTTCATATTTCCATGTTCTTGTGAAGTGTACTACTCACTGCCATATCTCTCAATTTTCTCAGTCAGATTGCAAAGATGGTTTCTCTGCGCTTGGTGCATCATTTTCAGTGATTTAACTTGGTAAAGTTAGCTCTATACGTCTACTTTATTCTCACCAATTTTCATTTCATTTGGGTATTGAAATCTTCAGTTATATTCAGTTGAAGTCAACCCTGTCTGTTCATTTTCACTTCTCTGTCAGGTACTTGACTTTTTTACTCATCTTGTCAGAGCTATTTCTCAGTGTGTACTTATCCAAATTCAATGCTTTAAAGCTTTTTAGATTGAGATACTATCTAGTATAAACATACAAAAGTTTCATAATCATTGGATTCTTAAATCAGGAGTTATGTTCATTTTTCTAATCACTAGTCTCATTAATATAGCAGCCTGTGAAAATCGGGATGATATCATCACTTGCTAAACATCATTCTCAGGGTGTGGTTCATTATTTTCGATGAGATTACTCTTGAAAGTTAGCTCTTTAAGTTAAATAGAGTTCCCCCAAGAGAAATTAAGCTAATTGCTGCTGTGCTCAGAGAATTATGCAAAACACTAGAAAGGTGTATGAACCAAAATAACAAGTTCTTCACCTCTGAGCTAACTCCAACTTATCTATTTTGATCTATCTTTTTGACAGTGATATTCCAAGGTACATAGGGTGTCTAATAAATCCATTGGCAAGCTAAAAAGACCCACCACATACTCATGGAGTTCATTTGGCTGGTGTAGATCAAGGATTTTGCAACACCTCTTCATCTTCAAGCACATACCTATCCATCTCTTCACAGTGGTATCAGAGCAAGGTTGGACAACTTGGCATCTGGATTTCCTTCATCAATTGACAAATTGGACAGAGGTAACTACTCAGCTTGGCCATTAAGGATGGAAGCTTATCTCCAAGGTAGAATTTTATATGGTTATGTGGCTGGAGATGAAGTTATGCCAAGTTTCAGGAACAAAAGTCAACCAACACAAAAGAGCAAGAAAGATTGAGCATATGGTGCTCCAAGGATGCACTTGCAAGGTCTTATCTCCTCAACTCCATCTCAGGTTTTTTGTTGCCTCACATTAGAAGTTGTAAGACATCTCAGGAAGTGTGGGATGCACTTGAAACCTTCTTCTCTTCAAGTACTAAAGCTAGGAAGCATCAATTATGGCTGGATTTCACAACTCTCAAGAAGGCTCCCAAACAAAATGTGACTGATTTTGTCACAAAGCTCAAGGACATAGTAGATCAGTTGGGAAGCATTGGAGAGGTAATAGATGAAGAGCAAATTGTAAGGCATGTCATCAATGGCTTGAAGGCAGATGACAAGTGGGAAGCATTCACCACAGCTATGGATTTGTACATGGACATGCATGTACTTGATTTCAATACACTCATTGGACAACTACTTACTCAAGAGGCAAAGCTTATAAAAAATGAAGAAAGCTCTAAAGGTAATCAATCTTCAGCTTTATACACTGATAAAAGCAAGTCCAAAGATAACAAAGGAAAGGCAAAGAAAGTGGATGATGAAGAAGGAACATATCAAGCTAACTATGCAGGTAGAGGAAGACATGGCAGAGGTAGAGGAAGAGGAGGTAGACAAGGCAGGGGGAGATCCCAAGACTCCAACACATGTTCTATTTGTGGATTAACTAATCATACAAGTGAAAATTGCTTTAGGAATTCTAGGAATCAAAGAGGAAGAGGATACAATAGAGGAAGTTATGGCTACTCAAGAGGAAGGTTCAACAATTATCATGGCAACTACAACAACTACAATCATTCAAACTATCAAGGAGGCTACAATGGAAGGAGAGACTTCAATAACTACACAGAAGACTCAAACAAAGAGGATTCATTATTGATCATGAACATGGCTATGCCACAAGGTAAATCTGATGAGCATGTTTTCTACATAGATTCAGGTTGTTCAAATCATGTGGCAAGAAATGTGGCACTCCTATCAGATTTAGAAGATCCAAGGAACAAGCATGAGGTACAAACAGAAGATGATACAAGACATCTTGTGGAGAAAATCGGAAATGTCAAAGCACCTGATGGAAACATCAACCTACTCAGTAAGGTACTCTATGTCCCTACCATTAAAAAGAATTTGATAAGTGTTGGGCAGATAGTAGAGAAAGGGTTGCAAGTCAGGTTCACAAAAGCAGGAGCATTTGTTGAAGATCCAAGTCAAGGATTCAGAAGAATTGCAAAAGGTGAAACGATAGGTAGATTGTTCACATTTGAATTACAAGACACTAGAAACATTGCTCTCTTTAATTATGGTAGTCAGACACTCATAGAATTGGAAGTATGGCACAAAAGGTTAGCACATATTGGTGAAAGGTCATTGAAGCAAATTTGCAAGGACCAAAGTGTACTTGGACTCCCTAATTTGTCAAAACAAAATATGATTTATAAGTGTAGTGCATGTCAATTTGGAAAGCCTCACAGGTTACCATTCATGAAGAAAGGTTATATGCATGCAGATCTCTTGGAGTTGGTTCATACAGATGTATGGGGACCTAGCAAGGAAGCTTCAATATCTGGATCAAGGTATTATGTCTCCTTTATTGATGATTGCAGCAGATGGACTATCCTATTCTTTATGAAACACAAAGGTGAAGTTTTTTCATGTTTCAAAAGATATTTTGCTCTTGTGGAGAATCAAACAGGTAAATCACTAAAAAGGCTAAGGTCAGATGGAGGGGGAGAATACTTCTTCTCTGTCAGGTACCCAACTTTTTTACTCATCTTGTCAGAGCTGTTTCTCAGTGTGTACTTATCCAACTTCAATGATTTAAAGCTTATTAGATTCAGCATACTGTCTAGTATAAGCATACATATTTTCATAATCATTGGATTCCTAAATCTGGAGTTATGTGCATTTTTCTACTCACTGGTCTCATTACTATAGCAGCCCATGAAAATCGGGATGATGTCATCACTTGCTAAACATCATTCTCAGTATGTGGTTCATTATTTTTGATGGGATTACTCTTGAAATTTAGCTCTTTAAGTTAAATAGACTTCCCCAAGAGGAATTAAGCTAATTGCTTCTGTGCTCAGAGAATTATGCAAAACACTGGACAGGTGTATGAACCAAAATAGCAAGTTCTTCACCTCTAAGCTAACTCCAACTTATTTGTTTTGATCTATCTTTTTGAGAGTGATCTTCCAAGGTACATAGGGTGTCTAATACATCCATTGGCAAGATAATTGGGCCCACCACATACTCCTGGAGTTCATTTGGCTGGTGTAGATCAAGGATTTTGCAACACCTCTTCATCTTCAAGCACATACCTATCCATCTCTTCACATTGACCACATTTGAAAGTGACAAGTGTTTTCCCCAAAGATTTCATTTTGCTCAAAGTCATTAATATCAATCCATGGTCAAAGAGCTTAAGATAGAAAAATACATATGTAAGGAATGATTGGAAATATGGTTGATTTTTTTGGAATAAAACAAATAATTATGAAATTTCATTGGATGATATCGATTTCACACTTCATTTGTGGTCAAATTATTGTTTTTTTAGATATTATCACAATGAAAAGGAGAATAAAGAATAGTGAATATGGGCATGCAATGTTTTGGATAAAACTTTCAAACTTCATAAAAAGGGATACATTTAATAAGGATGAAAATTTCTTTGATGTATTTTTCTTTTTCACATAAGAAAATAAATAATCCATTTAAGCCAAAGAAGGGGTGATTTTGTAACTAGAGACATTTCTCATGGAAATCAAGTTCCAAACCTCATGGAATTTGATAATGGAGAACAAAATATTGATATTGATATGATTCATTATTAAAAAGGGAAATTGGGCCAATAAAAGGCTAACTAAGTTTGGATTTGACCATATGTGGTGTAGAAGATGCAAGTGGTGTAGAGAAAAAGGAGGCCACCTCCTATTCTCTTTGTTGAGAATGTGTAGAGATATGAGATGTGTGAGAAATATAGTGACATTCCAAAATGATGCTTTTGTCACTAATGTTGGAGTCCCAAGTCTACGGAAGCGCACAAACAACATTATAAAGAAGAAGAAGCTTGGAGAACAACACAATACAGAATGTATTACCAAGTGAATGTACTAAAGATTAGTGAACCATCAATTTTATAGGCATGTATACAAGACAAGAAATAAAAAACTTCTAAAGAGGGAAGAAAGTGCCCCAACATTCCTAAGTGTGTTCACACATGTCACTATCAAAATATATCAACAAATCCCCTCTTGGCATGATGTGGTGAAAAAGAAGCTAGCACTCATGTACAAGAAAGTGCCAAGCTATGTGGAAAGAGACCGATCCACAAAAGGAAATAAGCCCAAAGCTTTGCAAAAAAGCTTCAAACTTCTCCCCAAGTAGAGCCTTTGTGAAATTTTCTATAACATTATCCTGTGTGGCACATAGGCCAAACCAATCTCTTTAGCCGAGAATCTCTCCCTAATATAACAATAGTGCACCCCAATGTGCTTGGTGTGGGCATGGAACATAGGGTTCCTTGCAAATACCAATGCTCTTTAACACCCAAATCATTCAAAAGGTGGTTGAGCCGCACACACTCAACAATAATTGTGAAAGCTACCCTATACCCATCCTCACATCTAGAAGTGGCCATAGAATGTTGCTTCTTTATAAACCAAGATATGCATGAGCTACCAAGTATGAAGTGAAAACCACTTGTGGATGCATGAGTGTCATAGAGATCGCTCCAGTCTAAGTCAAAAAAAGCATGTAAATTTGGTCAGGTACCACTAAAGAAGCAAAAGATGTGCTTAGTTGCCTGCCAATGCTTGAAACTTGGGAAATGCATAAACTTGCTCATCTGGAGGAAAACAAACTAAATATTAGGCCAATTTATGCATAAGTAAATCAACCATCTATTAGCAGCCAGTGTGGACGACCACATTATTTGTAAAATGTATTTTCTATGTAATGGGGAAATTGGATTTTTATGGAGATCACAAGAGTTTCTGGACTTGGTAATTTCTAAGTGTTGATTTTATATTTCAAAGTATGGAACGGTGTGAATATTACGAAGAAGAGTGGAGTGTTTCAATGTGATACAATGTGCAGAAAAAGGAACGAAGTCTGGTGATGAAGGTGCTATGGAGCGTAGACCAAAAAGATTTGATAGATGAAGTTCTACACTATGATGTGCAATTGTACTATATTCAAGACTGATGTACAAGCGATCTTACTAATCAATGAGTACTATTTATTGCCAAGATCACTTCCTTTCTGAAGTTTGTCTGTGTGTAAAAGTCTCTGAGCAATATACAATGCATTATTATGAAGTTTATGTAGTGTAAATTAATAAGGAACGTAAATGCATGTTTATGAGTACCACTGCATTCATAAATACCCATTCCCATACCCATTCCTTTGGGAGATTTGGTGCTATATTTTACTTAAGTATAGTACCCTGTAAACATTTGGTGACCACGATGGGATTACCTAGTAACCCACAGATTTATGTTGCATCCACAGGCTCAGTACTAGCTATTATTCCTGTGCAAGCTACATGAAATCTTTTTGCGATTAAAGTTGATGAAAGCTGAAAGGTATCCTGCCCTATCCGCAAGCTTAGATCCTGGATATTGATGTTGTTATAATTTGTTTGTCAGGCTATCTCTTTGGTGATATCTTTCATCTGTGGATGGGGATGAATACTCCTCCAATCCAACAATGCACACTTCAATAGTCCTCTACATTCCAACCAATCCTTCTATTCTTGCGATAACTTCTCTGGTATGTTTAGCAGATGGCAATTGGAGATTGTGACTGCCATATCCATGCTGCTACATTGAAGATATCACCAAAGAGATAGCCCAATATATAGACGGTAATGACACCAATATCTAGGATCTAAGCCTGTGGATAGGGTAGGATACCTTTCAACTTTCAACAACTTTAATCGAAGAAAGATTTCATGTAGCTAGCACATAAATAATAGCCAGTACCGAGCCTATGGGCCAAGATGTCTTGCAGAGGGCGAAGGTATGGTTTCTTTCATTAACTCTAATGGCGATATCAAAAAGCTTTCAAGTAGAAATCTGCAGGTTACTAGGCAAACCCTGCTCTGGCAAATATCGATTTGCACAACTTTCGGATGATTATCCACTTAAACTGGGATTGCTTTTAATGTCAATGATTATAAACCTACATGCAAAACATTGCAGAGTGTCCTAGTAGCTATTTGCCTTGATGAAGGAATCGGCTAAAATGCAGGTAAATTGGGCTGAAATTATTTTTTGAAAATTGAAGAAGGAGGTGCGAAGATTCTTCAAGTGATCAAGAATAGCAGTTAACGTAGTATTGGACTCCAAAGTGGGAGTCATATTCACTTTGTTATTTATCGAAAGCCCAATATTCTTACCTCGAGAATACAGAGTATGTACTATGAAGGTTTTCCTTCAACTAGGACAAACCTAGAAGGCACAATAGAAGTTGAAGAAAACTAACAAAGAATTGGCAGCTAAATTACAAGAGGAGCAAGAAGTACAAAAGTTGAAGGTGAAAGTGAAAGAGCAAAGCGGAGAAATCAAAAGGCAAAGTATTTCAACTGTAGAAGTAGAAGAGAGATTGGCAGTGCAAAACTCCGAACTCACAGCTCTTGAATAAAAGCTCTGCATTGTCCAAGAAGGCTATGATATGGTGTTTGCACAGTTGGCTAGCATTCTAGACCTGGAAAGATAGATAAATGAGTGGAAGCAACACTATGTTGATGCAAACATAATTTTGGAAGGCAAAGAATCGGAGGTGGAAAAGTTAAAGAAGGATGCCTCAGTTTTGGAGTTAAGTCACAAAATGAAGTTAGATGAAGCAAAGAAAATAACAGAAGGTTATGTAAATAAATTATCTGATGTAACTCTAGCTTTTGATAATATATTAGAAGGATTTCAGAAGAGAATACTCGAATTACAAGCAGTCATAGTTAGTTATAGAAGTGCTAGTCAACAATTATTAGATCCGAAGGAATTTTTTGAAGCAGAGATCAAACTTGCGGAAGAAAATATGGGAGAAATGTTTGATGAGCTTCAGTATGATATAGAAAGGATAATGTTCCCATAAATGTAGAATCATGATGATGATTTGTAATATTTCATTTTGTAATCAGTGGGTTCGAATCCATCGTGCATGCCAGTGTTAGCAGCCGGTGTGAACGACCACATTATTTGTAAAATGTATTTTCTATGTAATGGGGAAATGGGATTTTTACAGAGATCACACGAGTTTTTGGAGTTGATAATTTCTAAGTGTTGATTTTATGTTTCAAAGTATGGAACGGTGTGAAGATTACGAAGAAGAGTGGAGTGGTTCAATGTGATATGGTGTGTAGAAAAAGGAATGAAGTTCGATGATGAAGATGTTATGGAGCGTAGACTGGAAAGATCTGTTAGATGAAGTTGTGCACTATGATGCACAATTGCACTGTATTCCAGACTAATGTACAAGCAATCTTACTAATCAATGAGTATTGTTTATTGTCGAGATCACTTTCTTTCTAAAGTTTTTCTATGTGTAAAAGTCTCTAAGCAATATATAGTGCATTATTCTAAAGTTTCTATGGTGTAAATTAATAAGGAATGAAAACGCATGTTTATGAGTACCACTGTATTAATAAGTCCCCATTCTTGTACCCATTCTTTTGGGAGATTCGGTGCTGTATTTTACTAAAATATAGTACCTTGTAAACACATCCAACAGCCAGCTGATAGAGAACAACATCAAATGCATCTCCAGCATCTTGAAGACTCAATCATAAGTCTGTTTCCATGGAATGGCAATAGGTTTGCAATCTTCAAGGCCAAAAATACTCCAATAATGTGTCAATGTATTTTTTTGACACAAAGCTCTTCCCCCATCGAATTTCATAAATTTAATGCCCAAATAATGATGCAAATGCCCCAAATCCGACACCTCAAAAGAGGCATACAAATCAGCCTGAAATTTAGCAATATGCTTATTAGGACCAGTGAGTAGCATGTCATCAAAATACACAACAATGATTAGAAGTACATATCTACACACTTGGCATATAAGGTGTTCTCAGTTGGACTATTCTAAAAACCATGTGCTAGCAAGTAGGCATATATCTTCTCATACCAAGCACGCGGTGCTTGCTTCAAACCATATAATACCTTTTTCAACCTACACACTTTGTTTTCATGCCCCTTCTATACAAAACCACAGGGCTGAAATAATACACTTCTTCATGTAAATCACCATTCAAAAAAGCAATTTTAATGTCCAATCGATGTACATTCCAACCATGATGAGTTGCAAGTACACAAATGCTATGAATGAAGGTCATTCAACATGTAGGAGCAAAGGTCTCATCAAAATCAATGCCTCTATCTTGAACATAACCTTTCGCAAGAAGCCTAGCCTTATACCATTCAATTGTTCCATTAGGATTATGTTTCAGCTTGTATACTCATTTAGTGCCAATGGCCTTTTTGCTTGGAGGAAAATCACATAAAGAAAAAGGACCATTCTTCATAATAACATCATATTCTTTTTGCATAATAACCATCCAATTTTATGAATTTTGTGCTTCATCAAAAGAAACATATTCATTCTCATCACAAAGACTAGAAATAGCTATTTCATAACAATCTAATGCAAAGAAAGCGCTATGAGAGCCTGAGTGAGAACAATATGACAAAGGTGCATCTAATTTGCTATCTCTCAAAGTTTGCACCATCCATTTAGGCATAGCTTTTGCCTCTTCTATGTCATCCTTCTCATCACAAGTGCATCATGTAAATCTGCATTAGAAATGGAATGATCTTCAATATTACTTGAAACATGTAAAGACTGAGAATTGCCTCATTTGGACTAGCACTTGACTATCCACCTGTAAAAAGAGGCAGCAAAGTGTCATACATATCTTTAGAGCTGTTACAGAGAAAAGAAGCCGCACAGAAAAGGAGCCCCAAAATTTTCAAATTAAGGAGCATAAATTTTCTTCTTCAAAATCCTATGAAACTCCCTTGAAGCTATGTAAATGCACTAGAGGAGTCCTCTAGATGCACAAGCCCAATTCCTTGTAACATAACTCTTGTAAAATAGTAGGAAATTAGAGTTAGACAATAAAGTGTCGGTCTCTTGTGTGAAAGGACCATTTTTCGGGCACATGTATATAAGTCACATTGTGACTCTTGTAAAGCACTTCTTTGCCATTGTGAAGAGTTGAAGAAGAATTTTGAATTTGCTTCTTTCCTGCTGATTTCCTCTTTCTCCATGATCTTTTGTGTGTGTGTGTGTGTAATGCTTGGAATGTGTGTGTAGGACTGTTATCTATCCCTTCCCATCGCTTTTGAACTACTGTAGTGTGTGTGTGAGCCATTAGGAATTGTGGAGCGAGTGTTGGTGCTTCCCTCCATTCACTCGTTTATTCATAACTTGCAGTGCGTTTGTCAGATTTGAGTGAAGATACGAGTAATAGATGCGTCTCATTGAGAGCTTCAAAAGAAGCCAATATTGGCCATATTCAGAGTTCAGAGCTAGGAGAAAAGTTTGAATTTGTGCTTATTGTTGTAAATGGTATCGCGGCATGCAATTTTAGAGGATTAGTGACTTAGAGAGGTATTTCATATCCTCCTCACGGATCCATCATACACCATTCATGAATCATGCAACCTTGCATTTTAACATGATTGTATTTTATTTCTATAGTATTTTAATTTAATTTTATTCAAATTTACTATATACTAGTGTACTAATTTCTTTTGGTACACACATGCAATTGTGCAAATTTGGTGCCCATAAAATAAAATGTAAAAAGAAAATGAGAAGGGAAAGAAGAAGTGGCTATGATGGAAACTACTTATAAATACTAATGATGAGTGGTTGTTAGTCGACTTTGTGCTTTTAGTTCACTTGCTTGGCAGTCCAATCGGTTGCCCATGGCCTCATCTTTGATATCCATAGCAAGCCTACTATTGCACCCCTCACACACCCCCACTCAATTCCATAAGGCTCACTATCATCCATTGGTTTAGAAGATTGATCCTCCTCTAAAGGGGAACAAATATTTTTCAGTACCTGCTTATTTTCCTTGTAACATCATATACAAATTCCACTTCTTGTCACAAGAGTGTAAGGATGTCCATAAATCAAAAGGAATTCTTGATATATGGGGAGCATTATGATGTTATCACTATTTACTACTACCACTATCAAAAAACAATCTAGATAGATGCACACAAACATGAGAATCTCTAGTCCAAAATGAAAAAATATTACCCTATTATTAATCTGAAAAATCATAAATGTGAGCACCAAAGTATCACCCTCACTCAATTTTTGTTGATGTACATTTCATAGAAAGGTTTCCAATCAAGTGCATTTAGGTTCTCGCTAAAGGCAAATAATCAACATTTCAAAGTATATGGACCTGGTTCTTTGCCTTTAGCAACATCATTTCTATTACATACATAGTATTGAGGTCTCTTTATGGGGATAGATGGAGAGATAGTGGGTGCATATAGATTATTGTATGTTTAGGAGGTGAAACAAAGTTTTGAGGAGTCTTTTTGCATTATAGACTACATGAAAAAAGATTCATTGGATCTCTAATCTATGTCCCATCCATACATTTACCCAGAAACATTATCTCTCCATCTATCCCCATTAAATCAGTAGTATTGAGGCCTCTCTTTGGGGATAGATGGAGAGAGAAAGTGGGTATGAATAGATTATTGCATGGGTTGGAGGTGAAACAAAGCTCTAAGCAGTCTTTTTGCATTTAGTCTATCATACATCTCCTTCCTCAAGATATTCATAGAGATATGGTGGCTCCATAAAGAATCAACTTATCAAAGCAATCACAAAGCATTATAACATCCAACACATGTTTAGTTCACCATCCTATCCAAGATCAATGGACTTGCCAAAAGCACAAATAAAGTGCTATTCAAAATTCTTCAAAGTTAGTGCTAAAAAATCTTGGGGATTGGAACTAGTACCTACTTGAAATATTATGGGCTTAGCAAACAACATATAAAGCAATCATAGGATTCACACCCTTTAAATCAGCCTTTGGATTGGAGACCATCATGCCTATGAAGTTGGTAGTTCTGAGTCTACGAGTAGCTATGCAAGAACATCTCCTGCTCAAGGAATCCTTACAAGATAGAATGATAGCTTTATGAACTTTGGATGGGGATAGGTATCATGGGTTTCTACTATTGTTGGAAATTCAACTAAGGTAGAAGAAATGGCATGATATGAATTTGAACACTCCGGTATAAAAAGTGGGTGAATCAATACTCTCCTTCAACTCAAAGTTAAAATACAAAGCAACTAAATATAAAATTAAATGGACATGTCCATTCATTATAGATGTCACAATTGGTCCCTTGATAACTGGACTATGCATACTAATTGGAGTCATTGTACTGATCTTGATCAATGGATCCAAGTTGCATTTGTTCCACATGTGATGTGAAATCACCACCATTTTAGGATTATGTCTTCTAATCGTTTATCTTTGTTTCCCCATCTCTATTGTTGTCAATTCATTTTTATCTTCCTATACTAATTATTTATTGTTTCATCATCTGTGCATTTCTTTCTGCATGCATGGCTTGTCTATTTGAAAAAATCACTTTGGACCAACTTCAATTCACATTTTTTCTCCCCTACTTGTGCCCAACACTTTTTGTGAAGACATGAAAACGGTGTCCTACCTCAATAACATATCAACCTTATCATCCACTCTCCCCACCAAGGCAACAAAGTTCCTTGAGAAATGCAAGCTGAGCTCTACTCTACTCAATTAGGACAGGGGACCTCTTCACCCCAATGCCCTTGAGCAAATGAATCTGGTCCAACAACATAACATCACTAGAGCTATTTGACTCTCCCTCTTCCAAACCAAACATGAATTCATTGCACCCATGAAGATTTCCAAAAGAAGCTTCGAATGGTATAGCATAGAGTAACACAATTGCATTGAGACCAAATTGTGTCCAAAAAAGGAATGGAAGAGTATTTGGTGCTCCAATACAGAACAATGAATACTCCATCACACCAATGGAGTCTGGGAAGCTGATATCCTCTAGTTTCTTGTCGAGACATTGAACCTATTAAGTAAGCATTTTCCAATCAATTAAATTTTCTACTCATGCTTGTGTCTTCTAGCAACCACAATAGTGAACTAGGCACAATATATATTCTAATGAGTCCTCAAATAATGTCAATCAATTTTTAGACTTAATGGAGTGCTCAAGGAGAATGTGTATACTTGCATCTAGTGCACCCTATTGGCACTCAAGGTTGAGCACAAGGTGTGGGAACATGTCAAAGTAGTGGACACACAAGAAGAGGGAGCATGTAGGGAGCTCCAAAAAGTATAGGTCAAATTCTCAAATTTCACTAAAAACCATTGTAAATATCATTTCACATTTTTGCAAGCCAATGAGTCCTTGAGCTTGAGGAGTATTAGAAGTGTCTACATACCAATTTTCATAATTTTAGACTCTATTTGAGCCCTCAAATAAGCCTTGTAACTTAATTTTTAACTAGGCTGGACACGAGGTCTAGACAGGGCCAAAGCTAGTGAAAAACTATAAAAAGAGCTAGAAAGCTCATTTCTAGGGTTAGCTAGTTGGAGAGTGAACTCTCTTGAGTATTGTATGCTTTCTTTGAGCTTGCTAATAGAGGATTCTATTGTTCCACTTTTGTCTTGTCGTGTGTGCATGTGTGTGTGTATGTGTGTGTGTATGTGTGTGCATGCTTGTATGCTTCTCACTCACACACTTGTACTCTCACTTGCTCATGGTCATCATGCCTTCCTCACATCTTCCTGGATTGACAATTATGAGGTGGATCTCCTCACCTTGGTACTTGCCATTGTGCTAGAGAAACACCAAATTTGGCGCTGTTGTCGGGGATCAAGCTTTGAGGATGAGCGCATGATGGTAAGATGTAGAGACATGATGTTGGAATTGTAGGTAAGTAGGTAATTTTTTCTATTTTCTTTGCTTTCTTCACCATTATCATCATCTCCATCATCTCTACTCTCCATCTTCTTGCATCATCATCTTCACCATTTTGGTCATACCTCCACCTTCCATATCCATTCCCTCATTTCATTCGTGAGTGTGAGAGAGGTTGATTTGGTATGCTTGAGAGTTTTTTGGCAGGAACAACATTCAACTTTGTGCACAGGAAACAAAACAGGTAAAATTTATATTTTTTGATCATCCCTGTCGAAAGATCACACCATCGCGATGGTTTGCCAAGTTCAGATTTTTTAGAATTCATCTATACCAGCATACAGAGCATGCTAATGCCTCCAAGGAACCATATGTGATTTTGCAAAATTCATATTTTTTCAGACTATCACGATGGTCCCACGCCATCGCGATAGGCCTTGACCGTCAACGATGGTCCCATGCCATCATGATGGGCCTTGACCATCATGATGATCCAAGTTTGACATTGCGACAAGACACCACAACATCACGATTGGCTCAAGCCATCGCAATGACACTAGACCATCTTAATTGGCTCATGCCATCACGATGATCTGAGACCATCACGATTGGCTCATGCCATCGCGATGATCGACAAGACCATTATGACGAACACCCCGCACACCATCATGATTGGTTCATACCATCACGACACCTTCAAACCATCATGCCTTGAACATCGCATCGCGATCATAGCACACCATCACGATGACCATTGACCATCACGACGGGCTCATGCCATTGTGATGACCAAAGACCATCGCGATGACCCCAAACCATTGTGATGGGCCGAGACCATCACGATGGGCTTACGCCACTGTGATGGTCCCACTAAATTGGCAAAATTTATGCTTTTTTTTTGCAATTTCAAAGCTAATTTTGGTAAAAAAGTTCAAGTAATTGGAGCAGTGTGAGGCCCCCAAGAAAATATTTTGGGAAGTCTTGTTTGCCCCAAAACGCTGAACTAAGGGATCTCTAAGGAAGTCTTCCACAAAAACAAGGGAAAATTTGGTCTTTGAAATACATGAATGAAAGTGGTCTATTGATTCAATTAAATTTAACTCTTGATCTAACTTTGGGACTTTTACAGGTCCATTGAGAATATTGAAGGGCATCTAGAGCAAGAGTGTGGCAAGCTTGGGAACACACATCCTAGGCATACAAGTGCAAATAAGGAGAAGGGACTTGAGGTTGGAAGATCTCTCAACCCCCTCAGTCAATTTTTAGCATAGGCTAAGTGCAATTAGTGGTTTTGATTGATTAGAGACATGATAGGAGCACTCAAATTCTAAGAGATTGTAAATTCTCCAGCTTAAGAATAGGTTAAATGCAGTCAAAGGAGAACTTAAGGGCAAAGAATTTAATATGATTGAATGAAGAACATCAAGTACGACAAACCTAAGAGTTCCTTACTATGCATGATTTAAGACAAGGAAATACATCCTAAAGAAATTAAAAGGAGCAAGTGATTGATATCAAGGAATTAGCAACGTGGTTGTACAAGGGTCATTGGGATAATCAAGAGGGCATATGAACCTTAGATCAGGTAGACGCCTAGGGAGAGACCGACAAAGCATTAGACCTTGTGAGGCTAGTGTCAATCACATAGCTAGGTCATGGGTACAACAACTTAGTGACTATCCTTACATGCTAAGTTCAGAAACAAGTGATTCAAAAATGTCTTTTGGCATGGAGATACCCACAAGTAGCTCAGGTAATGCCTATTTACTGACACCAAAAGGTCCCTATAAATGCAGTTAGAATATATTAAGACCAACTGATTAGTTGCATGCATCTATGAGGATGGTCTGAGGCGATCAATTGTCCAACTCAAAAATCATGATCAACCCTTCGGACTTGAACACCCAGTGATTCAATTCGAAGAGGGTTTGTACATTGATAAGCAAGGAACCATGTATGTGGTTACCAGCTTACTAGACGGGGCATAGAGTTCAAAAATATCATTCTTGAGAATGAGATAGGAGATGTAGAGCAAGAGACCTAGGACAAGAACCCAAGACTCCTCGAGGAAAATATGTCTTGAGTAGAATGATCACCCCAGCATGGGTTCCCCAAGACAACAAAAGCATAGAACTATTCTTGAATATGGAAACGAAGGAAGCTTTTTATAGATTCAAGCCAGATCAACCTAGCAAAATAGGTGGAGTCATCATCTACGAGTTCAAAGATCCTAAGATACTAAGCAAAGTTGTCTATTTGGATAATATGTTGGAGAGAATGTTCTTGGTAACAGAGCATGGCAAGCATGCATACACTTGGCAGGGAAAATTGATTTTCCCTCCACCAAGATCTAATGTTTCCCATGGCCTCAAAGGTGTAGGATCATCCGAGGCTCATGAAACCCAGAGGGAAAGAGCTAGAGAGAGACATGAGGTAAGCTTTGCACACAGAGTGGGTAGAGATAGATCAGGACTTGAAAATGAAAGACCTACAAGAGAGAGACATAGAGCACATAGATACCAAAGAGATGAACATGATTTTCCATGGCCTAGACCCCGAGAGTATGCAAGAACCCTTAGACCCTCTCAAGTGGTAAGACAATGAAAAACTAGTCTTTGATGAGTCAAGAGATCCTTATGATCATGTGGCCGAGTTCAAACAAGTGTTAAGAGCTGAACAGGTCAAGGACTTGTTCACCCAATTTGAGGCATTTGGCTTGAACCTCAAGGTAAATATGCTAGATTGATTTCAAACCCTAAACAATTGCAACTACCAAAATATAGGTCAACTCCTAGAAGCATCCATTGTAGAATTTACCAAGAGTGGCAATGGCATAACACATCATCCTTGATCCACAGCTTCAAGCAGACACCCCAAGCAACAGTTCGAATAGCCAGATGTAGATTTAAACAATACATGGAAAGATGTCATACACTTGAATTACCTACACAAGCAAAACAAGTTTCCCTATTTTTAGATGGACTTCTAAGCAGGAAACTTAGATCATATGTATATCTCAAGGAGCCAATCACACTAGATCAATGCTAGAGAATGTGTATTGACATAGAAAAAAGAAAGAAGAACTTGATGCTTTAAAGCATTGGCAGAAGAAGGATGCAAGTGCAAAAGCCTACATCTACTATACAATCTCTGATCATTTGCTACCACACATTAGAGGATTGGAATCATATGAAGATATATGGAATGCATTGGAGTATCACTTCCAAAGTACTACTAAAGCAAGGAAAGCAAGTCTATGATCAGAGTTTACAACATTCAAGAAGAAGCCAAGTCAAACCATTAGTGATTATGTCACTAAGATGAAGGATCTAGCAGATAGTCTTGGATCCATAGATGAAGATATTGAGGATCACAGATTGATTGCTCAACTACTTACAGGTTTGAGAGGAGATGAAAGGTGGAAACCTTTTGTTTTGTCAACAGAACTTTCTTTGAATCATTTTGTTCCAGACTTGAATCAACTGCTTGGTTTGATGCTAACTTTTGAGCAAGACTTGAAAGGAGATGGAGACAAAGTACAAAGTTCTGCAATGTACATGAAGAACAAGAAGAAAGGAGATAAAGGTAAAGCAAAGGATGAAGAAGAGTTAACTTCTCAAGTTTATTATGCAAGAGGTAAAGGCATTGGTAGAGGAAGAGCAAGAGGTTTTGGAAGAGAAAGAGGTAATCATAATAACAACAAGAAGGCTTGCTGGATCTGTGGATTGAGTAATCATTTGGCTCATGATTGTTGGCACAATCAACAAGGATCAAACCAGAATCAAAACAACAATAGCAGAGGCCGAGGTGGAAGATATCAAAGTAATTTTCAAAGAAGTAGAAAAAGTCAAAGAGGAGGCTATGGTAGAGGTGGAGGAAGAAGTTGGGGACAGAATCAATCCTACAACACCACCTACTACAACTATGCAAATGACACAGAATGAAAGTCATACATCATTAATGATGAATTCAACTAGCACATCAGATAAAGAAGATCTAAAGGTATTTTACATTGACTCTGGATGTTCTAATCATTTGTCAAGAAACATAGAATTGATGTCCGAATTGGGAAAAGGCATTTCTAGTCATACAGTTCAAATAGGTGATAATACAAGACATAGTGTACATTCAATTGGAAAAGTGAAATGCAAGAGTGGAGCAGATTTGCTAACCAATGTTTTGTATGTTTCTAGAGAATGGATATAATTAGATTGTTTGTGGTAAGAAAGAAGGTAGACTCTTTACTTTAAGAGTACAAGGGAACATTGGTCAAGCTTTGCTCACACATGGTGAAGGAGTGATTACAGAACTTGATCTCTGGCATAAGAGATTAGGTCACTTCAATGAAAGAGGAATTAAAGCTATGGTTGCAAATCAGTTTGTACTAGGATTAGCAAATGTGCAAAGTCAACATATGGTTTATAAATGTGAAGCATGTCAAATGGGAAAAGCACACAGGTTACCATTTCAAAAGAAAGGATTCAAACATGATGGATTACTAGAGCTCATTCATACAGATGTATGGGGACCAACAAAAGAAGGATCTATCAGTGGCTCAAGGTATTATGTTCTTTTCATTGATGATGCTACAAGGTGGATAGCTTTATATGTCTTGAAGGAAAGATCAGAAGTGTTTGGAGCTTTCAAGCATTTTCATGCATATGCAGAGACAGTCACAGGTCAAAAGCTTAAAAGACAGATCTGATGGAGGGGGAGAATACTTCTCCCAAGAGTTCAATGATTATCTTTGGAATGCAGATATTAAGAGAGAAATAACTTGTAGGTATACACCACAACAAAATGGTGTAGCAGAAAGAAGGAACATGACTTTAGTTGAGTCTGCTAGAGCTATGCTGAAGGAGAAGAATTGTCCAAATTATCTTTGGGCTGAGGCTGTAAATACTACATATCTTGTGAATAGATTACCATGTGCAGCTCTAAATGGAATGACTTCATATGAAGCTTGGTGGGGTAAAAAACCAACACTAGATCATTGTAGAGTTTTTGGATCAATTGCATATGCTTATGTGCCATCACAACTTAGACATAAACTTGAACCAAAGGCATAAAAATATGTGTTCATTGGTTATGATGAAAAGCAAATGGGTTACAGGTTGTGGAATCCTTTAACCAAACAATTTCTTGTTTCTAGAAATGTTACATTTGATGAGCAGAAAAGTTGGTATGCAGATCAAAGTCATACAGCTGAAGAATTTGAAGAAGAGGTAAGAAGATGTGAGAAAGGAAAATCAATTGTGCAGGTGAATAGAGTTGAAGACTATATGCAAGCAAGTACATCCAGAAGTCGATTAACAAGAAGGAATGAAGAAGCTTCTATATTTGATGAAGAGGTGTATCCAGACACATATGAAGAATGTGAACCAAGTAGGTCAAGCAGGACTAGAAGGCAACCAGAAAGGTATTCTTATGATAATTCTTACATAACTCAGAAGAACTATGCATATATGGTCAAAGATGATGAAGAACCTCAAAACTATGATGAAGCAAAAGGTAAGAAGCAATGGGAAGAAGAAATAAAGGAAGAGTTCAATGCACTAGAGGAGAACAAGACATGGGAACTTGTTCCTAAACCAAATGGTAAGAAAGTAATTGGAAATAAATGGGTTTATAAAGTGAAGAAGCTTGCAGATGGAAATATAGCCAGATACAAAGCTAGACTGGTGGCGAAAGGCTATGCCCAAACCTATGGCATAGATTATGATGAGACATTTAGTCCTGTAGCTAAGATGTCAACTATAAGGACAATCATTGCTATTGCAGCTTCAAAAGGATGGACCCTAAGTCAATTGGATATAAAGAATGCATTCTTGAATGGATACATATCAGATGAGGTATACATGGAACAACCTCAAGGGTTTATAGATTCCATGTATCCAAATTTTGTTTGCAGGTTGAGAAGAGAACTCCATGGATTAAAGCAAGCTCCAAGAGCATGGAACTATAGACTGGTGAAGTATCTCAATGATCTTGGATATCAAAGTTCAAAAGAAGATCCAAGTCTACTCATCAAAAGAACAGAGGAAGGTACAATCTACATTTTTATTTATGTAGATGACATTATAATCACAGGTAGTTCAGATGAAGGAATCAAGGAGGTAAAGAGATTACTTGAGAAAGAGTTCAAGATGAGTGACCTAGGAAAGTTGTCATACTTTCTTGGACTGGAAGTTACTTATACAGATCATGGCATATATGTATCAGAAGAAAGATATCTTCTGAATTTATTGAAGAAGTTTGATATGGAAAATGCAGAGAAGCTTCAACTCCACTTGAAGCTAATCACAAGCTCAGTAAATATGATGGTGCAGAATACAAAGATATGAGGAAGTATCAATCTCTTGTGGGTAGTTTGATTTATGCTACACTAACAAGACCTGATCTTAGTTATGCATGATGGAGAGTGTTAATCTCCAAAAGAACAAGCTATCCTTGGTATTAGACCACCTCTAGACCAAGAATAACTTTAGACTCCACAGAATTTTGGAAATCCACTATCACATTACCAAGAAATTGATTAACTGTGAAGAAATCACTTCTCTGAAAAGTCTGCTGCAGATTAATCACTCATTGACTAATCATTCATGTAAAGTTTTTGATAAAACTTTGTATGATATATTGCGTGGAGTTTGCGCAACTCCTCCAACTTAAATTTCTCAAAATGATTGAGTATAATCTGAGAATTAACTCAAACAACTTACCTGTGTCTGAAACTGCCTCTCTGCAATAGCGACTTTAACACCTGCAACTTCTTAGCAATGGTTCTCCCAAACTATATCCCGTTTGATGAAATGCTTTTAGCCATAAATGGCTTATCTCTCAACTTAAATTTTAAGCTATCACTTGTGTAAAACTTTACACTATGTGCTGAGAACTGATCATTTCTTTGATCACGAAATCTGTGCCTGTTTCAGAAGACACTTAGAACATTTCATATATGAATGTTCCTATGCAAAATTCTCTTAGCCTGATTACAATTAGACTCTCAAATTCTAGCCATAGATTGATTAACTATGGACTTAGATATGTTCAGAAGGATTTCTCGAAAGATTAACTACAGAAGTAGAAGACATCGAAACATCGGGCGCAAGATTTTCTTCGATTACTCAGAAAAGTTACAACTGTTTGAAGAAGTAACTCAACTAACTTTTCATGTGTCCAATGACACTTTCTACATCTGATTTCTCTCTTCCTATTCTCTATTTTACATGCCCCAACTTTTTCCAAAACATTTATAGGCAAATATGTACAAACTTATGACTAATCAAAAGTGTGAGTAACCTATATCTGAACTAATGTACATATGTGTACATAGCTTTGAATTTCTGAGTATGTCCTTCCTTCAAACTTCTGAATTTGTTCTCTTCTTAATTTCTTGACTTCATTTCTTCATAAACCTTCAATTGATGATTGGCATGCACCAACAGCTCCCCCTCAATCATTAATTGAGGTTTTTCTCTATCTTCTTAATACCTGCCATATCCTTGAATCTCTGTAGCTTTGGTCCATCTAGACTTTTTGTCATCATATTTGCAAGTTGATCTTTTGTAGGAGTATGCATAACTTCAATTTCCTTATCAATGACCTTCTCTCTCAGAAAATGATACTGTATTTCAATATGTTTAGTTCTAGCATGAAACACAGGATTAGCTGCCAAGTATAGAGAACTCATATTGTCTCCACAAATAATAGGAGTACTTTGAATCACATCAAAAACCTTCATAAGTGTCTTTAGCCATATTACCTCCTTTGCAGCTTCCACCATACCTTTATATTCTGCTTCTGTAGATGACAAAGCAACTGTATGTTGCTTCTTAGAACACCATGAAATCAATTTGTCTCCTACATAGCACAAATATCCATGTGTTGATCTTCTATCATCCACATTACCTGCCCAATCTGCATCACTATATATCTTCACTCTTGTATCAGAAGTAAAACCATAGTACAGTCCTTCTCTGAGTGTACCCTTGATGTACCTAAGTACTCTTTGTCCTACAATCCAATGTTCCTTTCTGGGACAATGCATGAATTGTGAAAGCACACCAACTGCATATGACAAATCAGGCCTTGTTAATGTAGCATAAATCAAGCTACCAACCAAACTTTGATAGAGCTTCATGTCTCTGAATTCTTCTCCTCCAAATCTAGACAATTTATGGTTCACTTCCAATGGTGTAGGTGCAACCCTGCAATCTTCCATTTTAAATTTGGTTAGCAAATTTTTAAGATACCTTTCTTGGGTCACATATACTCCATGTTGAGTATATAAAATCTCCATTCCCAAGAAGAATGACAAGTTCCCCAAATCACTGATTTTGAACTCTTTCTCCATCTGCTTCTTGATCATTTGTATTCCTTTATCATCTGTTCCTGTAAGTATTATGTCATCAACATAAATACAAACATAAATGAATCCATCTTCACTTGCTTTGACTAGCAAGCTACTATCTGCCTTTGATGCTTGAAATCCAAGTTCCTTCAAGAACCTTACAAGCCTATAATTCCATGCCCTTGGGGCCTGCTTTAATCCATACAAAGCTCTCTTGAGCTTACACACATAATTTGGACTCACTTGATCTTTGAACCCATCTGGTTGCTCCATGTAAACTTCATCTGAAATGTAACCATTCAAAAAAGCATTTTTAACATCTAATTGAGATAACTTCCAACCTTTGCAAGCAGCAATTGCTATGAGAGTTCTGATGGTTGTCATTTTTGCCACAGGACTATAGGTCTCATCATAGTCCACTCCATATGTCTGTGCATACCCTTTCACAACAAGTCTGACTTTGTACCTAGACACACTTCCATCTGCAAATCTTTTTGTTTTGTAAACCCACTTACATCCAATAATTTTCTGGCTATTAGGTTTAGGAACCAGATCCCAAGTCTGGTTCTCTATCAATGCATCATACTCCTCTTGCATGGCTTCTTCCCAATTTCTCTTGCCTTTGGCTTCATCATATGTAGATGGATCTTCATCTGCTTTTACCAAATAAGCATAATCTTTAGTAGTCGAGAATGAGGTGTCATAGCTATACCTTGTGGGTTGCCATTTGTGCCTAGATGACCTCCTAACCTCTGCACTTTTTGAAGTCTCTGGTTCATCACATTCTGGATCAAACCTTGGCCTCTCTTCAGCTTCAACCTGTACTTCATCATTCTCATTTTCATCAAGTAATTGAATCTTTGCTTTACCTTTCCTTTGATCCACTACTTCTTCAACATCTGCATGTATATTATATTTACCTGCATACCAAGTACCTTGCTCATCAAATGTAACATCCTTGGATACAAGGAATTGCTTTGTGGATGGACTCCACAACCTGTATCCCATTTGCTTATCATCATAACCAATGAATACATACTTTTCTGCCTTAGGCTCCAACTTATGCCTCAATTGAGATGGCACATATGCATATGCCAAGCATCCAAATATTCTGCAATGATCCAAGGTAGGTCTCTTACCCCACCAAGCTTCATATGGTGTCATACCTTGCAAAGCTTTACAAGGCAATCTATTAACCAAATATGTAGCTGTATTAACAGCTTCAGCCCACAAATAATTTGGGCAATTCTTCTCTTTCATCATGGACCTTGCAAATTCAACAAGTGTCCTGTTTCTTCTTTCTGCTACACCATTTTGTTGAGGAGAGTACCTGCAAGTAACCTCTCTTTTTATACCTGCATTCCACAAGTAATCATTAAACTCATTTGAAAAATACTCTCCCCCTCCATCTGACCTTAGTCTCTTCAATTTTTGACCTGTAATTCTTTCTGCATATGCATGATAGTGTTTAAATGTATTAAACACTTCTTACTTTTCTTTAATAACATAAATTGTGATCCATCTGGTAGCATCATCAACATATATGACATAATATCTTGAACCATTTATACTAAAGTCCTTTGAAGGACCCCACACATCTGTATGCACCAACTCAAGTCTTTCTGAATACATAAACCCATGCTTGGAATAAGATTGCTTATGGGCCTTACCTAATTGACATGCCTCACATCTGTATGTCATGTGTTGACCTGCAACATTAGGCAATCCAAGCACTGAACCATTATTAATCATGTCTTTGATACCTCTTTCATTGAAATGTCCAAGTCTTTTGTGCCAAAGATCCAATTCTGACACCTTTTGCTCTCCATATGTGAACATAGCATGTCCAACATTTCCTTGTACCTTCAATGTGAAAAGCCTCCCTTCCTTCTTTCCTGTAACAACCTGTTTATACCCTTGACTAGGGTCTTCAACATAGACTCCATCATTGGTAAACCTTACCTCATATCCTTTTTCCACAATTTGACCTACACTGATCAAATTCTTTGGAATTGTGGGAACATAAAGAACCTTACTCAGAAGAGTGCTCCCATCTTTAGCTTTGACTGAACCAATTTACTTTACCTTATGCTTTGTATTATTACCTGTCTGAACTGTATGGTTAATTGCATTATGATCTAGATCAGTCATCAAAGCAATATTTCCACTTAAATGATTACTACATCCTGAATCAATATAGAACACTCTCATGTCCTCATGTGAGGTTTCACATGTTGCATTCATAATGAGAGTCGAGTCCTCCTTCTGATCTGATGCATAGTTGTAGTAGGTGTTATTATAGGATTGATTTTGGAAGCTTCTTCCTCCACCTCTTCCAAAAGAATTCCTACCACCTCTACCTCTGAAGTTTCCTCTCTGAAATCTACCACCTCTTACTCTTTTATTAAAGTTCTGATAATTACCATTGTTCTGATTATTGTGCCAACAATCATGAGATAGATGATTGGTCTTACCACATATCCAACAAGTGGTTTGAAGTACCTTCTTCTTCACCTGATTGTTGCTTTCCTTTGTTAGATTTCTTCTTGTCTTTAGAGTACATTGCATGACCTGCACTCTTATCAACATCTCCTTTGATATCATTCTCAAAAGTTAGCATATGACCTAACAATTGATTCAAATCAGGAGTGAAGTGATCTAATGAAAGTTTTGTAGACAAAATAAAAGGCTTCCACTTCTCATCTCCTCTTAGCCCTGTGAGAATTTGTCTTACCAATTTATCTTCTTCAATATCTTCATCCACTGCACCTAAAGAATCTGCAATGTCCTTCATCTTTGTCACATAATCAGAAATTGATTGTGAAGCCTTCTTCTTGAAAGTAGTAAATTCTGCCCATAGTGAAGCCTTCCTTGATTTGGTTGTGTTTTGGAAATGCTCTTCCAAAGCATTCCAAATGTCACAAGCACTTTCAAGTCCTCTAATGTGAGGAAGCAAATAGTCATTGACTGCCATGTAGATTATGCTCCTTGCTTGAGCATCCTTCTTCATCCAATTCTTTAAATCTGACAATTCTTCCCTAGTTGGAACACTAGGATCTCTAAACTGAGGCTTCTCTTCTTCACCTGTAATGTATGCTATCAAATCTTTGCTCATCAGATGAGCTTCCATTCTCATAGACCAAGCTGGATAGTTCTCTCTATCCAACTTTTCAATTTGGAGACTATCTCCCATCCTTGCTTCACCTGTAATCTCAAAGTTTTAGCCTTTACAAGAAATAAATGTACCTTAACTTTGAATGTTGCTTCTTTTGATTCTTTTGATAATCTTTGCGTGTCTCCCTTCAATCTTTCTTCACACTTTATCCTTCTGAACCTTCGAGATGTAGAATTTGTATATCTGCAGCAGTCGGAGTCTTCCTTTCCTTAATTTTGACACAACCTGCTCTAATACCACTGATGGAGAGTGTTAATCTCCAAAAGAACAAGCTATCCTTGGTATTAGACCACCTCTAGACCAAGAATAACTTTAGACTCCACAAAATTTTGGAAATCCACTATCACATTACCAAGAAATTGATTAACTGTGAAGAAATCACTTCTCTGAAAAGTCTGCTACAGATTAATCACTCATTGACTAATCATTCATGTAAAGTTTTTGATAAAACTTTGTATGATATATTGCGTGGAGTTTGCGCAACTCCTCCAACTTAAATTTCTCAAAATGATTGAGTATAATCTGAGAATTAACTCAAACAACTTACCTGTGTCTGAAATTGCCTCTCTGCAATAGCGACTTTAACACCTGCAACTTCTTAGCAATGGTTCTCCCAAACTATATCCCGTTTGATGAAATGCTTTTAGCCATAAATGGCTTATCTCTCAACTTAAATTTTAAGCTATCACTTGTGTAAAACTTTACACTATGTGCTGAGAACTGATCATTTCTTTGATCACGAAATCTGCGCCTGTTTCAGAAGACACTTAGAACATTTCATATATGAATGTTCCTATGCAAAATTCTCTGAGCCTGATTACAATTAGACTCTCAAATTCTAGCCATAGATTGATTAACTATGGACTTAGATATGTTCAGAAGGATTTCTCGAAAGATTAACTACAGAAGTAGAAGACATCGAAACATCGGGCGCAAGATTTTCTTCGATTACTCAGAAAAGTTACAACTGTTTGAAGAAGTAACTCAACTAACTTTTCATGTGTCCAATGACACTTTCTACATCTGATTTCTCTCTTCCTATTCTCTATTCTACATGCCCCGACTTTTTCCAAAACATTTATAGGCAAATATGTACAAACTTATGACTAATCAAAAGTGTGAGTAACCTATATCTAAGCTAATGTACATATGTGTACATAGCTTTGAATTTCTGAGTATGTCCTTCCTTCAAACTTCTGAATTTGTTCTCTTCTTAATTTCTTGACTTCATTTCTTCATAAACCTTCAATTGATGATTGGCATGCACCAACAATGCAGTGGGAGTTTTATCACAATTCATGCATTGTCCAAAGGACCCACGTTGGATTGCAGGTCAAACAGTTCTCAGATATATCAAAGGAACTATAAAGGAAGGATTATATTATCCTTTTACATCAAATTTGAAGTTGAGAGCCTATAGTGACTCAGACTGGGCAGGTAATCAAGATGACAGAAGATCAACACATGGATACATGATTTACATTGATGATAAGCTTGTAAGTTGGTGTTCAAAGAAACAACATACAATAGCATTATCATCAATTGAAGCTGAGTACAAAGGACTTGTGGAAGCAGCTAAGGAGGTCATATGGATGCAGACATTGTTCAAAAGCTTGGGCATTGATCAAGGTATACCTACAATACATGGAGATAATATGAGTTCACTTTATCTTGCAGCAAATCCAGTATTTCATGCAAGAACAAAACATATAGAGATACATTATCATTTCCTGAGAGAAAAGGTAATGGAGAAAGAAATTGAAGTGGAGTACATTTCTACAAAAGATCAGATAGCAGACATAATGACAAAGAGCTTGGATGGTGTGAAGACTAGCAGATTCAAAAGCATGGCAGGGGTAAAAGAAAAGAAGATGATATGAAGAAAGAGAGAATGTCAGATAGTGATTGAGGGGGAGCTGTTGGAGAAACAATCACTAATTGGACATATATTTGAAGGTCAAAGCTTTAGAAGAAAACCACATGCCTATGTGAAGGGACAAATTCACAAGTGTATTATATTTGTAAAGTTATTTCACTTTAGTTCTAGAAGTTTTTTAAAAATCACGAGAATAAGAAAATCTTTATAAGTTGGTTTGTATCAACTGATGCGATAAGAGGAAGACAATGAGAAAGTGAGTTAGTACTCATTTTTGTATGACTAAGAATAGTCGGGCTTCTCTGCGTGAGAAAGCACCTGTGCATTTGTGAGGTTTCATAGTTATGGAAGGAGTTTATTAAACTTCTGTGTATAAGTCTTCTTCTTCCATCTCTAGAGTTTTTCTTGTGCGAAATGATTTCAGAAGTTGAAGTTTTCCAAGCAAGTCGATGCCTGGCATCGACTTTGTGTTGATAAGTCATTGTTTTCATTCTCTGAGTATTACATGTTTTTGAATCTTCTAAAAACATGAAGTTTGTAGAGCAAGTCGATGCCTGGCATCGAGTTTCAGCATAAAGTCGATGCCTGACATCGAGTTCCCACATAAAAGTGGTCTTCTTCATAGTTGTGGTTTACACGCCTATTTCAGGAACAAAAAATAGCTAAAAAAAGTACCAAGTCGATGCTTGGCATCGACTTTTGGTTGCAAGTCGATGCTAGGCATCGAATTTTCATTTTTAGACAGTGATCTTTACTAAAACAGGCAAAATTTCCACTTTTGGAAGTCATACAGGGTCACCTTGTGAAGGCTATATCTTAAGTTCTAGAGATCCCTTTCTTGCATATGATAGCTTGTTGGAAAAATCTATTCTTCTACTTTCATCCACCAAAAGATCTTGGAGAAATAATATTTGAACTAAGAGACATTAGCAAAATATGGAAGGTATGCCATTTCAGTGACTAGAAAGTTCTGAAGAAGTAAAGTTCTTGGTTTTGGCTATCATTTCTCAAAGTTTGGAGTGGCAATGAGTTAATGGTGACCATAGAGGTTGTCTAGTGTCACATCAATTCATTTCTTGTGGTGTTTCACACATCAACTTCTACTAGTCTTACTTCTAGACCCTCCACTAATATAGATGAGTTAGCTGAGCAAGTTGCCAAAACTGATAGGAGTTCAAAATAGACAAATACCAAGGGTCACCTCATTGAAGCGATGTTATACTTGCGGAGGGGACCACATGGCTAACATACACCCAATGCAAAACCAGAATGTGAGAGAATTGTATGCTTCATATTGCACTATTGAGAGAAAATACATGAACCATACTGCTCAAGATTGTCCGCACAATAGGTAGGCTATTAGACAACCTTATCAGCAACCTTACCAACAAGTTAGGTATTAGAACCAATACCAATAACCTTATTATAGGCCACAACAACAATATCAACCTCAATACCAACAACAATACCAAAGCACACTATAGGCCACAACTGGTCCTAGGAAACCAACCACTACCTCCATCCAATGTGATTCTAGTTAAGTATGTAGTGGTAGAGGAGAACCCTAATAGAGCAATCGTATTGATGACCACTTTGGTATGAAAAAATGACCTTCATGCTCAAAGTTCTGACTACACCCATGAAGATAGTCCACAAGCTTATTACACAAAGTCACTCGAGCATAGTGAGACTTATTTGTATCAATGTGAGGCACCACCTGTGGAACCAAATTGGGATCCAGACTACTCCAATTTCATGTATACAAATCCTAATCGAATGCCCCAACCGAGACACATAAGACCCCAAACACCCAGAGGACCATGCTATAGATGCTAAGGAGATCATTTTATTTGTGATTGCCCTATACCGGCACCTAGACAACCCCAATCAATAACAATCCAAGGTCTTTGTCTAGATTGTGGGAAGGAACACCTTTTAAGAGACTGTCCTAAGAACCCAAACAATGTGCCACAGATCACTCTCATTAATGTAATTGGGTTAGTAGTTGATTTTACTGGAAGTGTGACTTCCACTACCCTAATGGAAGTAGTCACTAGAGCTCAAGCATTATAGCAGAACCAAGGCTTAGGTCAAGAAAAGAGTTCAAAGGTTAGCGAGACTAAGAGTCTACTTAAGAAAAGGATGAGAGCTTGGAAGAATAGTCATAAAAAATGAAAAGACAATGGACAAAGAAGATGAGAAAACTAGAAGAAAGCTTAAGTGAGACCAAAGCTAAACTTACAAAAATCGCATCTCAAACACATTCTCACACATCACCACCATCTATTCAACCTCATGTAACCCCATCACCACCCAGAGCAGCATTAGTCTTGGTGGATCCAACCCGAAAAGGCTTGGACATGATGTTCAAGGCCTACTCCGCTCGACTTCAAGAAGGGCGAACAATTGCAAACCTAGACAAGAGTTACCTAGAGTAGACATAGAGATTGAACGGACAAAAATGTGCATGAAAATGGCAGAACTAGCTTAGGGTATGCTAGAGGCCAATCAATTGTTCAATCAGACAATTTCTATCAAATCGGGTTTGCACTTGTAGGGCTTATTAGAAGTTCTTTACCTCCACAAGCTCAAGCAGTTGTTGAAAGAGAAAGCTCACCGGCAACAAAAGTTTATGTTCCTGATTCCATGGATGATGAAACACCTCTTTCAATTGAATATTACTCCCAAGAGTTCTTGCAATAAAAGAAGAGAAATGGGCCAAGGAGAAGGGTAACGTTGGTGCATTTTACCCAAGCCTACATGCTTGATATGCTTGATATTATCCTCATTTGTAAGTCACATGTGTAGTCATGTGAACACCTCTTGTAAAAGAGTTCATTTTTATCTCTTGTATTTGGAAAAAGAAAAAAGGAAAAGGATGGCTTACCTCATGCATGATGTAAAAGCAAATTCGTGGCTCTAACTACCAAAATCACGAATTTTTGAGCTGAGGGAATATCTCCTAACTTTGGGGATCACTTTTAGGTGGAGCCATTCGAATTCGAATTCAAAACTCCCTCCAAGAATAGCTATAAAAGGAGCAAGAAGGAAGAGGCGATTAGCAAGCCTTGTACGTGACCACTTCATGTAATTTTGTAGAGATTGAAGAGCTTACTCCATAGCTCTATCATTCTACTCCCATTTTGCAAAGATTCATTGCCAATGTGGTTGTAATCATATGTGAATCTATACATTTATTATCATCTACTCCTCTGTTTTGTTCTCTGCTATACTCACTTAGAGCAGTAACTTCAGAAGGTCATATCTCGAGTTCTACGCAACCTTTTTCAGTGTTTTAATGTGCCTTGGATAGATCTTACTGTCTAGTTTCTGCATATAAATTTTCAAGGTCATTAAATTAATAGTTGTGGAGATATCTGCATTTTACTGCTCACTAGTCTATCTCTGTAGAGCCTCGAGAATTGTGGGCATGTTCCAGAATTTGATGAATCTTCTTCTCAGTGCTCAGTCCATCATTTGAAGTGTTTTAACTTGGATTGGGAAGCTTGCTAAGTCTATTTTCTATTCCCAAAAGGAATTTGTCTAATTCCTTCCAGGTTGAGAGCACTGTTCATTTTTTCCAGCAGGTGTATGTCCAAAAATATTTTGGGAGCTAGTCATTTCGTAACTTGTCTGTCTTCACTTAAACTTTTGGGATACATGTTCCAAAGTACTTGGCTGATATTTTGGTGGATTTAGGAAGCTCAAAGGGTCTACTAATCAACTCTGAAGTCTCAGTTGGCTGGTGTGAAGCTGGTTGTAGCGGCACCTACTCATCTTTGGATTGCATCCACCATCTCTCTTCACAGTGGTATCAGAGCATAGTCAAGCAACATGGGAGATGGATTTCCATCAACATTTGACAAATTGGATCGAAACAACTACCCGGAATGGTCTCTAAGGATGGAGGCTTACCTTCAAGGGAGGAATCTATATGGATTCATATCCGGAGATGAAGCAATGCCAACCATGAGGAACGAAGGGCAACCATCACATGAAGAAGTGGAAGGACTTTCGAATTGGTGTTCGAAGGATGCACTTGCAAGGTCCTATATTCTAAACTCAATCTCTGCTTTTCTTTTACCTCATGTCAAGGGATGCAAGACATCAAGATAAACGTGGAATGCACTTGCTTCGTTCTTCTCTTCCAACACTCGAGCAAGGAAGAACCAATTGTGGATGGAGTTCACAACAATGAAGAAAAGCCCGAAGCAAAATGTGACTGATTATGTCACAAAGATGAAGGAGATTTCCGACCAACTTGGAAGCATTGGAGAGGTAATTGAAGAGGAGCAAATCATTAGACAAATCATAAATGGAATCAAAGCAGACGACAAGTGGGAGTCATTCACAACAGCCATGGATTTATACATGGATATGCATGTACCCGACCTCAACACACTCATGGGCCAACTCTTCACTCATGAAGCAAAGATTAGAAAAGGTGGTGAGTCCTCAAGAGGTAATCAGACTTCTGCCTTATATTCTGATAAAGCTAAGGTCAAGGACAAGTCAAAGAATAGGAAGAATGAAGATGAAGGTAGCTCTTTCCAAGCAAACTTTGCAGGTAGAGGAAGAGCTAGAGGAAGTGGTAGAAGTGGAAAGCAAGGTAGGGGGAGATTCCAATCATCTCAACCTTGCAACATATGTGGCTTATCTGACCATACTACTGAAGAATGTTTCAGGAACCCGAGGAACTCAAGAGGAAGAGGATTCAATAGAGGTGGCTATGGATCAAATAGATGCAGGTACAATGGAGGCTACAACAACAACAACTACTACAACAACAATTACAACAATAACAACTATCAAGGTGGCCATAGAGGAAGGAGAGACTACAATAACTATGTAGAGGACCAAAGTCAAGAAGATTCATTATTAATTATGAATCTATCAGCAAAGAAGGGTAAGGATGATGATCACATATTTTACATTGATTCGGGATGCTCAAACCATGTAGCAGGAAATGTGGCTTTACTTTCTGATTTGGAAGATCCTCATAACAAGCATGAAGTGCAGACAGGAGATGACACAAAGCACTCAGTGGAGAAGATAGGTAATGTGAAGACATCAGATGGGAATATGAACCTCTTAAGCAAAGTCTTGTATATCCCTACAATTACCAAAAATTTAATAAGTGTTGGACAGATTGTTGAAAAAGGATTGCAGGTTAGATTCAACCGATCTGGAGCATATGTTGAAGACCCAAGGCAAGGCTTTCGAAGGATTGCCAAAGGAGAAAACACAGGAAGGCTTTTCACTTTTGAAGTGGAAGATACAAAGAACATAGCTTTGTTTAGCTATGGATCTCAAACTCTAACAGAATTGGAGATATGGCACAAAAGGCTTGCTCACATTGGTGAGAGGACACTCAACCAAATTTGCAGGGACCAAAGTGTACTTGGTTTGCCTAATATCACAAGGCAACACATGATTTATAAGTGTGAAGCTTGTCAACTCGGCAAGGCTCATAGACAACCTTTCAATAAGAAAGGATATATGTATCAAAATCCTTTGGATCTAGTGCACATGGATGTGTGGGGTCCAAGTAAGGAGCCATCTATATCAGGCTCAAGATATTGTGTCTTTCATAGATGATTGTAGCAGATGGACCATTCTATTTTTCATGAAGCACAAGGATGGAGTGTTTAATTGCTTTAAGAAGTATATTGCTCTTGTTGAAAACCAAACAGGTAGGACTTTGAAACGACTCAGATCAGATGGTGGAGGAGAATACTTCTCTTCTGAATTTGATGCCTTCTTGCATGAAAGAGGCATTAAAAGGGAAGTCACTACAAGGTATACACCCGAACTCAATGGTGTAGCAGAGAGGAGGAACAGAGCTATTGTCGAAGTTACAAGGTCCATGCTCAACGAAAAGGGATTGCCAAACTACCTATGGGCAGAGGCTGTGTCTACAGCCACATATCTCATAAATAGACTTCCATCTAAGTCACTAGATGGAACCACTCCATATGAAGTGTGGAATGGAAGAAGACCTAGTCTAGAGCATTGTAAAATCTTTGGATGCTTAGCCTATGCTCACATTCCTTCTCAAGTAAGAGGGAAATTGGATCCCAAGGCAGAGAAGTGTGTATTCATTGGTTATGATCAAAACCAAAAAGGATATAGATTGTACAATCCAACCAATAAAGGATTTTCTGTGAGTAGAGATGTAATTTTTGATGAAAACAAATCATGGTTTGATGATGACAGGAAAGTGAAGCTGCCATATGACTTGGATGAAGATTTTCCATCACTTCAACCAAAGGAGCCAAAGCATATTGAAGAAAGTCAAGTAAAAAATAGAGGGTTTTCTTGAAGACTTGAAGTTCAAAGTTATCTGTTTTGATTCTATCTTTGCATGCATCATTTCCAAAGTACATAGGCCATTTTATGGTGTCATTGGAAAGCTAAGAAGATCTACTTATCAACTCTGAAGCATCAAAGGGCTGGTACAGAGCAGGATTTGGTAGTACCTACTCATTCTCTTGGAGTGTCCATCCATCATTCCCAACAGTGGTATCAGAGCAAATTAAGGTAAAATGGGAGATGGTTTTCCTTCATTTATTGATAAATTGGACAGGAACAACTATCAAGCATGGTCTCTAAGGATGAAGACATACCTACAAGGAAGGAATCTTTATGGATACATCTCAGGAGATGAGGAATTGCCCTCATTCAAAACTATAGGACTACCAACAAAGGAAGAACATGAAAAGCTCAACACATGGTGTGCCAAGGATGCATTAGCAAGGTCTTACTTACTCAACTCCATCTCTGATTTTGGTTTCCCACATATTAGAAACTGTAAGACATCCCAAGAGACTTGGGAAACCTTGTCATCTTATTTCTCTTCCAACACAAGGGCCAGAAAAAATCAATTGTGGATTGAATTCACTACACTAAGGAAGCAACCTAAGCAGGCTATTTCAGAGTTTGTGACTAAGATTAAAGATGTAGCAGCTCAGTTAGCAAGCATAGGAGAAGAGATTGAAGAAGAGCAAATAGTAAGGCAAGTGATCAATGGGATTAAAGCTGATGACAAATGGGAAACCTTCACCAAACCTATGGATCTTTACATGGACATGCAGATTCCAGATCTTACCACTCTCATGGGGCAATTGTTCACTCATGAAGCCAAGCTCAAAAAGAATGGAGACTCATCCAAAGGTAATAGTTCTTCTACCCTATACACTGGTAAAAGTAAGTCTAAAGATAAAGGCAAGAACAAGAAGATAGAGGATGAAGGCTCTACCTCCCAAGCAAACTATGCAGGGAGAGGTAGATCATCAAGAGGAAGGGGCAGAGGAGGTAAGCAAGGTAGGGGGAGATCCTATAACTCCTCACCATGCAACATTTGTGGTTTATCAAATCATACTACATATGAGTGTTTCAGGAACTACAAGAATCAGAGAGGAAGAGGATATCGAAGAGGTGGATACTCACAGTCAAGAGGTAGATTCAATAATCACCAAGGCTATAACAACAACTACAACAATAACTACAACAACAACTACAATGGCAACTACCAAGAAGGATTCAAATCCAGGAAGGACTACAACAACTATACAGAAGAGCAGGATGATTCTCTTCTGATCATGAACATGACTTCAAAACCAGGTCCAATGATGACCACCTATTCTACATTGACTCAGGATGCTCAAATCATGTGGCTGGCAATGTAGCTCTACTCTTTGACCTTGAAGAACCAAAAGGTAAGCATCAAGTACAAACACGTGATGACACCAAGCACTCAGTAGTTAAAGTTGGAAATGTTAAGACTTGTGATGGAAATCATAATTTGTTGAGTAGGGTACTATATGTACCAACCATTACCAAAAACTTGATGAGTGTTGGACAGATTGTGGAAAAAGGTTTGCAGGTCAGATTCAACCAATTTGGAGCATTTGTGGAGGATCCCAAGCAAGGGTTCAAGAGAATAGCAAAAGGAGAAAAATCAGGTAGACTTTTTACTTTTGAGCTAGAAGAACCTTGAAACAGATATGCAGGGATCAATGTGTAATTGGAATACCCAATGTTTCCAAACAACACATGATATATAAATGTAGTGCTTGTCAGTTTGGGAAGTCTCACAGGTTACCCTTCTCAAGGAAAGGCTACATGCATGAGGACTACCTAGAGCTTTTCCATACAGATGTATGGGGACCAAGCAAAGAACCCTCAATCTCAGGATCAAGGTACTATGTATCTTTTATTGATGATTATAGCAGATGGACTGT
>CM035411.1:196059852-196069852 GCA_020310875.1 Ceratopteris richardii | reverse complement strand
TCTACATGTTATCAAAATTTAAAGGATTTCTATTCAGCCATTTCAGAGAAAAGTCCGTCGAGGTGATCACTGGTCGAAGGCTGCAATAGTCCTAAAAAATTGGGGGTAAAGGTTTACTTGCTAAATTAATTTCTCGGAGCATAGTTAATCTTTTTAAGTGATTGCACTTGAAATCATTAGCTTAGTAAGCTAATTAGATACCCCTAAAAGGAATTTTTCCAATTCCTACTGTGTTGGTCATACTGAGCAAAAGAAGCAGCAAGTGTATTGTCAAAAATAGAAGGTTTTCTTGAAGACTTGAAGTTCAAAGTAGTCTGTTTTGACTCAATCATTTCATAGATCATTTTGAAAGTACATAAGCACTTTTATGGTCTCATTGGAAAGCTAAGAAGGTCTACTTATCAACTCTGAAGCATCAAAGGGCTGGTACAAAGCTGGATTTGGCATTACCTACTCATCATCTTGAAGTATTCATCCATCTTCCCAACAATGGTATCAGAGCAAAGTTAAGGTAAAATCGGAGATGGTTTTCCTTCATTTATTGATAAATTGGATACGAACAACTATCAGGCATGTTCTCTAAGGATGAAGACATACCTACAAGGAAGGAGTCTTTATGGATACATCTCAAGAGATAAGGAATTGCCGTCATTCAAAACCAGAGGACTACCAACAAAGGAAGAACATGAGAAGCTCAACACATGGTGTGCCAAGGATGCATTAGCAAGGTCTTACTTACTCAACTCCAGCTCTGATTTTCTTTTGCCACATATTAGAAACTGTAAGACATCCCAAGAGACTTGGGAAACCTTGTCATCCTATTTCTCTTCCAACACAAGGGAAGCCAATTGTGGATTGAATTCACCACACTAAGGAAGCAACCTTAGCAGGCTATTTCAAAGTATGTGACCAAGATTAAAGATGTAGCAGATCAGTTAGCAAGCATAGGAGAAGAGATTGAAGAAGAGCAGATAGTAAGGCAAGTGATCAATGGGATTAAAGCTGATGACAAATGGGAAAGCTTCACCACTGCCATGGACCTATACATGGACATGCAAATCCCATATCTTACCACCCTCATGGGGCAATTGTTCACTCATGAAGCCAAGCTCAACAAGAATGGAGACTTATCCAAAGGTAATTGCTCTTCTGCCCTATACACTGATAAAAGTAAGTCTAAAGATAAAGGCAAGAATAAGAAAGGAGAGGATGAAGGCACTACCTCCCAAGCCAACTATGCAGGGAGAGGTAGATCATCAAGAGGAAGGGGCAGAGGAGGTAAGCAAGGTAGGGGGAGACCTTATAACTCCTCACCATGCAACATTTGTGGTTTATCAAATCATACTACAAATGAGTGTTTCACGAATTACAAGAATCAGAGAGGAAGATGATATCAAAGAGGTGGATACTCACAATCAAGAGGTAGATTCAACCATAATCAAGGGTACAACAACAACTACAACAACAACAACTACCAAGGAGGATACAAGTCCAGAAAGGATTACAACAATTACACAGAAGAACAAGATTATTCTCTTCAAATTATGAACATGACTTCAAAACCACGTACAAATGATGACCATCTCTTCTACATTGACTCAGGATGCTCAAATCATGTGGCAGGCAATGTAGCTCTTCTCTCTGACCTTGAAGAACCAAGAGGTAAGCATCAAGTACAAACAGGTGATGACACCAAGCACTCAATAGTTAAAGCTGGAAATGTTAAGAATTCTGATGGGAATCAAAACTTGTTGACTAGGGTACTATATGTACCAACCATTACCAAACATTTGATAAGTGTTGGACAGATTGTGGAAAAAGTTTTGCAGGTCAGGTTTAACCAATATGGAGCATTTGTGGAGGATCCCAAGCATGGGTTCAAAAGAATAGCTAAAGGAGAAAAATCAGGTAGACTTTTCACTTTTGAGCTAGAAGATACAAAGAATGTTGCACTCTACAATTACAAAGATCAAACATTTTCAGAGCTTGAGATTTGGCATAAAAGATTAGGGCATGCACGTGAAAGGACCTTGAAGCAAATATGTAGGGACCAATGTGTGCTTGGGATACCTAATGTACCCAAGCAACATATAATCTACAAGTGTGGTGCTTCTCAGTTTGGAAAGTCTCACAGGTTACCATTCTCAAGGAAAGGCTACATGCATAAGGACTACCTAGAGCTTGTCCATGCAGATTTATGGGGACCAAGCAAAGACCCCTCAATCTCAGGATCAAGGTACCATGTATCTTTTATTGATGATTATATCAGCTGGACTGTATTGTACTTTATGAAGCACAAAGATGGTGTTCAATTGTTTTAAAAAATATCTTGCACTTGTTGAGAATCGGACAGGAAAGTATCTAAAGAGGCTAAGGTCAGATGGAGGAGGTGAGTACTTCTCCAATGAGTTTGAAGCATTCTTGCAGGACAGAGGAATCAAGAGAGAAATCACCACAAGGTATACTCCTAAACAGAATGGGGTAGCTGAGAGAAGAAATAGATTGATTGTTGAAACAGCTAGGTCAATGTTGAATGAAAAGAAATTACCTAGCTACTTATGGGCAGAGAGTGTATCTACTGCCACTTACCTCATAAACAGGTTGCCATCTAAATCTCTTGATGGGATGACCCCTTATGAAGCATGGCATGGTAAGAGACCCTCACTTGATCATAGCAGGATATTTGGATGTGTATCATATGTACACATTGCTTCTCAGATAAGAGGTAAGCTAGACCCCAAGGCTGAGAAGTGTATCTTTATTGGACATGATCTGAATCAGAAAGGGTACAGGTTCTACAAACCTTCAAATAAGGGATTCATGGTTAGTAGAGATGTTGTCTTTGATGAAAATGGTTCTTGGTATGAGAATGAATGCAGGAAGGTTAAACTACCCTATGACTTGGAGGAGGAGTTTCCAAGTCTTGCTAAGGAGGAACCTACTCAAAATGAAGACACCAATTCAGATGATGAAGACATTATCAATCTTGAAGAATTCAAGGCATGGAAGTCCAAAGGCAAACTCAAGATGAAGAAACTTGAAGACATACCTGAATCTTCAAATCAATCAATCAGAAGATCACAAAGGGAAAGAAAAAAACCTATTAAATATGGGTATGACACCTCTCTTGTTACTAAACATTCTATTTATCTTGCCAAAGACTTGTCAAATGAAGAACCAGGATCATATGAAGAAGCCATGACCAAGACAGAATGGAAGGAAGCTATGGATGAGGAGATTGAAGCACTCAAGGAAAGTGACACATGGGAACTAGTACCAAAAAAAGAGGCTATGAAAGTAATTGGATCTAGATGGATCTATAAAATCAAAAGAAATATGATGGGTCAATAAACAGGTACAAAGCCAGATTGGTGGCCAAGGGTTTTGCACAAACCCAAGGCATCGACTATGAAGAAACATTCTCACCTGTGGCCAAGATGCCAATCATCAGGGTATTGGTAAGTGTGGTTGCATCTAAGAATTGGAACATGTATCAGCTAGATGTAAAAAATGCCTTTTTGAATGGATGGATTTCAGAGGAGGTATGCATGTCACAACCTCCCAGTTATGAGGATCCTAACAAGGTAACACATGTATGCAAATTAAAAAAGGTTCTTTATGGATTGAAGCAAGCACCTAGGGCATGGAATCAGAGGTTGACCACATGCCTTCAAGATCAAGGTTTTGTCATGAGCAAGGCAGACACTTCTCTATTCATTAAGAGAAGTAATTCAAAGGTAATATACCTATGTGTTTATGTTGATGATATCATACTTATAGGTAATGATCTCAATGGAATCAGACAAATCAAGAACCAGATGATGTAGGAGTTCAAGATCATTGATCTTGGTTTACTAAAGTACTTTCTTGGACTTGAGTTAGTCTATACTAACTCTTGAATCTACATTACTCAGAGAAAGTACATACAGCATATGTTGAAGAAGTTTCATTTGCAGGATGCCAAAGTTGCAAGTATTCCAATGGAGGTAAACCTAAAACTAAGTTCCCATGAAGGTGATGAAATTGATGATATCATAGGTTACCAAAGCATAGTAGGAAGCTTGAATTATGTTACCTTAACAAGGATAGATATTGCTTATGGAGTTAGTGTGCTAAGTCAGTTTATGCACAAGCCTAGGGCACCTCACTTGGTGGCTGCCAAAAGGATATTAAAATACCTCAAGGGTACTCAACATCATGGTCTTTATTTCCCTTACACTTCAAACTTGGATATCAAGATTTATTCAGATGCAGATTCAGTAGGATGCAAGGATGATAGTAGGAGCACTTGTGGATACACTTCATTTGCAGGTGATAAACCAATATCATGGTCTTCAAAGAAGCAACCCACTGTTGCTTCATCTTCTACAGAGGTAGAGTATAGAGGATTGGCCAATGCCACTCAAGAAGCCATATGGATCAAGTTATTGTATACAGAATTGGGTTTGTATACTACCTCACCATTGATCTTTGGAGATAATACAAGCTCACTTCATCTTGGAGCTAATCCTATTTATCATGCCAAGACCAAGCATATAGAGGTCCATTACCATTATGTGAGAGAGAAGCTAAGCAAGGACATTCAACTAACATATGTATCAACCAACATGCAGTGTGCAGATTTGTTAACTAAAGCATTGGATGGAACGAAGCTTTGCAGGTTCAAAACAATGATTGGATTGCAGGATGTACATGAAGACTGAAGAATGAAGACCAAGCCAAACTGTTTGGCTTGAGGGGGAGCTGTTGGTGCAATTCACAAGCCTACACATTTTGCTTGTAGTCCATACATATATGAAGAAGCATAGGAACCAATGCTAGAAGATAATTACCCTCTTTAATCTTTGTAAAAGTCGTATTTGACTTAGAATCTTTGTAAGCACCTACCAACAAGAACTCGTGGAAAATGTTGGAGATAGATGACTGCGGAAGCACGCGAACAGTACAAGGAAGAAGAAGAAGCTTGGAGCACAACACACAATATTGAATGTATTACTAGAGAATGTACAAAGATAAGTAGCCCATTAGGGCAATAGGCGTATATACAAGCCGGAAAAAAAAAACCTCCTAAAGAGGGAAAAAGGTGCCCTAGCGGTCCTAGTGTGTTCACACACATCGCTACCTAAATATATCAACAAATCCCCCCTGGGAGTGATGCCGTGAACAAGGAGCTGGCACTCATGTATAAGGAAGTGCCAAGCTATGTGGAAATCACTCCACAAAAGGAAGTAAGCCCAAAGCTTTGCAGAAAGCTTCAAACTTCTCCCTAGGGAGAGCCTTCGTGAAAAGGTCTGCAATGTTCTCCTGCGTGGGCACATATGCCAAGTTGATCTCCCCAGTAGAGAACCTCTGCTTGACATAGTGATAATGCACCTCAATGTGCTTAGTGCGAGCATGGAACACAGGGTTCCTCGCAACTGCCAATGCGTTCTGACTGTCAGTGAAGATGGTGGTGGCAGAAGACTGGCCAACACCCAAATCAGCCATAAGGCATCTAAGCCACACACACTCAACAGTCGTTGTGAAAGCTGCCCTATACTCAGCCTCACAACTGAAAGTGGCCACAGTAGGCTGCTTCTTGCTCAACCAAGATATACATGAGCTACCAAGCATGAAGCAAAAACCACTGGTGAACACACGAGTGTCATAGCAACCAGCCCAATCTGAGTCAGAAAAAGCATGCAAATCTGGCGGTAGTGATCCCCCCTTGGGATAAAACAACCCAAGTAGCCGAGTACCACTCAAGTAGCGAAAGATGCGCCTAACCGCCTTCCAATGCGTGACTCCTAGGCAATGCATAAACCTGCTCATCTTGTGAGACAGCAAACTGAATATCTGGCCGAGTAATGCATAAGTAAATCAAGCATCCAACAGCCTGCTGATAGAGAACAGCATCAAATGCATCTCCAGCATCATGAAGACTCAATTGTAAACCTGTCTCCATAGGAGTGGCAATAGGCTTACAGTCTTCAAGGCCAAAACACTGCAATAATGTGTCAATATACTTCGTTTGACACAAAGCCATTCCACCATCAACTTGCATAAACTGAATGCCCAAATAGTGATGCAAATGCCCCAAATCAGACATCGCAAATGAGGCATGCAAATCAGCCTTGAAATCAGCAATATGCTTCTCAATAGGACCAGTGAGCAGCATGTCATCAACATAGACAACAATGATCATTAGCACGCTTAACATATAAGTTGCTTTCAGTTGGACTGTTCACAAAACCATGTGCAACCAGATAGGCATGTATCTTCTCATATCAAGCATGTGGAGCTTGCTTTAAACCATATAATGCCTTCTTTAACCTGCACACCTCGTTTTCATGCCTTTTCTGCACAAAGTCATGGGGCTGAAGAACATACACTTCTTCATGCAAGTCACCATTCAGAAATGCTCTTTTAATGTCCAACTGATGTACATTCCAACCATGATGGGCTGCAAGTGCACAAATGCTCCGAACAGTAGTCATACGGCATGTAGGTGCAAAGGTCTCATCAAAATTAATGCCTCTTTCTTGCGCATAACCCTTTGCAACAATCCTAGCCTTATACGTGTCAACTGGACCATCAAGTTTACACTTCAGCTTGTATACCCACTTAGTGCCAATGGCCTTCTTGCCAAGAGGCAAGTCACATAAAGACCATGTACCATTCTTCATTATAGCATCATATTCAGATTGCATGGCAGCCATCCAATTTTCTGAATTTTGTGCTTCATCAAAAGAAACAGGCTCATTCTCATCACTGAGACTAGACGCAACCATAGCATAGCAATCTGATGCAAAGGAGGCACTATGAGAGCCTGAACGAGTACGATATGACAAAGGTGCATCTAATTTGCTGTCACGCAAAGTCTGTACCAGCCATTTCGGCATAGTTTTTGCCTGCTCAATATCAGCTCTCTCATCAACAAGTGCATCATGTAAATCTGCATCAAAAATAGAATGATCTGCATCATCATATGAAACCTGCAAAGGCTGAGAAGTTGCCTCATTAGGACCAACACTAGACTGTCCACCTGTAAAAAGAGGCATCAACGTATGATACATGTCTTTGGAGCTAACATATGTCTCCTTAGTACATGAAAGCAATGGCTGAAGAGCATCTTCCACAAAGACAACATCACGGCTAACCAGAATGCATTTAGTCTGTGGATGATACAGACGATAGCCTTTACTTTTAGAACTGTACCCAACAAAAATACATTTTACTACCTTATCATCCAATTTTCTGCGATGTCGTTCAGGCACTAATGCATATGCCAAACAACCAAAAGCACGCAGATGAGCAACAGATGGCTTGCGGTCATGCCAAGCCTCATATGGAGTGATAGACTGCAACGCTTTAGTGGGACACCTGTTCAGTACATATGCTGCACACATGACAGCCTCAAGCCAAAAACTATGTGGTAAAGCCTGACTCTTGACCATGCACCTCGCCATCTCCATGAGTGACCTGTTCTTTCGTTCAGAAACTCCATTCTGTTGAGGTGTATATGGCACTATACACTGGTGTTTTATCCCACGTTCAGCCAGAAATGCATTAAAATCAGAAGACATATATTTCCCCCCTCGATCAGAACGGAGGGTGCCCATTTTACATGCTGACAGATTTTCAACCAAAACCAAAAACAATTTAAAGCACATGAACACTTCGGACTTTGCTTTGAGTGGATATACCCATGCATGCCTAGAAAAATCATCAATGAAAGTCACGAATTAAAGGTAATTCCCAAAAGAGGGTGTCTGCATAGGACCACAAACATCACTATGTACAAGCTGCAATTTCTACGTAGCCCGAACTGAACCATCTTTTGGAAAGGAGGAACGCTGCATTTTGCCCAAAATACAACCTTCACATACATGCTTTCTAGGTGCCTCAAGCTTGGGCAAAGAAGACACCATATCAGATTTCTGCAGGCGTAGTAAACTAGCAAAATTCAGATGACCAAAGCGTGCATGCCAAAGCTTTGCATCTGACATAGCCTGAGAATCATGAACTGCACATGCCGAATCATTCACAGATCTTTCATAGTCTATGAGCTTATACAGCCCACGACATAAAATGCCAGAAGCAATAATCACATCGCCATTTGATAGATCATGAACTGTACACCTGTCATCAACGAATTTCACAACCAAGCCAATCTTGGCTAATGCAGAAACTGATAACAGATTCTTCTTGATCCCTGGCACAAATAAGGCATCTAACAAGGTGAAAGAACTACCATCAGCAGTAGTCAGAATGATCTTACCAACTCCCATAACAAGATAAGAGGAGTTGTTGGCGCATGTGACAATATTCCCTGTAGGGGCAGGCTCGAGTGAAGAGAAGAAACTGCACTGCGAGGTAATATGTTTGGTCACCCCACTGTCAAAGTACCAAACATCTGAGTCCACTGCAGACATGCACTGGTCATGAGAAGATGGGTCAAAACTGCAAATAGTAGTAAATGCCCATTCTTCTTCTTGCACAAGATTAGCAGACTCTGTTTTTGGTGTAGAGGCTTCTGCAACAACCATTCGAGCCTCCTTTTTCTTTGCCTCTTTTGCAGCCAGTTTTGGACAGTTCTTTATGATATGATCATTCCCTTTACAGTACTTGCAAAACAATTTCTGCTTTTCTGATTTCTTCTCATCTCTATCCTAGTTCTTCGAATGTGGAGCATTTGCAAATTTCTGCTTACTAGTAGAAGAACTCCATTTTCCTTTGCCCTTCTGACTAGCCAGGAAAGCTTGATCTGCAACACGCATAATGGACCTGTTCTGCCTGGACTGATCTTATTGCAATAGAACAAAGACTAACTCCTCAAATGATAAGGCATTCAGATTGCCTTTCATCATCAACCGAAGAGTAGAAGCAAAACTCTGATATGAATTAGGAAGACCATTCAGAACGGTCTGCACAATTGAGCTATCTTGTATAACCTCATCAGCAGAAATCAACTGTTCCTTCAAATCTTTGATCTTCGTTAGGAAACTGTCCATAGAATCACCTTCATTGTGCTCACTCTCCAACTGTTTTCGGAGGTAAGCAACACGAGCCTCATTCCTAGCTTGGTACAATGTGATAAGTGTATCCCAAGCATCCCTAGCTGTTCTGCAAGAGCGAATATGAGGAATAATGGCACGTTTGACAGAGAAAGCTATCAATGCATGTGCCTGGGCATCTCTGCCATCCCAACGAATCTGCTCTACAGTAGGTGCAACAGAAACAGCAGCACGAACAAGAATCTGCACAATATCATCTTCGACACCATCTTCATCAGCTCCAGCACCTGTATTTGTAGTACTTGTCGTTACAGGTGTAACAGGATGTCTTTCAACACCCTGCACAATGTTCCACAATCCTTTTGCAACCAAAACATGTCGCATCATATAAGCCCATAATGGGTAGTTGGTACCCTCCAACTTATCCTCAACAGCCAACATACGGAATACATGACTGCTTTCAGCCATGGCCGGTGACTAAAATACCTTGATGCAGAAAATTGACTGTATCTCAAAAAGTTGAATAGAACTGCCAGACGAGTTCTGCTAGACCTGTAGCAGACTTCGAGACGCTTAAACTGGCAAACAGAAACTGGTATATACCTTTGGCACAAAAAGGCAAAATAGCCTGCACAAGCATTGCGATAGTGCATTCAGAGGCCGAATCGAGCTCAGATCGCGATTTCGTGCGATTCTGAGACTGCAAACGGAGGAGTGTCGACGGCACCCTAGATGAAGCGACGACCAGCTCTGATACCAATTGTTGGAGATAGATGTCTGCGGAAGCACGCAAACAGCAGAAGGAAGAAGAAGAAGCTTGGAGCACAACACACAATATTGAATGTATTACTAGAGAATGTACAAAGATAAGTAGCCCATTAGGGCAATAGGCGTATATACAAGCCGGGGGAAAAAAACCTCCTAAAGAGGGAAAAAAGTGCCCCGGCGGTCCTAGTGTGTTCACACACATCACTACCTAAATATATCAACAGAAAAGTTAGGAG
>CM035411.1:196044852-196049852 GCA_020310875.1 Ceratopteris richardii | reverse complement strand
CAAACTCACTTTCCTCTATCTCATGACTTCTATCTCCCTCATTCTTGACTTCTAACTAATGTCACATATGCTCTCATACATGCCCCGACTTTTCTCAAGGTATTTATAGATAATTTGTACATAATTCTTACTGAACAAAAGATCTAAGTCATCTATGACTATGCTAATGTACATATGTGTACACTTCTCTTGTCCTCTGATTGTAATCTTCTTCCACACTTTAGGAATTGATTCTTCCTTCATCATTTGATCTTCCAAGCCTTCAATTGGTGATTGGTATGCACCAACAGCTCCCCCTCAATCATCAATTGAGGTTTTCTCTGTCTTCTTTATACTTGCCATGTCTTTGAACCTTTGCAACTTAGGTCCATCCAGACTCTTTGTCATCATATCTGCCACTTGTTCTTTTGTTGGAGTGTACATCACTTCAATCTCTTTATCAAGTACCTTTTCCCTCAAGAAATGATACTGAATCTCTATATGCTTAGTCCTGGCATGGAAAACAGGGTTAGCTGCCAAATACAAAGAACTCATATTGTCTCCAAAAATTATTGGAGTACTATGATCAAACTCAAAACTTTTCATCAATGTCTTCAACCATATGACTTCTTTTGCAGCTTCTACCATTCCCTTATACTCAGCTTCTGTGGATGATAAAGCAACTGTATGTTGCTTCTTTGAACACCAAGACACTAACTTGTCTCCAACATAACATAGATATCCATGAGTAGACCTTCTATCATCTGAGTCACCTGCCCAATCTGCATCACTAAACACTTTGATTCTTGTGTCAGAAGTGAAACCATAATACAAACCTTCACTTAGGGTTCCTTTGATATATCTGAGTACCCTTTGGGCTGCAATCCAATGAGTCTTCTTTGGACAATGCATGAATTGTGACAACACACCTACTGCATATGATAGATCTGGCCTTGTCAAGGTAGCATAGATTAGACTACCTACCAAACTCTGATATTTCTTCATGTCATTGAACTCTTCACCTCCATACCTGCTCAATTTATGATTTACCTCCAATGGTGTAGTTGAGGTCCTGCAATCTTCCATGTTAAACTTGACTAGAAGATTCTTCAAGTATCTCTCTTGTGAAACATATACTCCATGTTGAGTATACACAATCTGCATTCCTAGAAAATAAGATAAATTTCCCAAATCACTTATCTTAAACTCCTTCTCTATTTGCTTCTTGAGTTCATTGATTCCTTGAGCATCTGTTCCTGTAACAATAATATCATCAACATAAATGCACATGTAAATATATCCATTTTCACTTGCCTTCACTAGCAAGCTACTATCTGCCTTTGATGCTTGAAACCCACATTCATTCAAGAACTTGACCAATCTATAATTCCAAGCTCTTGGGGCTTGCTTCAACCCATATAAAGCTCTCTTGAGCTTACACACATAATCTGATCCAATTGATTCCATGAAGCCTTCTGGTTGCTCCATATATACTTCATCTGCAATGTAACCATTTAGAAATGCATTTTTCACATCCAATTGTGATAATTTCCATCCCTTGCAAGCAGCAATAGCAATCAATGTTCTAATTGTAGACATCTTAGCAACAGGACTAAAGGTTTCATCATAATCTACCCCATAAGTTTGGGCATAACCTTTGACCACAAGTCTAGCCTTATATCTAGACACCTTACCATCTGCAAACCTCTTTGTTTTATATACCCACTTGCATCCAATGACCTTCTGATTCTTTGGTCTTGGTACTAATTCCCAAGTTTCATTTTCAAGTAGAGCATCATACTCTTCTTGCATTGCCTTTTCCCAATTCTGTTTACCTTTGGCTTCTTCATAAGTAGTTGGATCTTCTTCTGTTTTCACAATGTAAGCATAATCTTTTGTTGTTAGGAAAGATGTATCATAACTATACCTTATAGGCTCTTTCCTTTCTCTTGTAGATCTTCTGATTTCTGCACTTCTTGAAGTTTCAGCCTCATTTGATTCTGGATCAAATCTTGGCCCTTCTTCTACATGATCCTGCACTCTACATCTAGAGTCAACTTCATCAACAATTTCTTCACATACTTTTACCTTTGCCTTTCCTTTCCTTTGAATTTCTTCAACACCTGTATACTCATTTGGTGATCCTGTATACCACATGTTTTGCTCATCAAATGTTACATCTTTAGTAACAAGAAATTGCTTTGTGGATGGACTCCACAACCTATAACCCATCTGTCTATCATCATATCCAATAAAAACATACTTCTCTGCTTTTGGTTCTAGCTTATGTCTTAATTGTGAAGGAACATAAGCATATGCAATACATCCAAATACTTTACAATGATCAAGACTAGGCTTCTTACCCCACCATGCTTCATAAGGGGTTCCTCCATCCAAAGCTTTGCAAGGCAACCTATTCACAAGGTATGTTGCAGTGTTAATGGCCTCTGCCCATAAATAATTTGGACAATTCTTTTCCTTCATCATGGCTCTTGCAAACTCTACAAGAGTCCTATTCCTCCTTTCTGCTACTCCATTCTGTTGAGGGGAGTACCTGCAAGTTACTTCTCTTTTGATACCTGCATTCCACAAATAATCATCAAACTCTTTTGAGAAATACTCTCCCCCTCCATCTGATCTTAACCTCTTTAGCTTTTGTCCTGTGATCCTTTCTGCATAAGCATGAAAGTGTTTGAATGTCTTGAAGACTTCTGATTTGTCCTTGATTACATACAAAGTAATCCACCTGGTTGCATCATCAACAAACAACACATAATATCTGGATCCATTTATGCTATAGTCCCTTGAGGGACCCCATACATCTGTATGAACCAATTCAAGCATATTTGAATACTTGTACCCTGATTTGTTATAAGAACTCTTATGTGCTTTACCTAGTTGACAAGCTTCACACTTGTACACCATATGTTGCCCTTCAATGTTTGGCAATCCAAGCACCACCTGATTCTTTGACATCTCCTTTATAGCTCTCTCATTGAAATGACCTAGCCTTTTATGCCATAGGTCTAATTCAGATACCTTTTGACCTCCATAGGTAAACAATGCATGTCCCACATTACCTTGGACTTTGAGAGTGAACAATCTTCCTTCCTTTTTACCTGCAATTATGTTTCTATATCCCTGATTTGGATCTTGTACATAAACACCATCATTTGTGAATCTTACCTCATATCCTTTCTCCACAATTTGCCCTACACTTATCAGATTTTTAGGAATAGTAGGGACATAAAGTACCTTGCTCAGAAGTGTACTTCCACTCTTTGTCTTCACTGATCCAATGCTCTCCACTTTATGTTTGGTATTGTCACCTGTTTGAACTGTATGTCCATTCATCCTTGCTTCCATATCAGTCATCAAGGATAGATTCCCACTCAGATGGTTGCTGCACCCTGAGTCAATATAAAACACTCTTTGATCTTCTCCCATTGATTCATGAGTTGCATTTAAGATAAGAGTCATGTCATCCTTCTGATCTGATGCATAATTGTAATAATTATTGTTGTAGGACTGAGATTGGAAGTTTCTTCCACCTCCTCTACCATATGATGTCCTACCACCTCTTCCTCTGAAATTGCCTCTTTGGTTTCTGCCTCCTCTACCTCTTTGACTATAATTCTGATTGTTGTATCCTCCACTTTGATTGTTATACCAACAATCATTTGCCAAATGATTTGTTCTGCCACAAATCCAACAAGCTTTAGCATTATCTTTGTTCTTACCTCCTCTTCCTTTACCTCTGAAATTTGTCTTCCCTTTTGTGAAATTAGCTTGATTTGAATTCCCTTCATCATCATTTGATTGCTTTCCCTTGCCATTCTTTCTCTTGTCTTTGGAGTACATAGCTTGACTTGTACTTCTATCATTGTCTCCTTTAAGATCCTGCTCAAAGGTTAGCATGTGTCCTAGCAATTGATTAAGATCAGGAGTAAAGTGATCAAGTGACAATTCTATGGACAATATAAAAGGCTTCCACTTCTCATCACCTCTTAGACCTGTAAGTATTTGTCTTACCAACTTTTCCTCTTCAATATCTTCATCCACTGCTCCCAAGCTATCTGCAATATCTTTCATTCTTGCCACATAATCTGAAATTGATTGTGAGCTCTTCTTCTTGAAAGTTGTAAACTCAGCCCATAGTGAGGACTTCCTTGACTTAGTAGTATTTTGGAAATGCTCTTCCAAGGCATTCCAAACATCTGTAGCACTTTCTAAACCTCTGATGTGAGGTAAAAGATAATCATTTACACTCATGTAGATGATACTCCTTGCTTGAGCATCCTTTCTCATCCAAGTCTTCAACATTGCAAGTTCTTCCCTAGTAGGAATACTTGGATCTGCAAACTCTGGTTTTTCTTCATCTCCTGTAATAAATGATATAAGATCTTTGCTCATGAGGTGTGCTTCCATCCTCATGGACCATGCTGGATAGTTCTCCCTATCTAGCTTATCAATCTGCAAGCTTTCTCCCATCTTGTATCCACCTGTGTATTGAAATCTTCAAACTTTACAAACAATGTATGTACCTTTACTTCGAATTGGACTCCTTTTGCCTTTCTTGATGTCAAATAGTCTTCTCCTCAAGCTTTAACTCCAAGCTTTTACTTCTTAGTCCTTCAAGTGTTGAATTTCTTGAATCTGCAGCAGTCGGGATCCTTCTTTCTTCAAATTGATGTCTCCTGCTCTGATACCACTGATGGAGAGTGTTAATCTCCAAAAGAATAACCTATTCTTGTGATTAGAGCACCTCTATACCAAGAATAAGTCAAAAACTTTCCACTCTTTAGAGGATCAACTTCTAATTATCAAAAGATGAACAAATTTGTGAAGAAGGTGATACACAGAAAAGTCTGCTGCACTATTTCCTTACATTGACTTATCAAACGTGTAAAGTTTTTGATGAAACTTTGTACGAATCATCTCCTAGAGATTGCGCAACTATTCCAAGTTAAATCTCTTCAAAAGATTAAGTGTAGCTTGAGAAATCAACTTCTCAAGTTACC
>CM035411.1:196015634-196018134 GCA_020310875.1 Ceratopteris richardii | reverse complement strand
AATATAGGCACATGCATTGATAGCCTTGTCTATCAAATGTGCCATTATTCCTCACATTCGCTCTTGTACAACAGCTAAGGATGCTTGGGATACACTTACCACATTGTACTTGGCTAGGAATGAGGCTCATGTTGCTTACCTCTGAAAAGAGTTGAAGAGTGAGCATATGAATGAAGGTGATTCTATGGATAGTTTCCTGACAGAGATCAAGGATTTGAAGGAACATTCGATTTCTACTCATCAAGTCCTTCTTGACACCACTTGGGCATACTTTCTTGAATGTTCTTCGTGACTCATATCACAGTTTTTCTTCTACTCTTCATTTGATGATAAAAGGCAATCCAAATGCCTTAACATTTGAAGATTTAGTTTCCGTTCTGCTGCAGGAAGATCAGTCTAGGAAGAATATGTCTATTATGCATGTTGTAGATCAAGCTTTCCTGCCTAATCAGAAGGACAAAGGTAAATGGAGCTCATCTACTAGTAAGCAGAAATCTACACTTGCTGCACATTCGAAGAAGGAAGACAAAGATGAGAAGAAATCACAAAAGGAAAAATTTGTTTTGCAAATACTGTAAAGCAAATTATCATTTCATTAAGAGTTGTCCAAAACTGGCTGCTAAAGAGGCAATGAAAAAAGTGGTTGGAATAGTTGTTGTAGAAGCCTATCTATCTATCTATCTATCTATCTATCTATCTATCTATCTATCTATCTATCTATCTATCTATCTATCTATCTATCTATCTATCTATCTATCTATCTATCTATCTATCTATCTATCTATCTATCTATCTATCTATCTATCTATCTATCTATCTATCTATCTATCTATCTATCTATCTATCTATCTATCTATCTATCTATCTATCTATCTATCTATCTATCTACCTACCTATCTATCTATCTATCTATCTATCTATCTATCTATCTACCTACCTATCTATCTATCTATCTATCTATCTATCTATCTATCTATCTATCTATCTATCTATCTATCTATCTATCTATCTATCTATCTATCTATCTATCTATCTATCTATCTATCTATCTATCTATCTATCTATCTATCTATCTATCTATCTATCTATCTATCTATCTATCTATCTATCTATCTATCTATCTATCTATCTATCTATCTATCTATCTATCTATCTATCTATCTATCTATCTATCTATCTATCTATCTATCTATCTATCTATCTATCTATCTATCTATCTATCTATCTATCTATCTATCTATCTATCTATCTATCTATCTATCTATCTATCTATCTATCTATCTATCTATCTATCTATCTATCTATCTATCTATCTATCTATCTATCTATCTATCTACCTATCTATCTATCTATCTATCTATCTATCTATCTATCTATCTATCTATCTATCTATCTATCTATCTATCTATCTATCTATCTATCTATCTATCTATCTATCTATCTATCTATCTATCTATCTATCTATCTATCTATCTATCTATCTATCTATCTATCTATCTATCTATCTATCTATCTATCTATCTATCTATCTATCTATCTATCTATCTATCTATCTATCTATCTATCTATCTATCTATCTATCTATCTATCTATCTATCTATCTATCTATCTATCTATCTATCTATCTATCTATCTATCTATCTATCTATCTATCTATCTATCTATCTATCTATCTATCTATCTATCTATCTATCTATCTATCTATCTATCTATCTATCTATCTATCTATCTATCTATCTATCTATCTATCTATCTATCTATCTATCTATCTATCTATCTATCTATCTATCTATCTATCTATCTATCTATCTATCTATCTATCTATCTATCTATCTATCTATCTATCTATCTATCTATCTATCTATCTATCTATCTATCTATCTATCTATCTATCTATCTATCTATCTATCTATCTATCTATCTATCTATCTATCTATCTATCTATCTATCTATCTATCTATCTATCTATCTATCTATCTATCTATCTATCTATCTATCTATCTATCTATCTATCTATCTATCTATCTATCTATCTATCTATCTATCTATCTATCTATCTATCTATCTATCTATCTATCTATCTATCTATCTATCTATCTATCTATCTATCTATCTATCTATCTATCTATCTATCTATCTATCTATCTATCTATCTATCTATCTATCTATCTATCTATCTATCTATCTATCTATCTATCTATCTATCTATCTATCTATCTATCTATCTATCTATCTATCTATCTATCTATCTATCTATCTATCTATCTATCTATCTATCTATCTATCTATCCATCTATCTACCTATGTTTTATCATCAAACGAAGAGTAGAAGCAGAACTTTGATATGAGTTGGAAAGACCATTCAAGAAACTATGCCCAAGTGAAGTGTTAGGAAGGACTTGATCAACAGAAATCAAATGTTCCTTCAAATCTTGATGTCTATCAGGAAACTATCCATAGAATCACCTTCATTCATATGCTCACTCTCCAACTCTTTTCA
>CM035411.1:195998134-196000634 GCA_020310875.1 Ceratopteris richardii | reverse complement strand
CTACAGGCGAACCAATTTTAATGTATGAGTGGCAATAAGGACTTTTAGATTCACCAAGGTGGGAGGATTTGAACCCACAACCTCATCCACACAAAGGAAGTGCTTTACCATGACACTCTCTCTTGGTGTTGTCACTCAAGTTCCCTCCTCTTATATTTAACATAACTTGCCGTTTTTCCTTACTTTTTCAAGAAGGCTTGGGCACCGCCCGACACGACATGGTGTTAAAAATAAAGAAGTAAGGTCATATATATTTTTGCAAAAAGGATTTTCTTCAAGTAGAAGGAAAATACAAAAATGAAAAATGGAAGCATTTACTTCAGCAAGTAGTGGAGGCCAAAAGAGAATCAATCAAAAGAGAATCAAATCCAAAAATTGAACTGTAAGAGGAGTGGCTATCCAAAGTAGTGGAGAAGTTATGGAGAAGAGCTCTCAAACTCATCATAAGACTTTTTGGTCACTTAGCTATAAAAGAGGCAAGGGAGGAAGAGAGAGTCCTATCTCTCAATATATGTATCCAATTTTAGAGTTTAAACATTAGTTGGAAAGGTTATCTTGATTACTTCCTTTCTAGGAGAGTTTTATCAAATTCTTTATGCTTTGTGAGTTATTCAATTTTTAGTGAAGTCCAGTTTTCAGCTTAACTAAGTGGACAGGTAGCCTGTTTTGAGATAAAGAGTTGCCAACCCAAAACTACTCCAAATTGAGTGTTTCATAGCTCATTTGAAAGCTCTAATTGTCTAGTTTGAGTGAACAAAGTTTCAAGGTCATCGGATTTTTCAGTTGGTACCAATTATCATTTGAAGGTTTAGCTATTGGCAAAAGTCTTGATCCTGAGAAGGTCTTCTACACTTTCCGCTGCGAATAGGAGAGGAATTCTCCAACAATTGGTATCAGAGCGTTGGAGTTTGAAGAGGCAAAGCATTGGAACTGAAGTGAAGCAAAGGAGAAGCTACAAATCAAGGGGGAGCTTCGTAAAGTCAAGGAAGAGCGCCACAACATACTTGAGGTAAACTTCAATCTTAGAAGTTTTCAATGGCTGATTTAGGACAACAAGTTGAGAACTTAGACAAAGACAATTTTCAGTCTTGGAGGTATAGAATGACAAATTACCTTAAAGGTAAAGGTTTATGGAGTCTAGTTACTAGAGATGATTTAAAACCAGTGGACCTTCAAGATCCCAACATTACTTCGGCACAAAGGAGACAATTTGCTGATTGGGAAGAGAGGAATCAAAGGGTGATGTTCGTCATCTCGCAAGTTATTTCTAACACTATGATTGGTCATGTGTAAAGCTTAGAAATAGCCAAGGAGGTTTGGAAAGCATTGGAGAAGGTGTATGCTACCTCAACAAGGTCTCAAAGGATGCAACTCAAGAAGGAGCTCAACAACATGAAGAAAAGCTCAAACCAAAGCGGTAGTGAGTATACATTGAGGATCAAGGAGCTTCGAGATCAGCTAGCATCAGTTGGATGCAAGATAGAAGAGGAAGACATCGTCCAAACAACCCTCAATGGCTTGAGGAGTGAAGAAAAGTGGAAGCCCCTCATCACAAACATTCTTTATAGAGACCCTCTACCAACATTCGATGAGATTATACCAAATCTTGTGGCTGAAGAGGTTGCTCAACAAGGAGAAGGCAACAAAGGTAAGGACAGCCATAGTCAAATGTTATATGCAAGATGAGGTAGAAGAAAGAACTCAAGAGGAGGCTCGAGAGGAAGAGGAAGAAGCTACAACAACACAAATTTCAGCCAACACAACTCAGAGGACAACAAGGACAACTCAAATGACAACACACATGAAAGAGGTCGAGGAAGAAATAGAGGAAGAGGTCGAGGTTCATACAATCCTCATAAAGGTATAACATGTTATCATTGTGGTAAACTAGGACATTATGGAAATGATTGTTGGCAAAAGAATGGAAGGCTGAATGGAGGCAACCAAAGGAGCCTAAATAACTATGCGAGTACATCAAGTGAAGGAGACAAGAAAACCATGCTTGCCATGAAGCATGAGTACAACAACCCAAGAAGTGATGATAAAAAATGGTTTATAGATTTAGGTTGCAACAACCATATGACATGCCAAGGAGATTTATTCACAAAGCTACAAGCTCCAAGTGGAAAAGGATGTGTGGAGACCGGGGATGAAACTCAACATGCAATTGAGCATGTTGGAGACATCAAGCTTGGAGACAAGAAGGTATTGGGTGATGTTCTTCATGTTCCTACTATTGAAAAGAATTTGATTTCAGTAGGACAAATGGTAGAGAAAGGATATCATGTTATCTTCACTGAAAAAGGCTACTTTATAAAGAATCCAAAAGAAGGATTCAAGGTCATTGCTCAAGGAAGGAAAGAAGCAAGGATGTTCACTATGGACATTCAACAACCACATGGAAAGGTGATGTATATTCAGTTTGGAAACAAGAGGATTGCTGAAATCAATTTGTGGCACAAAAGGTTTGGACATATCAACACTCCCAAGCAAGGACATG
>CM035411.1:195988134-195990634 GCA_020310875.1 Ceratopteris richardii | reverse complement strand
GTAATTACAGAGGTAGAGGTGGAAGAAATTACTTTGGAAGAAATGCAGGTAGAGGATTCCAAAGTCAACAATACAACAACACCTACTACAATTATGCTTCAGATCAAAAGGAAGATTCAACATTGATAATGAATGCAACTTGTGAAAGGCAGAGTGAAGATCAAAGAGTCTTCTACATTGACTCAGGATGTAGCAATCACCTGAGTGGTAACATATCTTTGATGACTGATTTGGAAAGTAAAGTTTTTAATCATGTTGTTCAAACAGGTGACAACACAAAGCACAATGTGAAGTCAATTGGATCAGTGAAGGCCAAGGATGGAAGCACCTTATTGAGTAAGGTCTTGTATGTTCCTACAATCCCTAAGAATTTGATAAGTGTAGGTCAAATTGTTGAAAAGGGATATGAAGTAAGGTTCACTAATGATGGAGTATATGTGGAAGACCCTAGCCAAGGGTATAAACAGATTGTTTCAGGAAAAAAGGAAGGAAGACTATTTACATTGAAGATTCAAGGCAATATTGGTCATGCTATGTTCACATATGGAGGACATAAGATCTCTGAGTTAGATCTTTGGCACAAGAGGCTTGGACATTTCAATGAAAGAGGTATTAAAGATATGGTTAACAATGGTTCAGTGCTTGGATTGCCTAATGTTGCAGGTCAACATATGACATACAAATGTGAGGCATGTCAATTAGGTAAAGCTCATAAGAACTCTTACTCCAAGCATGGTTTTATGCACTCAGAGAAACTTGAGTTGGTACACACAGATGTGTGGGGACCATCAAAAGATTTCAGTATAAATGGATCAAGGTATTATGTGATTTATGTTGATGATGCTACTAGATGGATCACTATCTATGTGATCAAAGATAAGTCAGAAGTGTTTAATACATTTAAACACTATCATGCATATGCAGAAAGAATTACAGGTCATAAGTTGAAGAGACTAAGGTCAGATGGAGGGGGAGAGTATTTCTCAAATGAGTTCAGTGATTATTTATGGAATGCAGGTATAAAAAGGGAAATTACTTGCAGGTACTCTCCTCAACAAAATGGTGTTGCAGAAAGGAGAAATAGAACTCTTGTTGAGTTTGCAAGATCCATGATGAAGGAGAAAAATTGCCCTAATTATTTGTGGGCTGAGGCTGTAAATACAGCCACTTATTTGGTCAATAGGTTACCATGTAAAGCCTTGCAGGGTATGACACCATATGAGGCTTGGTGGGGTAAGAGACCTACCTTGGATCATTGCAGAGTATTTGGATGTGTGGCATATGCATATGTGCCATCACAATTAAGACACAAATTGGAACCCAAAGCTGAAAAGTATGTTTTCATTGGCTATGATGATAAGCAGATGGGCTATAGATTGTGGAGTCCATCAACAAAACAATTTATGGTTTCTAAGGATGTTACATTTGATGAACAAAACACTTGGTATGCAGGTACAATCAAAATCAATACAGATGATGAAGAAGAAGTGAGTCAAAGAAAAGGTAAATCAAAAGTTCAGATATTTGATGAGCAAGAGAATAATGAAGTGCAGGTTGAGGTGGAAGAGACACCAAGATTTGATCCTGAATGTGAAGAGCCAGAAACCTCAAGGAGTGGAGAACTCAGAAGGTCAACAAGAAATAGGTGGCAACCTACAAGGTATAGTTATGATACTTCATTTCTAGCCACGAAAGATTATGCTTATATGGTGAATACAGATGAAGACCCTTCTACATATGAAGAGGCAAAAGGTAAGGAAAAATGGGAAAGTGCTATGCAGGAAGAATATGATGCACTATTGGAGAATCAAACTTGGGATTTGGTTCCTAAACCAAATAGTCAGAAGATTATTGGATGCAAGTGGGTCTACAAGACAAAAAGGTTTGCAGATGGAAGTGTGTCTAGATACAAGGCTAGACTTGTTGTCAAAGGCTTTGCTCAGACATATGGTATTGATTATGATGAGACCTATAGTCCTGTGGCAAAAATGACAACCATAAGGACACTTATTGCTATTGCTGCATGTAAAGGTTGGAAACTATGTCAACTTGATGTGAAGAATGCTTTTTTGAATGGTTATATTTCAGATGATGTATTCATGGAGCAACCTCAAGGGTTCAAAGATAAAAGGTATCCAGATCATGTGTGCAAGCTCAAGAGAGCTTTGTATGGCTTGAAGCAGGCCCCAAGGGCATGGAACTATAGACTTGTGAAGTTCCTAAAAGAACTTGGTTTTCAGGTGTCTAAGGCAGATAGTAGCTTGCTTGTCAAAGCAAGTGAAAATGGTTTCATATACATGTGCATATATGTTGATGATATAATTCTTACAGGTACAGATGAAGAAGGAATACAAAAGCTCAAGAGGCAAATGGAAAAGGAATTCAAGATAAGTGACTTGGGAGACTTGTCATACTTCTTGGGCATGGAGATTACATATACTCAACATGGAGTATTTGTGACCCAAGAAAGGTATTTGAAGAACTTGTTAATCAAGTTTAA
>CM035411.1:195715634-195983134 GCA_020310875.1 Ceratopteris richardii | reverse complement strand
GGAGAACTGTCCAAAATTTGAGTTAGAATTACTAATGCATCCAAATTTTCAACCTAGGAAAATAATTGACACTACAAATTGGAAAATAAAAAATGTTAGAGAACTTCTAGAGTACCTTGATGAGGTTTCAACATAGTCCAAATTCTCAATTGATGGTGCAATGGTAAACATGAGATTGGAGAAAACATTATCTTGCATTACTTTACTTCCACCCAAAGTGATCAAGTTCCAACATTTAAGAATGTAACCACTCTTGCCTCTTTTTTCCAACAAAATTGATAATATTTTATCTTGACTGAAAACAAAGACATTGAGTGCTAAATATTTTTATCACTTTTTATGTATGCACTCTTCATATCATATTGGCTTTATTATTCTTTATAGTATTGGTCTTGAAAAGTTTCTATTGTTCAAAGACTTCCTCCCAGACAATAACTGGTAGAAACTAATGTATAAAGATGGATAATGAAGGATAAAGATAAAGATGTGGAAAATCTCCATTTTAGTGATTAACAAGCTTTATATAGCATTTAAGGGAAGGAATATTAGAAAATGAAAAAACTTGGAGGTACAAGACAGGACCAGTTCAAGCGATAAGGGCCATTGGAGGTTCTTTGACTGCCCTAATTGCTTGAATTGATCTTGTCTTATTTTTAGAATTTTTATGGACCACACATGAAAAGGCATGACCAATTCAAGCAAATAGGGACATTGGAAGATCTCTGGTGGCCCTTATTGCTTGAATTGGTTACATCATTTTTCTTTACAAAAATATTTTACAAGACATGACCAATTCAATCAATTAAAGCCATGTAAAGTTCCCCGATTGCTCTCTTCACTTGAAACGATTATGCCTTTTTTCTTTTTAGAGTATTAGTTATACAAGCTAAGGACTAAAATTGAGAGATAAAAAAAACAAGATATCGTATTGAAGGGAAAAAATAAATGCTAAACCACTTATCATATAAATTGATCTCATAAATAGTATGCACACCACAAATCCTTCCTCTATTTGAGAAGAAAAAATCACCAACATTTAGAAGTTGAAACACTAATTTCTATGTAGAAACATGAACTACAAATATACTATCTTCCAGATAAAGATAGAATGGCATCATTCCTTAGTACATTGTTCTATATATACAATGCTCTAAAGAGTTCCTTCTGTATAGAATTAGTATTTACAAAAAAATAGAGAAAATAAATATCTCCCAACATATGTTGGAAATACATGGGCTTCCTATCTAGAAGTAATCATCGATATGGAAAATTGTACATCTACTGTCACTTTTTATGCTTTTCTTTTTTGGAGCCTTCACCTTTGTACTTCTTCTTTGTGACATGCTTAAGTGGAGAATGAACAGGAGGACCTTTCTTCTTATCCTATGTCTTCTTATCTGTTGGTGGTAGAGGTGGTGGACAAGAGTTTGGATCATATGGACATATAACAACTTTCATGATGTTTTAAATTTCTCTTTCTCTCACTAAAAGGACCCATGCATCTGGATAATCAAATAAATTCAAATCATGACTATAAAACCTATGATCTAAGAACCTTACTGCATTGATTATTACTCTCCATCTACATGATGTCGTGTCATTTTGCATATAAACAAATTTTTTATCTTCATTTAGTTTGCTATTGCTTGGATATTTCTGATCAATGTGCATCTTCAAAATCTTGGCAACACTGCAAATCTAAAGCAATAACAAAATGCATGGCAATGTGGTGATACAAAAGTGCATAAAAAATGCACTAGAACTTAGAGTTTGCAATTTCCATGTTGTGATTGGAGGAAGGCTTTCAATTATTGAAAAAATGATGAACATATTATGGCTTGTACACAATACATGAGAGCTATGTTGAAAATCTTGTCAGAGATTTTAGCATTGAAGTCTCTCAACATCTTCATCTTATGGTCTTCAGGCCTTATGTCAAGCATGTAATCCTCCTCCCATGGCATCGAAAAATTCACAATGATCTAGCCATCTGCTTTTTTATTTTAAGTTTTGAGTTTGCTTTCCTCGACCTCTAAATGTCTTTAAGAATAGCAAATTCTTTTGGCATAAGATTCTTCTTTTTCTGCTCCTTACAATAATCTACTCCATTCCTTGTCATGTCTTCATGAGTAGAGATCTCTTCAATCTTTATTGTAGTTGGCTTAGGTTTTCTTGGTGGAGGAATATTGAGAATATCAAAGAATTTCTAAACATGGATATCAAGAGGTATTATGGCTTTGTCAATTTTGTACCTAAGACTCGACACTTCAACATAGTCCTTGGCCATTAATATCACCCTATGATAATGTGCAACACATAAATACACTTCATTCATGAAGTCAATTGCAAAGTCTTCTACAAGCTCATGCAAGCACATAAGATCTTAGGTTTGCCATCTCACGTTCACGAATGAGGTTTTCTGCATCATTGAGCAAAGCTTGGTGGAGATGTCTTTTACAACTCTCATGAATTGAAGTCTTGGGATGAGGATTCCCATAGACTTCTAAGCTCTTCTAATGTCCCTCAATTATTTGACATGGTATTTTACCCTCTTCTTTGTATATGCCCTTTGAGGATCACCCTGATTCTGGGTATTTGTGGTTCAATCCTCATTACCTTGGCTCTCTCTAACAGGTCCCCCATGATCTTCATCTTTAGTAGTATAGAGCTTTCTAGCAGTCTTCTTTGTCATGGCCAGGATCTATTTACAAAAGGAACGAGAGGAGGTTCAAACCTATGAATATGAGAGTACAGAAGCAAGCAAGTGAAAGGAATTCAAGACACGACCAATTCAAGCGATTAGAGCCATCCAAAAATCTCAGATTCCTCTTATTGCTTGAATTGTTCATGTCCAATAATGCAAGCTCTAAAGTGCTTTCATATGTGTTGCATGAAATTCATCAAATAATTTGCCCCTAATACTAAAAAAAAGCAAATATAAGTTAAACAATTGGTGTCAATGCACACAACCGATTCAAGCCATGAGGGCCATCCAAAAATCTTTGATTCCTCTTATTGCTTGAATTGATCATGTTAAATAATGAAAGTTTTGAAGTGCTTTTATGTGTATCCCATGACATTTATCAAATAATATTCCTCTAATACTAAAAAAAGAAAATATAAGCTAAACAATTGGTGTCAATGCACATGACCAATTCAAACGATTAGGGCCATCCAAAAATCTTTGATTTCTTTTATCGCTTGAATGAGTCGTGTCAAATAATGCAAGATATGAAGTGTTCTCATGTGTATTCCATGACATTTATAAGCTAATCTGCCTCGAATAATCAAGAAAAGAAAATATAAGTCAAACAATTGGTGTCAATGCACATTATCAATTCAAGCAATTAGGACTATCTGTGCTTTTTTGATGGCGCAAATGGCTTGAATCGGTCACCTCTTGTAACTTCAACTTCAAGAGAATTCAAGGGATTAGGGCCATCCAAGCTTCTCCAATGGACCTAATCGCTTGAATTGGTTGTGTTGAAAAGAAGTGTCATATTTCTAAATATATAAGAGAATGACTTCAAAAAGAAAAGAAACCCATATATTACCTTGCCACCAAGAGATTTCAACAAGGAATGCCTTGTTTCTTGTAGAAGAGGCTCAAAAAAGAATTGCAAAGAAAACTATGGGGAACTAAGAGACACAAGGGAGATTAAAAAAAAATGGCACAAATTAAGTGAGGAGCTTATATAGGGTCTCTAGGATGTGTTGCCTATTGATGCCACATGGCATCATAATTGGTTTGACCATTCTAAATTCCAATGTACCTTGCCATGTGTCATCTTTTCATTCCTACACATCATTTTACCATTCAAAATTTCAAGTTGGGCTTGCCATGTGTCAAGCTCTCATTGGTCCATGTCATTTGACCATTGGTATTCTTGAGGCATTACCACATGGCATGCTCTCATTGGTGCATGTGGATTCTCCAACATCTCTCTTCCCCTATAAATATTAGTTCCCTTGGATTTTTCTCATTTTCTACCTTCAACAAAGTTGTGCATCCATACTCAAGCACTCCTACCTTAACTAATTCAAGAAATAACACTTATTTGACCATCTTTGATTGCTTCTCTTCGCTTGCATCAACCATCCATTACATCTACAACAAGATCCCTTTAGGATTTTGAGATGGAAGAGAAGAATGCAATTCTCATTGAAGTCATTTCTTATGGATGAGTGGAATAGATTCCTAAGCATAGTCAATGGAGAGTAAGTTATTATCTTTGGCAAGAAATAGAGCCACTAGAAGATGTAAAGATCTCAAAAAAATCACTTCTTCTCCCAAACCTTCCATATTACTTTATCTTTGGGAAGGACTTTAATCCTTTGTATTGAATACAAGAGCTCTTCCACCTAAGAGAAGATTATTGCCTTTCTACAATAGCTAAATTTGAAGAAACTAAAAGGAAGTTTATAAATGAGAAGGAAGAAAGTAAAGAGGAATTTCTAAGTCTTGACTAAATCTTGTCAATGATGCATTTAAAGATTCATCCAAAGCTTTTTTTAGCTACTATGAAAGAGTACTTACACAGAAGCCAACACTTCCAGATGAAGATTTTGACCAACGATAGAAAGATCTAGGGATTTACTTGTTTGGATGATGATATTCATTTGTAGAGGTTGCCGAGGACAAAGGAACAACAAGAATTGATGCTCAAGGAATGATTCAGGATGAAGATGAGGTTAAGGTATGTCCAAAATCACTTCCCCTATAGCTATGACCCATTTGTGAGACACAACCGTTTCAAGTGAGTAGACCTATCCAAGAATTTTTGATGAGCCTATTCTCTTGAAATGGTCCTATTCTAGATTCATTCAATTCCATGAGTTTTTTGGTTTTCTCCTTTTGCAATACATCTTATTCATTATCGTTCATATATGTTGATTTAGAGACTAAAGAAAAAGCAAAAGTGGATATAAATTCAATGATTCACTATCTTCAAAAATTAAATCTAGATTTGTTTTGTGTTGTACATAAGCTTTACAATGAGGACCTTGATTTTGCACTCTTCTCTCTGAAGAACCTATCTAAATATATGGGCTATTCCTCATTGCCATTTAATGCATATAGGGTGTTACCTCTTGAGAGAATAGTAGCACTCAGGATATTTGGCTATGCCCCAAGGCTAAATGCTTCTAGAGCTAGTTACTTAATCTACTATTCTAGCTAGGCACTAATTGAAGAGGTCTCATATGTACAAAGTATTGCTAGCTACAAGAGGAAAGAGTACTTTAGATACAGAGGAAATTTTCCATATTCAAGCTCATTCAAAAGACTAAAAGAAGAATAATGGAATTTTATTTCTACAATTTCATGGATTCAAAAACTATAAATACATCCATATATATTTTGGACACAAAAATACTCAAATATATTCCAAATCCTTTTTGATGCAATCTCTCTTCTAGTAGCTTTACATTGGAATGAGATTTCATTCTTTTTTCTATTTAATCCATCTAACGTAAAAGGAGTTTTCTCCTTTTAGTGATATTTTCCAAAAATTCCACATGTCATTTAACCATTTTTCATTGTTTTTGTTGAAAAATCTTCTTGCTTTTGCACCTCCCATTGACACATGTTGTAGTACATCATCTGCATTTTATGAAAGCTTTGGATCGTTTCTTAGATAAATATCACCACCATGAAATCCCATTTTTGAAAGAAGAGTTTCATATTTTTTTAATGCATTCATCTGCAAGAGTTGTAGGCTTGATGGAATATGCATAATCCAAGTGAAGACGAACCAATTTGTCAATGATCCTTAACTCTGCATGCAATGTACATATGTGTACATTAGTCAATTGTATTGTAAGTATCGGATCCCAAATCATGGCAAAAGTTGAGTAATTATGTAGATTAACATTTTTTCTAGAAGGATCTTCCTAGCCTCAGTTGTAGCTATCCACCCTTTGTACTTGGACTTTTCATTAGTACAAATAAGGGTACTTACAATTTGCACCCCCGCTTATACTAAACATGGATTTTGGAGTCTTTAAGTCTCCACACAAATGCCAATCAATTTTAAACTTTCTATAATGCTTAACAGTCAAAAATTCTTGTCAGTGTTGCCTTTGGATAACATTTGGAATACCTATCTCTAAGAACAACCACTTAAGAGTTTTATGATTCTCAGATGGAGCTTCAACATAGCCATCCACCATAACTCCATTTAGATTGTACTTTTAGAGATGGAGTATCTAGTTTCCCAAGGATATAGTCCAGAGATTTGTTAAGTAGTGCAATACTAATTCTCTCGATCTTTTGATGTAATATTTAAAAGGAACAATCAATGAAGGTATGAATTACCCTTATACCTATGATATAGATATCAAGCTATTTTCTGATACAGATTGGGCTTATACTCTAATTTAGGTCTTAAGTCATCTATTCCTCGTCTAGGCAATCCAAAGGTTCTAACTTTATTAAATTTACGAAATTCACGCAAAACTTTTGAAATTGCTTTATAATCCTCACTCCAACACCATCACAAGCCTCTTGAATTTGAGATGGTTTTGACAACAAATTCATTTCTTTTGTGAGTTTCTGAAAAATGAACCATTTTAAGCATGCATTTGCATTCAATTTCAATAGTTTTAAAACATCATGCTCACTCATGATTTCATTACGAAAATATACACGCTCAACACATATAAGGTGATAAAACTAATATGCTCAGTCACTAAATGAATTGATTATATAAAGAAAAACACAAATACAAAATTCAAATAATAAAGACAATTAAGAAATTTTCTAACAAGGTTGATCATACTAGAACAAAATGACCAATCAAGAAAAGCTTTTGAAAAATTAAAAATAAAATTGATTGTAACATGTTGGGTGGCCTAGGTCAAATCCGTGGCTGTTTTCCTCTAGGCAAACCACTACAACAAAACTGGAGTTATTCAATGTGTATATCGAGTGCATCAATCATTCTCCATGTCTATATATCCATCCTTTGTGGTATTTACACGTGTTTGTCAAGTATAGTTCTTGAAATACCAATCCAAATGCTTGTCAAAATAGAACTACTTATATTGTAATCATTTTTAATTAAAGATGATAAGAAAATCTATTTCTATACTCATCAGTATATTTGTTGGTAAAGAGAAAAAAAAGGGTTCCCAAGACCATGCAAGCCTGTGTATGCACAAGTATGTACAAAATTAACTTGCATGACCACAATCATAACAATAATTACATGACCATAAGTCTCATGAATTATAAACTTGTACAGTATAACCATAAACTTTCATAATACAATCATAACATGACGTGAACCAACTTAACACCATAACTTGCATCATATATTTGTAACCTACATCATCACAACTTACCATAACCTTCACAATCATAAATATAACAATAGATGTACCATATAACTATAGCTTGCATAACCATAAACATAAGAATAGATGCATAACCATAATCTACATGAAATATAATAGAATCATAAACATGTTCAAAATGGCATACTTAACTTGAGAATACTCAAAATGAAAGACAAAATGATAAATATAAATATTTTTCATCCATATGATGTCAAAAAAAGGAGTGTCTTTTATTATGACTTCACATACATAAAATAAAATACATGGAAATTTGCATCCAAAGATGCCAATAGAATGTCTAATCCTAAATCATGAAGCTAAAAATGATACAAGTGAGTACAATAGAAAATAAAATTGTGCGAGTGAACTGAATATACATTAAAAAACATATAAAAAAAACAAAATACATGTACCCTTGATGTGCTACCATTGTTTTTTATGATAAATGGAACTTAGATTATCCCATACAATACTTTATCCCATGCTCTCCAAATCAACCAACATTTGATTAATCCTTGCACATATCCATCCTACTCGTTTGTACATGTTGAATGTCATCCAATGACTACAAACTCCTTTCAATAAATAAAAAGCTAACTAGAAAAAAAAATGCTAATATATATATGTGTGTATATGTATGTATGTGTGTGCGTATGTATGTATGTATTATACAAAAAGTACTTAAAAACTCATGGTGAAATGTATCCATTTTATTGCTCCCTAAATATGAGGTCCCCATGCCTAGCAAAAATGGAAATGCCACCTCTATCTATTGTGTGTAAAATCCTTTGGCTCCTCCAATAGTCGTTCCCACTCCTAAATTTTATATGAGGGCTTTCAAACCTCATCGCATGCAACATTCTTGTCTGAAAACACATCTATGCTTCATAATTTCGAGCAAAACAAATTTGATCAATTTAGGAGATACACTCTTTTATGTAGTTCAATTTATCTTTATCCTTCCAATGGAGTGCGCAATTTTTGTACGACACTTTTATAAGTGACTATATGTACATTGGAGCATGGTGATTGGATGTGATGATTCACATGATTGTAATATACTAGTATAAATATGAAAACCCAATTTTTTAGATAGTTAAGTATATATACTGACATAAAATTTAAAACCCTATTTTTTAGATATTTACATACAGGCATACGTACATGCATATATACACAAACACTCATATACACACAAACACACACACACACACATACATATATATATATATATATATATATATATATATATATATATATATATATATATATATATATATATATATATATATATATATATATATATATATATATATATAATCAATCCTAAAACTCTAATTTTAAAGATTCCTCATTGTCATTGTCTTGGAAAATAGTGCTCAATCAATCTATGAAATATTTTATATACAATATATACCTTTTAGCATAAACATCCATTGGTGCTCTATCCACATGGATCTTTATCTTAGAGTGAGTTCTTTGAGGATAAAACAGTGTTCTATTCCCATCTTTAATCCCTAAAGTTTTTCATGGCTTCCTTCCAAATTACTTCACAAAATCATTGGTTCAAACATGATTATGTCATAAAACTATGGTTGATCCTTAGACATAGCTTCCAACCCTAAGAAAAGTAAGTATATGTACACATGCATGCATACATATATACATACATGCATACATATATACATACATGCATACATACATACATACATACATACATGCATACATACATACATACATACATACATACATACATACATACATACATACATACATACATACATACATACACTATGGATATAAGAAATTATAGATACATAGCTTCCAATTCTATGTATCTCTAGAAGAAATTACATACATAACTTCCAACTCTATGTATGTATGTATGTACACACACACACACACACACACACACACACACACACACACACACACACATATATATATATATATATATATATATATATATATATATATATATATATATATATATATATATATATATATATATATATATATATATATATATATATATGTGTGTGTGTGTGTGTATGTATGTGTGTGTGTATGTATGTATGTATCTATCTATATATATATATATATATATATATATATATATATATATATATATATATATATATATATATATATATATATATATATATATATATATATATATATATATATATATATATATATATATATGCATGTTGTATATCACACCATAGAGCGAAGAACATTTTGGTGGCATTTGCCTTAGAATACACAACTTAAAAACATAATTGTAAGAAATGCATGCGATAAGCAAGTAAAGCCGGGATGCCACAATGAAATGAGCCACTTAGGGTAGAATCAATAGATGGCATGCAATCCATAGAAGCACTAGGAAAAACCAATCTGCTAGCAATTAAAGACGTTCCACCTACAAAAATAACAATTCATGTATGCATTCATGTATGTATGTATGTATGTATGTATGTATGTATGTATGCATGCATGCATGTATGTATGTATGTACATATGTATGTATGTATGTATGTATGCATATATGTATGTATGTATGTATATATTTATGCATGTATGTATTTATGTATGTATGTATGTGAATACGCATGCATGTATATAATACTTTATTTACATATGCATATATGTATGCATGCATGTACATACGTAGGTATGTTTGTATGTATGTATATAGGTATGTATGTGTGTATGCATGTACTGATATATATATATATATATATATATATATATATATATATATATATATATATATATATATATATATATATATATATATATATATATATATATATATATATATATGTATGTATGTATGTATGTATGTATGTATATATATATATATGTGTGTGTGTGTGTACGTATGTATGTATCTATGTATGTATTTTTGCATCTATGTATGTATGCATGCATGTATGTATGTATGTATGTATGTATGTATGCATGCATGTATGTATGTACATAGGTATGTACATATGTGTGTATATATGTATGTATGTATGTGTGTACATATGTATGTATGTAGTTATGTATGCAAGCATGTATGTTCGTACATATCTATCTTTGCATGCATGTATGTATGTATGTATGTATGTATGTATGTCTATATGTATGTATGTATGCATGCATGTATGTATGTATGTATGTTATGTATGTATGTATTTACGTATGTACATATGTATGTATGTATGCATGTATGTGTGTATGTATGTGTATATGTGTGTCTGTCTGTATGTATATATGTATGTATGTATGTATGTATGTAAAGCATGTATGTATTTATGTATGTATGTATTTATGTATGCATGTATGTACATATTTATGTATGTAAATATGTATGTATGTATGTGTGCATTTATGTATTTATTTTTTTCTACATGTAAATAAGTATGTATGCATGAGTTTATGTATGTAAGTAAGTATGTATGTATTTATCTATGTAATTCTATGCATATGTAAGTACTTATGTATGTACGTATGTATTTATGTATGTATGTATGTATGTATGTATGTATGTATGTATGTATGTAAGTATGTATGTATGTATGTATGTATGTATGTATGTGTTGGGTGTGTATAGAAGTGTGAGAGCAAGAAGCACACACAAGGAGCACAAATGTAGAAAGACACACAGAGAAGATGGATGGATGGAATAGCTCTGTCTATTGGTGATGAATTGAATTGAATTAAGAGTTGAATAATATGCATAAGTACAAAATACCACCACATATGAGTGAATCACGTATGTGGTAACATGGGGAAAAAACCTCTAGCTAGCACTAGAGTAAAAAGTGCCCATGTATAGGGAGAAGGTTCACATCAGAACTACTTGAGGGACACATAAGTGTAACAAACCCCCCTGGAACGAATTATGTGAACACATAGAGAGAGTAATAGATGAGAACCCACAAGGTAATAAGCCTAAAGCTTTGAGAAAAGCTTCAAAATTTTATGGAAGAGCTTTGGTGAATATGTTTGCCACATTATCTTGTGTATGCACATATACGAAATCAATATCTCTTATATGAAGGTGCTCTCTCACATAGTGATAATGCACCTCAATATGTTTGGTCCGTGCATGAAACACTAGGTTTTGTCCAACAACCAATGCACTTTGACTATCAATGAGAATATGCATAGTAGCATCAATCTCCATGCAAAGATCCAACAATAGGCATCTCAGCCATATACACTCCATTGTAACGGTGAAAACCACCCTCTATTCAGCTTCACAACTCGATGTCACCACTGTAGGTTGCTTCTTACTCAACCAAGATATTCATGAGTCTCCAAGGAGAAAGCAATTACCACTAGTGGAAACGCGAGTATCATAACAACCAACCCAATCACTATCTGTAAAAGCATGCAAGCATGGTTGAATATCTCTTCCATAAAAGATACCTAAGTTCAAAGTGCCTTTCAGAAATCTGCACACACGTTTCGCCACTTGCCAATGCTTAATGCCAGGGCTATGCATGAATTGACTCCACTGAGAAACGGCATACTCTATATCTGGCCTTATGTTGCATGCATGTATAAGACATCCCACAACTTGCTGATAAAGAGAAGTATCAAATGCATCACTAGAATCCTCAATTGAGAACCTAAATCCTATCTCAACTGGTGTGGAAATTGGCTTGCAATCTACAAATTCAAAATGTTGAAGATGTTTTTCAACATACTTTGCTTGATGCATGCGATTCCCCCCTCAATTGATACAAACTGGATGCCAAGATAGTAGCTCAAAAGACCAAGATACGTGACATCAAAAGTATGTTGCAAATCAACCATAAGAATAACAAGTTTTGCATCACATGGCCCAGTCAAGAGTATGTCATCGACATAAAGAAAAAGCACTGTAAGATCAGCCCCATCTTTGCATACATAGAGTGTGCTTTCAATTGTACTACATGTGAAGATGAGAGCAATCAAGTGCTTATGTATTTTGTCATACCATGCACGTGGAGCTTGCTTGATCCCATACAAGGCTTTATGCAAGCGACAAACCATATGCTCTTGCCATTTCATGGCAAATCTAGGAGGTTGCTTCATATAAACTCCTCTTGCAAATCACCATTCAAGAAAGTAGTTTTTATGTCCAATTGATATACTTTCCAACCCCGATGGGCAGCGAATGTAACCACGATACGAATGGTAGTCATGCATGAAGTAGGTGCAAAAGTTTCCTCATAGTCAAAGCCATATTGTTGTGAATATCCTTTGACAACCAATCTAGGTTTGTGGCGATTAATGCTACCATCAAAATTTCTCTTAATCTTGTAAACCCACTTTGTACCAATTTAATTTTTTCCTTTTGGCAATTCACATAACTCTCAAGTACCATTCCTATGTATGGAATCCATTTTTGATTGCATAGCACTCATCCATTGTGGACCCTCACAAGCATCTTCAAAAGTAAGTGGCTCTTCATTACATGTTGTTGTAATAAGAGAATGATCCAAAAAATTATTTGATGCATGGTGAGAGCTTGATCTTGTTCTATCAAGTAAAGGTGCACTCAATTTGCTATCTTGCAAAGTTTGTTTCAACCGCTTTGGCATACTTTGTGCACTCTTGATAACATGCATTCATTATGCAATGCATCATCAATATGTACATCATGCATGGGCTGAATTTCATGCTCATTTTTAGCCATATTTTGATGCAAATGTTCAACCATATGTGGCTAGAAATTTCTAGGAGTTCCGATCATTTTTGGCTGAAAAAGTTCAGCCATGTTTGGTTGGAAATTCTTTGTATTTTTGGCTCTATTTTGCTGGAATTTTTTAGCCCTTTGAGCCTCAGTTGGCTGGTCTACATGGCCATAGTCAAGCGCACCATTTTGGAAGAAAGGCATGAGTGTATCGAACACATCTTCTGAGCTAATGATTGGTTTTTCTTGTCATTCATGTAGAGGGAAAACTGAGTTTTCAACAAATATCACATCTCAATTCACAATAATTGTGTTCATCAATAGATGGTACAAATGATATCCCTTACTCACTATGACCAACAAATATACATTTCTTTGCCTTGTCATCAAGTTTGTGACATTGTTGTGATGGCACAAGAGCATATGCCAAACAACCAAACACGTGCATATGAGTAACGATAGGTTTATGTCCATTCCAAGCCTCATAAGGAGTAATGGTTCTCAATGCTTTTGTAGGACAACAATTCAACACATAGTTTGCACACATGACCGCTTCCATCCAGAACTTAATAGGAAGGTGCTCTCCTTTAACCATACATCATGCCATTTCAAGGAGAGTTCTATTTTAACACCATTTTGTTGAGGTTTATATGGCACCATACATTGGTGTGAAATACCTGTTTCATGAAGAAAAGCATTAAACTCATGTGACATGTATTCACCACCACGATCAATGCATAGAGTCAAAAGCTTGTTTGAAGAAAAAATTTCAGCCACAAGTAAAATTGCTTTGAAGCAAGAAAATACCTCACTCTTTGCTTTCATAAGATACACACATGTATGGTGAGTAGCATCATCAACGAAGGTAACAAAATATACATGCTTCCCAAAAGATGGAGTCTCGATGGACCACATACATCACTATGAACAAGCTGTAATTTTCTTCTAGTGTGTGTATGAATATCTTTTGGAAAAGAAGCAAGATGCATTTTTCCAAGAATGCAGCCTTCACATGCATGCTTTTCAATTGCCAAAGCTCCATCTCAGCCATGGAAAAAGTATAATCAACTAAGGCATTCAAGGTAGCCCTCTTGTATGTATCCATGTGATAGAAACCATTACATAATGTACCAGACATCACAATAATATCACCATTGCTCAAATCATGAACCATACAATTGTCATCAACAAAGTGTACATGAAGTGCAACTTCGGCAATCAACGGAACTAAAATCAAGTTCTTCTTGATACTGGGTACATATAATGCATTTTTCAAGAGAATCACTCCTCCATTTGCAGCCATAAGCTTAATTTCTCCTACTCCAATGATAGGTGAAGAGGCATTGTTTGCACACACCACATGTCCTCCTTTGGATGCATCTTTCAAAGATGCAAAAAATCTTTTGCATGAAGTTATGTGCTTTGAAGCACCACTATCAAAAAACCAATCCGAATCAGCCTCACTCACAACCATGCCTTTAGAATGCAAAGATGCATCATAACGACATATAACAACACATGCCCAAAAATCTTGAGCCATGTTAGCTTCGTCATTCTTTGCATTTGCTGAATTTTCAACAATAGACATGTCTGATTCCTTCTTCTTTTCATTGTGCTTAGCAAGCTTTCTAGACTTATCAATAGTATGACCAGCCTTTGAGCAATATTTGCATCTCTTCTTCTTTTCCAAATCAGCATCATTAGAGGAATGAGTGGAAGAGGAAGGTTGAGGCTTTGGTTTTGATGAACCCAAAGCTGAACCACACTTTCTTTTCCCTTTTTGTGAGATAGCAAGTGCTTGTGTTCCCTCAATCAAACCATTCCTATTCACTCTAGATTGCTCTTCTTGCAAAAGAAGAGACACAACCTCATCAAATGAATACATATTGGGATTCCCTTTTGCAACCAAACAGAGTGTAGTGGCAAAGACTTGAGAAGATTCTGGCAATCCTTTAAACAATGTAGAGATGAATGATGCATTCGGAATAATCTCATCTATGTTTTCCAATTGCTCTTTCAAGTCCTTGATGCATGTCACATACACATCCATCGACTCATTTTCATCCATACATACATCCTCAAGTTTATTTGTCAAGTATGCAAAACGTGCTTCATTATGCATGGCATACAAAGAAGCAACAATGTCCCATGCTTGTCTTGATATACAACATGACCGAATGTGTGGAACTATATAATGCTTCACAGAAAGTGCAATCAATACATGAGATTGAGCATCTTTTCTATCCCATATAAGCTGCTCTTGTGTAGGTGGAGAATGAGAAACCACTATACTTGAAGAAGAAGCTCCATCTATGACAATAGGCTATGAAGTAGAAGAACCTATGGGTCTTCGATCTACATGTGCCACTATGTTCCAAAGTTGTTTTGCAACAAGAACATGCTTCATCATGTAAGAATACATTGGATAGTTGGTCCCATCAAGCTTATCTTTAGCTTGAAGCATGCCAAACAAGTCATTACTACCCCCATTTCACTAAACAACAAGAATGTGATAAAATCTTTACTTCGATGAGATCTGAAATGAATGCTAGGATTTTGGCTTAGAAACCGTCACTCTGATGGCAATTCTGACAGCACAAATGGCTTCAAAATGGAGATAAAATTCCATTGCAATTGATGGAAATGTTTCTTGGTTGCTAAAATTCAGTGTTCTATGCTTCAAAATCGATTTGCAGTGTTGAAAATGCACACGTGCCATGATGCAAAAAATCAAAACTTGAGAAGAAGTTGAACCTACTCTAATACCACCTGAAAAATTGAAACTTGAGAAGAAGTTGAACCTACTCTAATACCACTATTGGATGTGTGTAGAAGTGCGAGAGACACACAAGAAGCACACACAAGGAGCACAAACATAGCAAGACACACAACGATGGATGGTTGGAATAGTACTCTCTATTAATGATGAAGTGAAATCAAGTAAGAGCTAAATAATATCCCTAAGTACAAAGTACCACCACATATGAGCGAATCTTGTATGTGGTAACATGGGGGAAAACCTGTAGCCAACACTACAATAAAAAGTGCCCATGTATAGGGAAAAGGTTCACATCAAAGCTACTCAAGGAACACATAAGTGTAACAGTATGTATGCATGCATGCATGTATGTATGTATGTATGTAGTATGTATGCATGTATGTATGTTATTGTATATATGTATATATGTATGTATGTATTTATGCATGTATATATGTAAGTATTTATGTATGAATTTATGTATGTATGAATTTATGTATGTATGCATGAATGTATGTATGAATGTATTATATGTATCCGTATGTATGCAAGTATGTATATATGTATGTATGTATGTATGTATGTATGTATATATGTATATATATGTATATATATATATATATATATGTACATACAAATGTATGTATGTATGTTTGTTTGCATGTATGTATGTATGTATCTATGTATGTATGTATGTATGTATGTATGTATGTATGTATGTATGTATATATATATAATTATACATGCAATGTATAAGGTGTGTATGTATATATGTGTTCATGTATGTGTATCTGTATGTGTGTATGTGTATGTATGTATGTATGTGTGTGTACATATGTATGTATGTGTGTATCCATGTATGTGTGTGTGTATGTATGTATGTGTGTGTTTGTATGTGTGTATGTATGTATGTATGCATGTATGTATGTGTATATATATGTGTGTATATGTATGTATTTGTGTATGTGTATGTGTGTAAATATATGTGAGTGTATGTATATGTATCTGTATGTATTGTTACCATTACTGTCCATGTGAAAGGCCAAATGGTCCTCATACACTTTTTTATATGTTCCTTAATAAAACAGATAGTGACTTAGTCAGCCATAGATTGTAAGTCTGACCACATTTGTAACACCTAGGAAATCTATCTTTGTGCTCTATAGAGAACTAGGTTTTTCTTTGTATTCTATAGCCTATGTGTGAACTATTGTGTACGGTGCCCTGAGCTTGATTTTCTACTATAAGGGTATCATCGTGGAGCTCTCGAGAAGGAGAGTTCAGCATGGTGCGTTTCCATCCAAATATTTCATTGGTATCTGAGCATTTTGATGCAAAAGCTTTGTTTCTTTTGTGTGAGAGAGGTGAGGACTCTGTACCTAAGTCGTGAAAACTTAGGGACTTGTGTCGATGAGACTAGACCTCAATCGCCCCACAAGTGCATATAGTGGTGGATCAATACACGTTTAATTATCAATCCAAGGAACCATAAGAACCAAGTGTATGACAACATGTGCACACATGATGGAAAGTGAAGTGGCTAATCTACAATGCATGTGAAAAGACTTAGCTACCTTTCTAACTCACTAATCCTCTAAAAATGAGTTTGTGCAAAACCCTTAGCCACAATAAGTCTAGATTTATACCTATTTATGGATCCATCTGAGTTTCTCTTGATTTTATAAATCCATATAGAACCAATTACCTTCATTGATGCCTTCTTTGGTACTAGCTCCCAAGTATCATTCTCCTTGAGTGCTTCTATTTCTTCATCCATAGCTTCCTTCCATTCTGCCTTGGTCTTTTCTTCTTCATATGTAGAAGGCTCTTCAGGTGATAAATCCTTGGCAAGATAAATGTAATGCTTAGTAACTAATGAAGTGTCATACCCATATCTAATTGGATTCTTGCTCTCCCTTTATGATCTCCTTAGAGCTTGGTTGGATGATTTAGGTAAGTCTTCCAACCTCTTCATCTTTGCCTTGCCCTTTGATTTCCATGCCTTGAATTCTTCTAGATTGATGATGTCCTCATCTTCTGATTTGATGTCGTCAATTTGGCTTGGCTCCTCCTTGGTGAGGCTTGGAAATTCCTCCTCCAAGTCATATGGAAATTTGACCTTCTTGCATTCACTTTCAAACCAAGAGTCATTCTCATCAAACACATCTCTACTAACCATAAAGCCCTTGTTGGATGGATTATAAAACTTCTGTATCCCTTCTGACTTAAATCATACCCTATGAAGATACACTTCTCTGCCTTAGGGTCTAGCTTACCTCTAATTTGAGATGGAACATGCACATAAGCAACACATCCAAAGATTTCCAATGATCAAGTGATGGCCTTCTACCATAACATGCTTCATATGAGGTCATCCCATCAAGTGATTTGGATGGCAACCTGTTAATAAGATAAGTGGCAGTAGATACACTTTCTGCCCACAAATAATTAGGTAACTTTTTTTCATTAAGCATTGATCTAGTTGTTTCCAGAATCAACCTATTTCTCCTCTCTGCTACCCCATTTTGCTCAGGGGTGTACCCTGTAGTAGTTTCCCTTTTGATTCCTCTATCCTGCAAGAATGCATCAAATTCATTGGAGAAGTACTCACCTCCTCCATCTGACCTTAACCTCTTTAGAATTCTTCCTCTTTGGTTTTCCACAAGCGCAAGATACTTCTTGAAGCAACTAAACACTTTCACCTTTATGTTTCATAAAGTATAAGATAGTCCACCTATTGAAATCATCAATGAAAGACACATAGTACCTTGAGCCTATGTAGCTCAAGCATAAGCAACACCTCCTTTACTTGTCAATCCGCGGAGACGTGAGGACCGGTATGATGGTACTTCTAATGCTTGTCAAGCTCGAGGACTCCTCGGCTTGCACAAAATGGAGCTACAAAAATAGAAAATGGTATTTACAATGGTTTTAGTGATGGAAATCACTATTTTTGTAGGGGATTCTTATGAAAAGTTGATATGTACTTCTTGGAGCTCCCTACTTGCTCCTTCTTCTTATGTGTCCACCTCTTAGATGTGCTCCTATGCTTTGTCCTTGACCTTCAGCTTCAACACTCCCCCCCCTCTCGAGTCTATCATCCCTGACAGACCCTTGTTGTAATGGTTGTTCCATGTAGTTCTTTTAGAGGTAGTGTCCATCCTAAAAGCCATCTATCTTGCAGCTGTAGCAGGTTTTGTTGTCTAGTTCCTCATTTGTCACTGCGAGCCTTTGCAAGTTGTAGTCCCTTGGTAGGTGCTTTTGCCTTGGATTCTAGCCTAACTGTGTCGTTGTGAGTCTCCATTGATGACCTCAGATCGTCCAAAGTTGATGTTCATATTAGTCATGCCAAGTACTCATAACCCATAATGGATGATGGGTACGTGTATTCGTGCATGGGTTGAGGAAAATATGTGCCTTGTGTATGGCCTTGTAATGTAGCCCTATGCATGCTTACTTGGAAAATGCATCGGAAGAAGTATGGTGCAAAAATTGGGGGCCTTGAGCTAAGTGCTCAAGGGTATGCTGATGGAGAGGTTTCCTAAGCTATCATGGTTATGATGTTTCCAAAGTAAAGATACTTACCATGGAGAAGGTCGATCGATGTTCATCTCTTCGTGTTGTACTCTCGGCCTTTGGGATGGAACATTGTTGATGAATGTCCATGTTGAAGGTCCACTGATGAGATCTTTTGAGTGGCTGATCCTGTCTCCTCTTTTCAAAGCATCATTTGCCAGATACTGAGAATTGAATTTCTTTATATTCCTTGACAAACAACATTTGATAACTACACCAAGCTTAGTTTCACATACTCTCTTTAGCTCACCATAAGCAGGAGTCTTCTCCCTTCAAACTCTTCCCTCCTACCATGGTAAGGGGAAACAATAGTTGTGGATGCCATGTTCCTACCAAGTGCTTGACATCTACCATATAAGGCAACAATAATAGTAGCTGCTAGCCAAGACACACTTCTATCCAAGCCATGGTTCCACCTTCAACTAAGCATGACTTATTCATGTTCCATAAACCAAACCTGGGAACAAGCTCTTTTTTTTTCTGTTTTTTTCTCTCTCTTTTTTTTTTTAAACTACCATGTCATAAGCAAGAAGACAAATGTTAGTATCAGAAAACATAGTTGACATATGTCAATGTGCACTTGTGCATGGGACTCTCAAATGTGTCTATGCATGGCCATGTAATGTGGCCCTATAATAATGCATACTTTGGAAATGCATGACCTGAATGGTGCATAAGACAGGGTTGTGCAAGAAGCACATGGTTGTCGCTCGTCGAGGCTTTCGATGTTATTTGCAGATGCTATGGCAGCCTTTGTTAGAAGTATCCATTGGATCCCCGAATGACAATTGATACTTCCTCCTTATAGAGATCCATTTGAGATTGGTCTTCGCTTGTTTAGTGATCTCCTTTGGCGGCTCCACGTTTGGATGCTTTCTTGAGGCTTTGATCCTGCGTGGTTGGCACTGTGGTTCTATGGGGCATAGACATTAGGATTTTCAATAGACATATATGTAGAAGTGTGCGTACTAGGTGGGGAAGACACCTCAAATTCTTGATGATTTTGTGTAATGAACCTTTGGGTGCCAATGACAAGTCTTCATCTATAGCGTCCATGACAAAGAATGTTTCAAAAAATTGCATATCATCCACCATAACAGGCAACACAACTTGACCCATGCATTCATACTGTTCCCCATCCATAAGGATGGATGAGTTGTTGGTTGAATGTTCGCAAAAATAATGGTCACTAGGTCAATATGAATTAAATTCCACTCACAATTAGGGTTGATATAAACACTCAACCTCCTATGGTCATATCCTATTCTTATATGCACAAAAGTATTGTGATATTCTCTTGTTGCAAATAAGGATCCTACTTCCTCAGATATTTCACTCGTTTCCTTGACTCCTTGCAATTTTTCTCTAGATGTTTCACCTTTATGTGAGATTATCTCATGCATTTTATGTTTATCTCCCTCCTTTTTTTCAATCTTAGCTCCTTTTCTTCTATCTTTTGCGTTTTTCTTTCCCATGACACAATTTTTCTCCCCCTTGGTATTGCTCAAAAATCCTTGGGAGCCCCCTTGGTTTCCTAGTCCCACTTGAAGCCCAACTTCAAATTATCCTATCTAAAAATCAACGTGTTATTCTTATAAAAAACAGTTGAGGCCATGTATGATTCGAAACGAGCTTTTCAACGAGCTATAGAGCTCAAAAAATGGACTTTGGATGAAAAAGTTATGTCAAATCAGGCTCCTGGGGGTCAAAACAGGCAAACAGGACCTTTTGGCAAAAATCGCGATTTTGTGAACTTCAAGAGAATCGCGATTTTGTGAACTTCAAGAGAATCGCAATTTTGTGAACTTCAAGAGAATCGCGATGCTGTAAATCTCCAGAGAATCGTGATTGTGTGAAATTAGAGAATCGCGATTGTGTACCTTGAGAATCGTGTTTTCACAAAATCGTGTTTCTGGTTGAAAAATCGTGATTTGTGAGAATCGTGATTTTGAGCAGAGAATCGTGTTTTTGAGGATCGCGATTTTGAGCAAAGAATCGTGTTTTCACAGAATCGTCTTTTCACAAAAAATCGTGTTTTTGCTGAAAATCGTGATTTGTGAGAATCACGATTTTGAGCAGAGAATCGTGTTTTTGAGAATCGCAATTTTGACAAAATCATGGTTCACAAAATCGTGTTTCACAGAATCGTGGTTCACAAAATCGTGTTTTACAAAATCGTGTTTTAGAGAATCGTGTTCTAGAGAATCGCGATTTTGTCTCAGAGAATCGTGGTTTTCAAAATTTAGAGAATCGCGATTTTGAGCACAACCACAGAATCGTGTTTTCTCAGAATCGTGTTTTTGACATGAAAATAGCAATTGCCAACAGAGAATCGTGTTTTTGAAAATCGTGTTTTAGAGAATCGTGTTCTAGAGAATTGCGATTTTGTCTCAGAGAATCGTGGTTTCCAAAAATTTAGAGAATCGCGATTTTGAGCACAACCACAGAATCGTGTTTTCTCAGAATCATGTTTTTTTGGCCGAAAATCGTGATTTGTGAGAATCGTGATTTTGAGCACAACCACAGAATCTCGATTCTGAGAATGATCACAGAATCATGTTCTTTTCAAAAGACTTTTAGGCGGGAAACAGAGAATCGCGATTTAAAAAAAAAATTTGAATTTTCACAGAATCGCGATTTCATCACAGAATCGTGTTTTTTGGCGGGAACTTCGAATTTCTGAGCGCCGAGCAATGGCGAGCTCCGTATGTGCAGAAAATCATGAAAAAACACAACGCTTGCACTCTCTTGCACTTCCTAACTCCTCCTCGCACAATAATGCATGAAAGATGGTATGAAAATGATGAAAATGCACTAAAAAACAAGAAATTTCTATGAAGAAGAAGATGGAAGAAGGTGGAGATGATGATGATGAAGAAGATGAAGAAGAAAAATCAGAAAATAACAGAAATGACAGATTTTTTTAACCTTCCAACGTCGCAAATCTACGATCTTACCATCACACGCTCGTCCTCGAAGCTTTCTCCCCGGCAACGGCGCCAAAATTTGGTGTAGCTCAAGCGTAAGCACCACCTCCTTTACTTGTCAATCCGCGGAGACGTGAGGACCGATATGAAGACCACGAGCAAGTGAAGGCACAAGTGCGTGAGTGAAAGCACACAAACATGCACACACATACACACACACGCGCACAAAGTAAGATCAAAGAGAGGAACAATGGAAGGATTTTGATTACAAAAGAAATCTATTACAAAACTGAAATCTACAAGAAGCTAACCCCAAAAATGAGCTCTCTAGCTCTTTTTATAGGTTTTTGACTAGTTTTGGTCCTGTCCAGACCTAGTGTCCGGCCTAGTTAAAAATTAGGTTCCAGGGCTTATTTGAGGGCTCAAACGAAGTCTAAAAATTATGAAAATTGGTATGATGGTACTTCTAATGCTCCTCAAGCTCGAGGACTCCTCGGCTTGCACAAAATGGAGCTACAAAAATAGAAAATGGTATTTACAATGGTTTTAGTGATGGAAATCACTATTTTTGTAGGGGATTCTTCTGAAAAGTTGACATGTACTTCTTGGAGCTCCCTACTTGCTCCTTCTTCTTGTGTGTCCACCTCTTAGATGTGCTCCTATGCTTTGTCCTTGACCTTCAGCTTCAACAACCTAAAATTGAAGGGTCCTTGCTTGGTCCCCACACATCTGTGTGGACAAGTTCCAAGCAATCCTCATGCATATAGCCTTTCTTTGAGAAGGGTAACCTGTGTGATTTACCAAACTAACATGCACCACATTTATAGATCATGTGTTGCTTGGATACATTAGGTATCCCAAGCACACATTGATCTCTACATATTTGCTTCAAGGTTCTCTCACCAATATGCCCTAATCTTTTATGCCAAATCTCAAGCTCAGACAATATTTGATCCTTGTAGTTATAGAGTGCAATATTCATAGTGTCCTCAAGCTCAAATGTAAACAACCTACCTGTTTTTTCTCCCTTGGAAATTCTCTTGAATCCATGTTGGGGGTCCACCACAAAGGCTCCATATTTGTTGAACCTAACCAGCAAACCTTTTTCCACTAGTTGTCCAAAAATCATCAAATTTTTGGTGATTGTAGGCACATAAAGAACTATGTTGAACAGATTTCTATTCCCATTAGAGGTTTTGACATTTCCTACCATGATCACTGAATGCTTGGTGTCATCACCTGTTTGCACTTGGTGCTTTCCCTTGGGGTCCTCAAGGTCAGAGAGAAGAGCTACATTGCTTGCTACTTGGTTTGAACAACCTGAGTCAATATAGAAGAGGTGCTCATCATTCATACGTTGTTTTGAAGTCATATTCATAATGAGAAGAGAATCTTCTTGATCCTTTGTGTAGTTGTTGTAGTCCTTTCTTGATTTGTATCCTCCTTGATAGTTGTTATTGTAATTGTTTTTGTAGTTATTGTTGTAGCCATGGTTGTAGCCTTGATTTTGGTTGAATCTTCCTCTTGATTGTGAGTAGCCGCCTCTTTGATATCCTCTTCCTCTCTGATTCTTGAAGTTCCTATAGCACTCATTCTTGAGTTCCTACCTCTTCCTGCATAGTTAGCCTGAGAAGTAGTTCCTTCATCCTCTACTTTCTTGCTTTTCCCTTTCTCTTTAGTCTTGCCTTTATCTGTGTATAGGGCAGAAGAGTTGTTACCTCTTGATGGTTCTCCATTTTTTTGAGCTTGGCTTCATGGATAAAGAGTCTGCCTTGATGCCATTGATTACTTGTCTCACTATTTTCTCCTCTTCAATCTCCTCTCCTATGCTTGCCAATTGGTCAGCCACATCTTTGACTTTGGTCACATATTCTGAAACCATGAGTTGAGTCTTTCAAGCTCCTCTCTTGTAGGTTGTCCTTTGCTTCTGAAAATGGGCATCTCCTCATCTCCCGATATGTATCCATAGAGAATCCTTCCTTATAAATATGTGTTCTGTTGGAGAAACAATCACTAACTGGACATATATTTGAAGGTCAAATCTTAGGAAGAAAACCCCATGCCTATGTGAAGGGACAAATTCACAAATGTATTATACTTGTAAAGTTAGTTCACTTTAGTTCTAGAAGTTTTTTCAAAAGTCACGGGAATGAGAAAATCTATATAAGTTAGTTAGTATTAACTGACGCGGTGAGAAGAAGAAGGAAGACAATGAGAAAGTGAGAAGATCTCATTTTTGTATGACTGAGTATAGTCGAGCTTCTCTGAGCGAGAAAGCACTTGTAAGCTTCTGAGTTTTCATAGTTATGACAAGAACTAGTTAAAGTTTTGTGTTTAAGTCTTCTTCCTCCATCTCCAGTGTTTGTCTTCTGTGTAATGATTTGAAAGGTTGAAGTTTTCCAAGCAAGTCGATGCGTGGCATCGAATGTATGTTGAAAGGTTGAGTTTTATGCGAGAAGTCGATGCCTGACATCGAATCTCACTTGATAAGTACTTATCTTCATATCTAAGTTTTATCTACTGCCAAATCTTCTTGAAAAGATGATGTTGTTGGAGCAACTTGATGCCTGGCATCGAATTCCAGTTGATAAGTCATATTCTAAGTGTGCATGAAATTACCTATAGTTTTGGTGTCCAAAAGATCAAGACTTTATGCGGGAAGTCGATGCCCGACATCGAATCCCTGCTGAAAAGTGGCCAAAAACATCCCAAGTCGATGCTCGGCATCGAATTCTCGTTGCAAGTCGATACTAGGCATCGAATTCTAATTTTAAACAGGCGCTCTTACTATAACAGGAAAGATTTCCAGTTTTGGAAGGTCATACAGGGTCATCTTGTGAAGGCCATAACTTGAGTTCTAGAGATCCGTTTGATGCATATGATAGCTTGTTGGAAAGCTATACTCTTCTAGTTTTATACTATAAAGTTTCATGGAGAAATAATACTTGAGCTAGGAGAAATTAGCAAAATACTGAAGTTATGTCATTTCAGTGACTAGGAATTTCTGTAGAAGCAAAGTTCTCACTTTAGGCTATCATTTCTCAAAGTTTGGAGTGGCAATGAGTTAATGGAAAACCATAGAGGTGTTCTAGTGTCACCTTAATTCATTTCTTGTGGTGTTTCATACATCAACAAGTGGTATCAGAGCAGAAAGGTCTTGAAGAGCAGAAGGCGGCAAAGGTACGAGAAGTTTTGGAAAGTTTTCCATTAAAGGTTCAAAGGTGAAGCATTTGAAGACAGAAGGCATCAAAAGGTTACTTCAAAAGTATCCTCATACAAGAAGAACTTCAAAAGGTATTATCTTTTATCCTTTAAGCTCAAAGGTTGCAGCAGAAGGGAAGGAGTATGGCAGATCATATCTCCATTGACAAACTGGACAGAGATAATTACCCCGCATGGGTAATGAGAATGGAAGCCTTACTTATGAGTAAGGATCTCATAATATATGTTACAGGTGAAGAAGAGAAGCCAGTATTTGAAGATGAAAGCCGACCAAAGAAAGAAGAACTTGATGCTTTAAAGCATTGGCAGAAGAAGGATGCAAGTGCAAAAGCATACATCTACAATACAATCTCTGATCATTTGCTACCACACATCAGAGGATTGGAATCATCTGAAGATATATGGAATGCATTGGAGTATCATTTTCAAAGTACTACTAAAGCACGGAAAGCAAGTCTATGGTCAGAGTTTACAACATTCAAAAAGAAGCCAAGTCAAAGTATTAGTGATTATGTCACTAAGATGAAGGATCTAGCAGATAGTCTTGGATCCATAGATGAAGATGTTGAAGATCACAGATTGATTGCTCATCTACTTGCAGGTTTGAGAGGGGATGAAAGGTGGAAACCTTTTGTCTTATCAACAGAACTTTCATTAAATCATTATGTTCCAGATTTGAACCAGTTGCTTGGTTTGATGCTCACATATGAGCAAGACTTGAAGGGAGATGGAGATAAAGGACAAAGTTCTGCAATGTACATGAAGAACAAGAAGAAAGGAGATAAAGGTAAAGCAAAGGATGAAGAAGAGTCAACTTCTCAAGTTTATTATGCAAGAGGTAAAGGCACTGGCAGAGGAAGAGCAAGAGGTTTTGGAAGAGGAAGAGGTAATCAAAATAACAACAAGAAGGCTTGCTGGATCTGTGGATTGAGTAATCATTTGGCTCATGACTGTTGGCACAACCAACAAGGATCAAACCAGAATCAAAACAACAATAGCAGAGGTCGAGGTGGAAGATATCAAAGTAATTTTCAAAGAGGTAGACAAAGTCAAAGAGGAGGCTATGGTAGAGGTGGAGGAAGAAGTTGGGGACAGAATCAATCCTACAACACCACCTACTACAACTATGCAAATGACACACAGAATGAAAGTCATACATCATTGATGATGAATTCAATCAGCACATCAGATAAAGAAGATCTAAAGGTATTTTACATTGACTCTGGATGTTCTAATCATTTGTCAGGAAACATAGAATTGATGTCAGAATTGGAAAAAGGCATTTCTAGTCACACAGTTCAAACAGGTGATAATACAAGACATAGTGTACATTCAATTGGAAAAGTGAAATGCAAGAGTGGAGCAGATTTGCTAACCAATGTTTTGTATGTTCCCACAATACCTAAAAACTTGATTAGTGTGGGACAGATAGTTGAAAAAGGTTTTCAAGTCAGGTTTACAAATGAAGGAGTATTTGTTGAAGATCCAGAGAATGGATATAATCAGATTGTCTCTGGTAAGAAAGAAGGTAGACTCTTTACTTTAAGAGTGCAAGGAAACATTGGTCAAGCTTTGCTCACACATGGTGAAGTAGTGATTACAGAACTTGATCTCTGGCATAAGAGATTAGGTCATTTCAATGAAAGAGGAATTAAAGCTATGGTTGCTAATCAGTCTGTACTAGGATTACCAAATGTGCAAAGTCAACATATGGTTTATAAATGTGAAGCATGTCAAATGGGTAAAGCACACAGGTTACCATTTCAAAAGAAAGGATTCAAACATGATGGAGTACTTGAGCTCATTCATACAGATGTATGGGGACCAACAAAAGAAGGATCTATCAGTGGCTCAAGGTACTATGTTCTTTTTATTGATGATGCTACAAGATGGATAACATTATATGTTTTGAAGGAAAGATCAGAAGTGTTTGGAGCTTTCAAGCATTTTCATGCATATGCAGAGAGAGTCACAGGTCAAAAGCTTAAAAGACTGAGGTCTGATGGAGGGGGAGAATATTTCTCCCAAGAGTTCAATGATTATCTTTGGAATGCAGGTATTAAGAGAGAAATAACTTGCAGGTATACACCACAACAAAATGGTGTAGCAGAAAGAAGGAACAAGACTTTGGTTGAGTTTGCTAGAGCTATGCTAAAGGAGAAGAATTGTCCAAATTATCTTTGGGCTGAGGCTGTAAATACAGCTACATATCTTGTGAATAGATTACCATGTGCAACTCTGAATGGAATGACTCCATATGAAGCTTGGTGGGGTAAGAAACCAACACTAGATCATTGTAGAGTGTTTGGATCAATTGCATATGCTTATGTGCCATCATAGCTTAGGCATAAACTTGAACCAAAGGCAGAAAAATATGTGTTCATTGGTTATGATGAAAAGCAGATGGGTTACAGATTGTGGAATCCTTTAACCAAACAATTTCTTGTTTCTAGAGATGTTACATTTGATGAAAAGAAAAGTTGGTATGCAGATCAAATTCATACAGCTGAAGAATTTGAAGAAGAGGTAAGAAGATGTGAGAAAGGAAAATCAATTGTGCAGGTAAATAGAGATGAAGACTATATGCAAGCAAGTACATCCACAAGTGGATTAACAAGAAGAAATGAAGAAGCTCCTATATTTGATGAAGAGGTGTATCCAGAAACTTATGAAGAATGTGAACCAAGAAGGTCAAGCAGGACTAGAAGACAACCAGAAAGGTATTCTTATGATACTTCTTACATAACTCAAAAGAACTATGCATATATGGTCAAAGATGATGAAGAACCTCAGAACTATGATGAAGCTAAAGGTAAGAAGCAATGGGAAGAAGCGATGAAGGAAGAGTTCAATGCACTGGAGGAGAACAAGACATGGGAACTTGTTCCTAAACCAAATGGTAAGAAAGTTATTAGAAATAAATGGGTTTATAAAGTGAAGAAGCTTGCAGATGGAAGTATAGCCAGATACAAAGCGCAAGGATGGACTCTAAGTCAATTGGATATAAAAAATGCATTCTTGAATGGATACATATCAGATGAGGTATACATGGAACAACCTCAAGGGTTTATAGATTCCAGGTATCCAAATTTTGTTTGCAGGTTGAGAAGAGCATTGTATGGATTGAAGCAAGCTCCAAGAGCTTGGAACTATAGACTGGTGAAGTATCTCAATGATCTTGGATATCAAAGTTCAAAAGCAGACCCAAGTCTACTTATCAGAAGAACAGAGGAAGGTACAATCTACATTTGTATTTATGTAGATGACATTATAATCACAGGTACTTCAGATGAAGGAATCAAGGAGGTAAAGAGATTTCTTGAAAAAGAATTCAAGATCAGTGACCTCGGAAAGTTATCATACTTTCTTGGAATGGAAGTTACTTATACAGATCATGGCATATATGTGTCACAAGAAAGGTATCTTTTGAACTTGTTGAAGAAGTTTGATATGGAAAATTGCAGAGAAGCTTCAACTCCACTTGAAGTTAATCACAAGCTCAGTAAATATGATGGTGCAGACTACAAAGATATGAGGAAGTATCAATCTCTTGTGGGTAGTTTGATTTATGCTACACTAACAAGACCTGATCTTAGTTATGCAATGGGAGTTTTGTCACAATTCATGCATTGTCCAAAGGACCCACATTGGATTGCAGGTCAAAGAGTTCTCAGATATATCAAAGGAACTATAAAGGAAGGATTATATTATCCTTTTACATCAGATTTGAAGTTGAGAGCTTATAGTGATTCAGATTGGGCAGGTAATCAAGATGACAGAAGATCAACTCATGGTTACATGATATATATTGGTGATAAGCTTGTAAGTTGGTGTTCAAAGAAACAACATACAGTAACATTATCATCAACTGAAGCAGAGTACAAAGGACTTGTGGAAGCAGCTAAGGAAGTCATATGGATGCAGACATTGTTCAAGAGCTTAGGCATTGATCAAGGTACACCTACAATACATGGAGATAATATGAGTTCACTTTATCTTGCAGCAAATCCAGTATTTCATGCAAGGACAAAGCACATAGAGATACAATATCATTTTCTCAGAGAAAAGGTAATGGAGAAGGAGATTGAAGTGGAGTACATTTCTACTAAAGATCAGTTAGCAGACATAATGACAAAGAGCTTGGATGGTGTGAAGACCAACAGATTCAAAAGCATGGCAGGAGTAAAAGAAAAGAAGATGATATGAAGAAACAGGGAATGTCAATTAGTGATTGAGGGGGAGCTGTTGGAGAAACAATCACTAACTGGACATATATTTGAAGGTCAAATCTTAGGAAGAAAACCCCATGCCTATGTGAAGGGACAAATTCACAAATGTATTATACTTGTAAAGTTAGTTCACTTTAGTTCTAGAAGTTTTTTCAAAAGTCACGGGAATGAGAAAATCTATATAAGTTAGTTAGTATTAACTGACGCGGTGAGAAGAAGAAGGAAGACAATGAGAAAGTGAGCAAATCTCATTTTTGTATGACTGAGTATAGTCGAGCTTCTCTGAGCGAGAAAGCACTTGTAAGCTTCTGAGTTTTCATAGTTATGACAAGAACTAGTTAAAGTTCTGTGTTTAAGTCTTCTTCCTCGATCTCCAGTGTTTGTCTTCTGTGTAATGATTTGAAAGGTTGAAGTTTTCCAAGCAAGTCGATGCGTGGCATCGAATGTATGTTGAAAGGTTGAGTTTTATGCGAGAAGTCGATGCCTGTCATCGAATCTCACTTGATAAGTACTTATCTTCATATCTAAGTTTTATCTACTGCCAAATCTTCTTGAAAAGATGATGTTGTTGGAGCAACTCGATGCCTGGCATCGAATTCCAGTTGATAAGTCATATTCTAAGTGTGCATGAAATTACCTATAGTTTTGGTGTCCAAAAGATCAAGACTTTATGCGGGAAGTCGATGCCCGGCATCGAATCCCTGCTGAAAAGTGGCCAAAAACATCCCAAGTCGATGCCCGGCATCGAATTCTCGTTGCAAGTCGATGCTAGGCATCGAATTCTAATTTTAAACAGGCGCTCTTACTATAACAGGAAAGATTTCTAGTTTTGGAAGGTCATACAGGGTCATCTTCTGAAGGCCATAACTTGAGTTCTAGAGATCCGTTTGATGCATATGATAGCTTTTTGGAAAGCTATACTCTTCTAGTTTTATCCTATAAAGTTTCATGGAGAAATAATACTTGAGCTAGGAGAAATTAGCAAAATACTGAAGGTATGTCATTTCAGTGACTAGGAATTTCTGTAGAAGCAAAGTTCTCACTTTAGGCTATCATTTCTCAAAGTTTGGAGTGGCAATGAGTTAATGGTGACCATAGAGGTGTTCTAGTGTCACCTTAATTCATTTCTTGTGGTGTTTCATACATCAACATGTTCATCCTCAAGGACCATGCTTGGTAGTTTTTCCTATCTGATTTATCTATAAAAGAAGGGAAACCTTCCCCCATTTTACCTCAACTTGCTCTGATATCACTGTTGGCAGAGATGGTGGATATCACAAGAGAATGAGTTGGCACTGCTAATCCCTGCTTTGTACCTGCCCTCTTTCACTTTAGAGTTGTGTTTTAGGTCCCTTTAGCTTGCTAATGACACTAAATAAATGTATGTAATTTGGAGATGATGCTTCAAACAATTAGATCAAAACAGATAACTTTGCACATAGCTACTGATAAAAAAACTTGCTATTTTGGTCTTGATACCTATTGAATATTTTGCTCAGTGCTCACAATACAGTAGCAACTAGGAAAATTCCTTTTGGGCAAATCAAATCAGCTTGGAGAGCTAATGATTCCAAGTCGAATCACTTAAAATGATAGACTATACACTGAGCAATGACTTTAACAAGTAGAAGCTTACCCTGGCTCTTGCATGAAACCCAGTGTTTCATGCACAGACCAAACATATTGAGGTGCATTATCACTATGTGAGAGAGCACCTTCATAGAATCACTCCACAAAAGGAAGTAAGCCCAAAGCTTTGCAAAAAGCTTCAAACTTTCCCCTAGGTAGAGCCTTCGTGAAAAGGTGTGCAATGTTCTCACAACATTGCACACCTGACATTCCTCCCAACTGCCAATGCGCTGTGAATGTCAGTGAAGATGGTGGTGGCAAAAGACTGACCAACACCCAAATCAACCGTAAGGAGTTTGAGCCACACACACTCAACAGTTGTTGTGAAAGCTGCCCTATACTCAGCCTCACAACTAGAAGTGGCCACAGTAGGCTGCTTCTTGCTCAACCAAGATATGCATGAGCTACCAAGCATGAAGAAAAAACCACTGGTGGACACATGAGTGTCATAGCAACCAGCCCAGTTAGAGTCAAAAGAAGCATGTAAATCTAGCGATAGTGATCCCCCCTTGGGATCAAACAATCCAAGTTCTTTCAAATCTTTGATCTTTTTCAGAAAACTGTCCATGGAATCAACTTCATTCATGTGCTCACTCTCCAACTGTTTTTGGAGGTAAACAACACGAGCCTCATTCCTTGCCTGGTACAAAGTGGTAAGCGTATCCCAAGCATCCTTAGCTGTTTTGCAAGAGCAAATGTGAGGAATAGTGGCACGTTTGACAGACAAGGCTATCAATGCATGTGCTTGAGCATCTCTACATCCCAACGAATTTTCTCTACATAGGTGTAGCAAAAACCACAACACAAATAGGAATTTGTAGAATATCACCATCTTTGATGCCATCTGCATCAACTTTAGTACCTATATTTGCAGGTGTAATAGGACGTTTTTCAACACCCTACACAATATTCCACAATCCTTTTCTAACCAATACATGACATATCATATAAGCCCATAATGGGTAGTTTGTACCATCCAAGTTATCCTCAACAACCAACATATGTAATACATCACTGCTTTCAGCCATGGCCACTGACTAAAATACCATGATGCAGAAAAATGACCATATCTCAAAAAGTTGAACTTGTAGCAGACTTCGAGGCAGTTATACTGGCGAACCAAAACATGTATATATCTTTCGCATGAAAAGATGAAATAGCTGGCATAAGCACTAGGACAATGCATTCAGAGGTCGAAATGAGCTCAAATCATGATTTCGACACCACATAGCAAAGTTGTTTTGATCTCCTAATTACCTTGAGCATGCTCACCAAATTTTGTGCGATTTTGAGCTTGTGACCAGAGGGGTGTCAATAACACCCTAGATGAAGCGATGACTTGCTCTAATACCAATTGTTGGAGTTTGAGATCTATGGAAGCATGCAAACATCACAAGGAAGAAGAAGAAGCTTGGAGCACAACACACAATACTGAATGTATTACCATTAGAATGTACAAAGGTAAGTAACCCGTTAGGCCAATAGCGGGATAAAACCTCCTAAAGAGGGGAAAAAGTGTCCTGGTGGTCCTAGTGTGTTCACACACATCACTACCTAAATATATCAACAAATCCCCCTTGGGAGTGATGCAGTGAACAAGGAGCTGGCACTCATGTATAAGGAAGTGCCAAGCTATGTGGAAATCACTCCACAAAAGGAAGTAATCCCAAAGCTTTGCGGAAAGCTTCAAACTTCTCCCTTTCTACACAAACCATAGGGTTGAAATACATACACTTCTTCATATAAATCACCATTCAAAAATGTAGTTTTAATGGACAACTAATTTACATTCCAACCATGATGAGCTTCATGTGCACATGCTATGAATAGTAGTCATTTGGCATGTGGGTGCAAAGGTCTCATCAAAATCAATGCCTCTCTCTTGAGCAAAACCTTTTGCAACAAGCCTAGTTTTATACTTGTCAATTGTTCGATCACGTTTGCACTTCAACATGAATACCCATTTAATGTCAATGGTCATTTGATGTTGTTCTCTATCAGTAGGGTGTTGAATCCTTGATTTACTTATAAATAATTCAACCTCATATTTAGTTTGTTGTCTCTCAAATCGGTAGGTTTATGCATTGCCTAGGTGCCAAGCACTGGTTCGAGATTAAGCGCATCTTTCGCTACTTGAGTGGTACCTCAGTTCTTGGATTGTTTCAATCCCAAGGGGGATCATTACCAACACATTACATATTTTTTTTGACTCACACTGGGCTAGTTGCTATGCTACTTGTGTCTCCACGTGGTTTTTGCTTCATGCTTGGTAGCTCATGCATATCTTGCTTGAGCAAGAAGTAGCTTATTATGGCCACTTCAAGGTGTAAGGTTGAGTATAGGGTAGCTTTCATTGTGAATATCAAGTGTGTGTGGGCCAGATGCCCTTTGGATGATTTGGTTGTTGGTCAGGCCTTTACACCACCATCTTTGCTAATAGTCAAAGCACATTGGCAATTGTAAGGAACCTTGTGTTCATGCTCACACTAAGCACATTGAGGTGAATTGTCATTATGATAGGGAGAGGTTTTCTACTAGAGAGATCAGTTTGGCATATGTGTCTGTTCTAGTATGCCCTTGGGAAGCCAAGACCCACATCACCTTGCATGGAAGCAAGAAGGAAGGCTCAAGAACGACTCTCCTTTCATCCACCCCAACCTCCAACATGTTCAATCCATTGGCCATCAGCCCAGAGCATGCTTTGAAAACATGGAGAGAAGGGAGTCAAATATTCAATCATCTTAGGCTTCAGGGGGAGAGGTACATTTGGAAAGCCTAAGTGCTTGACCATAACCATGGACTACTTTGGTCTTTGAGAAGCAAATATATGTAGGTCCATTTATCCTTAGCTCATACCTAAGGAGAACTTCTAGATGATTTTGTCTATCTTATCAACTTTTTGAACCCACTCCTTGGTGAGAGAGTTGAATGTTGTATGCATAAATCCCCTCAACATTAGATTTGCAATTGTTCTTTAGAGCTTTCTCATGGGGAAAGTCACCAAGTCTGATGTTAGAAGTAAAACAAGTAGAGACTCACCAGAGAGAACACTTGGTAGCCATGATGGGATTGGCACTTTGGAAATTCTAACTCATAGATGCCCACATGTAAACAATGAATTCCTACAAAAAACACGCAAGAATCCATGGCATAATCATAAATGATAGAAGCTACAATGGATCATCTATCTAGTCAGACGTCAACACTTTTATAGTTTATCGAAATTTCTCTTCTAGCTTGGTTACAAAAAAGTGTAACATATTTAAGTTCTTACAAAGCTCTAAGGATGTATACTATGTCCCAAGAGTATGAAAAAGTGAAATCTCTGCAAATATGCAGAGAAAAGCTAGTAGGGGGTGTGCTTAAGCAAGGGGGCAGCTTTGACATGTATTTCCATGACTCTAAGTCATAGTACAACTCATTAGAGGTTTTAAAGACCACATACTAACCTCTTTAACCAATCAAAATCATATACATGTCAAAAGTGAGGTCCAATCACATGAAGAGATGTGCTAAATCTTCTCTAATCAAATTATTTTCATTATGGGCATTATCTGATGCCTCCAACTTGTGGAAATAAGCCTCCTTTGATTGTGGATGATGTGGAGGGTCCAATTTGGGGCATGTTCCCACACTCTTGAGCTTGATAAACTTTAAACACTCCTTCTCAAGCTCAAGTATATTTCTTTCATTGTGTCAACCTATGTCTCTTATGTTGATTGCTTCCTTGAATCCTCCAAGCTTTGTACCTTCAAGAAAATTTGTCATCATGTCTGCAACCTGCATTTTAGTGTTCACATACCTTATTCTAGCTCCTTTGCCATCACCTTTTCTCTAATGAAGTGGTAATGAACCTCTATTTGCTTGCTCCTTGCATGAAACATGGGACTGTTAGCTAGGTAGGTGCTTGAAATGTTGTCTCCATAAAGAGGAGACTCCTCCACTTCCACTTCCAAGTCCTTAAGTAGCTTTGTAAGCCATAATAGCTCACATGTAGCCAATGCTAAACCTCTGTACTCAGCCTCTGTGGATGAAAGAGAAACAGTGTGTTGCTTCTTAGAGGTCCAATATATCACTTTTGTACCTATCATGAAAACATAACCCAATGTACTCCTTCGATCATCCTTGCTACCTGCCCAATTAGCATCACTTTATCCTTTCAAACTTATTTCAGCATCATATGAGTAAAATAGACCTTGTTTGATGGTGTGCTTGATGTATCTAAGCACCTTTCTTGCTACCATAAGATGATCATGAGTGGATGCATGCAAAACTTGAGAGAGAACACCTACTACATATGCAAGATCAGGTCTAGTGAATGTAGCATAAATTAATGAACCAATTATGCTTCTATATAGTGTAATATCTTGTATAGCCTCTCCTTCACCTGCAACCAACTTTGTATTGGGATCCATGGGCTGAGAAAGTGGCTTACAACCACTCATACCAAACCTGTATAGAACATCCAACAAGTATTTTCTTTGAATCAAGATGCCATTGTGTGCATAGATTACCTCTATTCCCAAGAAGTACTTTAGTGTTCCAAGATCAGATATCTTGAACTTCTTTCCTAGCTTTGATTGACATCTTTAATACTTGCAATATCACTTCTTGTGATGATCAAATCGTCCACATAGATGCATATGTATACCATCTTGTCTCCTTGCTTCTTCATGTAAAGTGATGGATTTGCGACACCTTCTTTGTATCCACAACTTGATAAATAATCCACTAACCTCTAATTCCAGGCCCTTGGGGCTTGCTTTAGTTCATATAATGCTTTCCTTAGCTTGCAAACATGATTTGGGTACCTCATACTAGCGAATCCTTGAGGTTGGCTCATGTAGACTACTTCTTCAAGCTCTCCATTGAGGAAGGCATTCTTCACATCCAATTGATATAAGCTCCATTTCCTTGATGTGGCAACTACAATCAAAGTCCTAATTTTTGGCATCTTGGCTACGAGGCTGAAAGTTTCATCATATTCTATCCCATAGCTTTGGGAGAAGCCTTTTGCCACCAACCTTTCTTTGTACCTAGCAATGGAACCATCTGAATTTATTTTAATTTTGTAAACCCACTTATTACCTATCACCTTGATGTCTTCTTGAGCTGGTACCAAACTGCAAGTATGGTTTTCATCAAGTGCTTTGAGCTCTTCCTTCATTGCCTCTTGCCATTCCTTGCAATCATTAGCTTCTTCATAACTAGTTGGTTCTTTGTCCTTGGTTACCTGAGTCATGTATACATAATGCTTTGCAATGAAATTATCATATGTTAACCTTTGAGATGGATATCTTACTCTTGAAGAACTTCTTTCACTTCCTTTAGGTGTGGTTGCCATCTTCTTTCTTTGTTTTGCCACTCCTAGAGTTTGAATATCTTCTATCTCTTCATCTTCCAACATGCTCTCGTCCACATAGCTTCCTTCTTCAACTGCAACCTTCTCTTTGCCATTGAATTTTCTTTCTACAGAGCTGGTCTCTCTTTCCCTAAGCCTTCCACTCCATGGTGAGGGTGTTCTTGTGTTGCATGAGTTGCTTGGAGCACTTAAATCCATGCTTTCTTGAACTCTATCATCATTTTTTTTATCTGTCTCACTTATCTCTTCAACCTGCAATGGACTCGTGCATGCATACCAAGGCTTCAACTTATCAAAGACAACATCCCTACTTACCTTAAGCTCCTTGGTGATGGGATTATAGCATTTCTACCCCTTTTGTTCCATAGAATATCCCAAAAAAATACACCTTTTAGATTTGGCATCTAACTTTGACCTCAACTCTTGAGGTACATGTACATAACATATACAACCAAAGATTCTAAGTGGTGAAATGCAAGCTTTTCTTCTACTCCATGCTTCCTCAGGGGTTAGATGATATATACCTGATGTAGGACATATATTCATGATGCATGTGGCTGTATATGTAGCCTCTCCCCAATAACAATGGAGCATATTCATTTCATTGAGCATACACCTTGCTACCTCTGCTATGTGTCTGTTCTTTCTCTCTGCTACCCCATTTTGTTGAGGGGTATACCTGCATGTAAATTGTCTTTTTATGCGATTGACCTGAAAAAATTCAAAAAAATTCATGGAAGAAGTACTCTCCCCCTCCATTGGATCTCAAAGTTTTGATAAACTTGCGAGACTCCTTCTTCACCTGTGCTTTGAATTTCTTGAAGTAGTGGAACACATTTGATTTGTTTCTAATGCAATACAACCATACTTTTCTTGAAAATTCATCAATGAAGGTTACAAAATACCTATTTCAAGAAAGGGATGCTTCTCTTGTTGGACCCCAATCATCCATGTGAATGAGGTCTAAAACATTTGCACTTACATAGGTACTCTTCTTCAAGGGAAGCCTTGATTGTTTTCCTTGTTGGAAAGTTACACAAATTTCATGCAACATTTTAGATGTAAAATTTGGTAGGCCTCTTACCAAGCTCCTCCTTTGAATTTCCTTGAGTGTTTGTAGGTTTCTCTGACCTATTTGTTTATGCCATAGATCCAAATCTGCTATCCTCTTGTCTCCATATGTGATATACATTGAATGGTGTGGCTGATTTATGTCCATTGTGAACATTCTCCCTTGCTTTTTTCCTTTTGCTATGAGCTTGAAACTTGCCCTTGGATCCTCAAAAAAACATCCTCTTTTATTGAACTTAACTTGATAGCCTTTTTCTACCATTTGGCCTACTGAAATCAAGTTTTTGGTAATAGTAGGGACATGTAATACCTCTGATAAGAACTTTGCTTTTTGATTTCCTTCCAAACTTATATCTCCCACATTTTGAATGGTATGCTCTCAGGAATCACCTATTTCCACATGCCCTTGATGCTTTGGGACCTACAAATTACTAAAACATCCTTTTGACATGACATATGATTGCTACATCCACTGTCTACATACCATACATACTAGCTTGAGTTGTATCTTCACCATACCTCATCGGAAGTAAATAATCATTCCCTTGGCTAGATGATGTGTTTGCATAATTACCTTGCCCTCTATAATTGTTGTTGTTGCTTTGATTCCCTTATCTTTGAGCTCTATGATAACATTCATTTGCAAAATGACTAGGCTTACCGCATACAAAGCATCCATTTGAAGTGGGTTGTCCTCTTCCACCAAATCTTGCACCTCTTCCTCTATTTGTGGCTCTTCCACCTCTTTGACTTGCATTTTCTTGTTTTCCTTGAACTCCTTGGTTGCTTTGATATCTTCCTCTTGTAGCACCTCAATTGTGTCTTCCTCTTCCTCTACCTACATACAACGATTGCCCTTGGTTATCCTTGGCATTATGACCACCAAGGTTCATCTCCTCTGTCACCATGAGAGTGATTAGTTGATCAAAATCAGGAAGAGAGTCCCTTACATACTTTGACATTGTGAAGGCCCTCCATTTTTCATCATCCCTAAGTCCATTTAGGGTGTGGGCAACAAGATCATCATCATCTAGGGCACAACGGATTGACCCTAGTGCATCTGCAAGCTCTTTAACCTTTAATATGTAATCATTAGCACCTTGAGAGGGGCTTTTCCTAAGATTATTTATCTCATTCTTGAGCTGAATTTTTCTAGCTTTTGTGGAGGTTGAGTACAATCTCTTCAAGCACTCCCACACCTTCTTCGATGTATCCAAATCTTGAATATGCCCTATCATGGAGTTGCTAATATGTTGAGATAAAATGAAAATGAATCTTTTCTCCCTTTCATCCCACTCTCTTACTGCTCTTCTCTAGTCATTGGTTGGATTTACCTCATCTATGTAGGGTTTTGGCTCTCCACCACTCACAAATCCCCACAAACCTTTCCCCATCAAAAAATTGCTTATTCTAAATCACCATGGTTGGTAGTTTCCTTTTTTGAGCTTCTCAATCTGAGCATTGAGATCCGCCATGGTGCCTCATAGCTCTTTTGAACCTCCCCCTTGATGCAATGAAGATGAAAAAGATGGCTTTTACCTCAAAAAATAGAGCTACTCCTCTTGATGAAGTTTCATATTTGATTTGATGATGTATTTGCTTCCTCTTGTTGTTGACATGCCCGTTCTTTGCTTCCTTCCTTCAAACTTTGATGAAGTCTTTATTTCACTTTAGTAGCTCCTTCTTCTCTCTTTGATACTCCACTTATAGCTCTGATACCACTGTTGGAGGATAAACACTTCTATGTGCACAACAAAAGCAAGTGAACCCTCCTAGGATCCTAAAATTTTACAGACATAGGCTTTGTATTTTCTAAGTTTTTCTAATTATTATGCAGAGACTGAAAATGAAATTTTGCAAGTTTATATTAGAGTTTGCGCCCATTGAAGTGAGAGTAAAATAACTCCATTTGGACACTAGATGATGCCTCAACCAGCTGCAACAAAACAGATAACTTGATCTCTTCACAAAGTATGAGCTAACTAGATAGACACTATTCTGGAGATTGATCAACACATGTGCATGCACTGAACCTGAGACTTCTGCCATTGAAAGTAGAACTTATACGCTTTCCAACAAGACAAAAATCATTGCAAATGGATTTGGGATGAAGGAGAAACAACAATTACAAGATCAGGGGGGTTTGCCAAGATCATCTAGAGAGAAAGAGTATCAAAAAGTGAAATCTCTACAAAATATGCAGAAAAAAGCTAGTAGGGGGTGTGCTTAAGCAAGGGGGCAACTTGGGCAAGTATTTCCACGATTCTAAGTCATAATACAACTCATTAGAGGTCTTAAAGACCACATACTAACCTCTTTAACCAATCAAAAGCATATACATGACAAAAGTAAGGTCCAATCACATCAAGAGATGAGCTAAATCGTCTCTAATCAACTTCTTTCCATTATGGGAATGATTTGATGCCTCCAACTCATGGAAATAAGGCTCTGTATATATATTTACTCTAATTAAAATCCTTAAAATTAAACCTATTTTTATATATTTAGTTATATATATTTAATTAATTTATTTAAAACACTAGTTCTTTTCATATTTATTTATCTATATAATTATCCTATTATATGTGTATATATATACACACACACACACACACACACACACACACACACACACACACACACACACACACACACACATATATATATATATATATATATATATATATATATATATATATATATATATATATATATATATATATATATATATATATATATATATATATATATATATATATATATATATATATATATATATATATATATATATATATATATATATATATATATATATATATATATATATATATATATATATATATATTAAGATTTTTTTCTTAATTAATCCTATTTTTATATATTTAATTGTATATATTTAATGACATATATTTAATTAAATTATTTAAAAAACTAGTTCTTTTTATATTTATTTATCTATATAATTATCCTATTATATATATATATTTATTTATATTCAGTTTTTTTCCTTAAATTTTTTCTATATTTTCTCTTTATATAAATTTAATTGAGTTATATGTACGCCTAAACCCTAAAACCCTAATCTTAAAGATCTAGACCTAAAATATTTATATTTTTGTATGCATGTGTGTATACATGTATATATGTATTGTATGTGTATGTGTATGTGTGTATATATGTTATGTAGGTGTTAAAACCCTAAAACCCTAATCATAAAGACCTAGACCTAAAACATGTATATATGTGTATACATGTGTATATATATGTGTATATAGATATGTGTATAAGTATATGTGTGTATGTATATGTGTATATATATTTACTCTGATTAAAATCCTCAAAATTAAACGTGTTTTTATATATTTAATTATATATATTTAATTTAATTATATATATTTTATATATTTTCTTATTTCTTTGTATATTTTCTCTTAATATAAATGTAATTGAATTATATGTATGCCTAAACCCTAAAACCCTAATCTTAAAGATCTAGACCTAAAATATGTATATTTCTGTATGCATGTGTATATACATGTATATATGGATTATATGTGTATGTGTATGTGTGCATATATGTTATGCATGTGTAAAAACCCTAAAACCCTAATCGGAAAGAGCTAGACCTAAAACATGTGTGTATGTGTATGCATGTGTATATATATGTGTATGTGTATATATATGTGTATAAGTATATGTGTATGTATGTGTAAATAGCCTAAAAACCCTAATCCTATTTTTATATATTTGATGTAAAAGAAAACTTTGAAATCAAAATTTCATATATTTAATTATATATATTTAATTAAAACACTAACTTTTGTGTGTGTATATGTGTGCATGTGTATCTATGTGTGTGTGAATGTATGCATGTGTGTGTGTGAATGTATGCATGTGCGTATATGTGTATGTGTGTCTATGTATGCATGTGTGAGTATATGTGTATGTGTGTGTATGTATGCATGTGTGTATGCATTCATGTGTGTGTGCATGCATGTGTGTATGTATGTGTGCATGTGTGCGTGTGAGTGTATGCATGCATGTGTGTATATGTGTGTGTATCCGTTTTAAATGGTCATATTGACGGTCACTTGACCATCAATATCTTTAAGTGGGCTTTTCCAATGTTTATAATACTGATGCCGAGAGTGACCGTCATATAGGCAGCGTCGGTATGCCCCTCATATGTTGTAGTGCTTGGGAGATACTTGCTTCTTCATCATTCTTATTCCCTTTTCCTTTGGCATCTTTACTTCTATCTTTATCATTGTATGCCATAAATTATTGATTACCTTTTGATGTATCTCCATTCTTCATACGCTTTTCTTCATGAGTGGAGATTTGTCTCATGAGTGTGATGAAATTTGGTACTTGCATGCCCATGTATAACTCCATGGCAGTGGTGAATGCTTCCCTCTTATCACATGCAAATTTTAGACTTTCTAGTAGGTTTGCTTCTTGAGGGAGGTAAAATCAATCCATAGTTGATTCTTCATGGCCTTGGTGCTTGAAGAGAAGAATGCTTCAAGTGCATTCTAGTTCTAATGTGTGGAAGTAAGAAATCAGAAATAGATTTTAGAATATATGACATTGCCAAAGCATCCTTTGCACACCATGTATTCAACTTCTCTTGCTCTTCTTTAGTTGGTTGTCCTTTAGTCCTTAGCATAGGCATCAAGTCATCTCCAAAGATGTATCCATAGAGATTTATTACTTCCAAATATTCTTCCTATTGATGCAATTAAAACCAAGCCCATATACTTGGTTAATTAGCTCATACTTGATTTATTGACAAGGCTTCATATGATCAACCTCTTGTAAAAAGTTCTGCACATTTACCTTTGTAAAAGTGGTACATATCCACGTTGAGTTAGGAAGCTCTATAACCATGACTCATTTGGTTTTTAAGTGATGAGGGAATCTATCCTATACCTTAGGATTCACCTTCTAGGTAGATCTTTGAATTTGAATTCAAACTTCTAGCTCCAAGTACAACTATAAGAAGAGGACCAAAAAGACCCGCGTGCATCTTGAGCCTATGAGATCATTTTGAGGCAGATTCATTATGAAGTGAGAGCATATCTCATAGCGCATTTACCTCTCACACATTGAGCAATGTATGAATGCCAATGACATTGTGTTTGTATATGATTTAATACATATATGATCATTACATTCTCATTTCACTTCTCTATTATAACTCCATCATAAGAGTGATCTTCTCAGAGCTTGTTCTCAGTGCGTTATTGATCATTTTTCATGTTTTAAATCATGCTAGATCCATCATACTATCTAGTACATGTCTAAAAAATTTCATTAGCATTGCTTCTCAGGATCGCAAGATATTAACACATCTTTGCTCACTAGTCTGTTGAATATTGAACCCCATAATTGTTGAGATGGTCTTATGATTTTCTAAACATATTTCTCTGTGTGTAGTCCATCATTTTTATGAAATCACTCATTATTGATAGCTTATTAAGATAATTAGAGTTTTCCAAAAGGAATTAAGCCAATTGTTGTTGTGCTTAGAGAACTGTTCAAAACATTGAACAGGTGTAGGAATAAGAATTGCAAGTTTTTTGTTCTTGGATCAACTCCAACCTATCTGTTTTGATCCATTGATTAATAAATCATGTTCCAAGCAAAATATATGATTATTTATGATCATTAGCTAGCTAAAGAGGCCCACTACACTCTCCAACAATCATTCTTAGCAGGTGTGAAGCAAGATCAAGCAACACCACTTCATCTCTTGAAGACTATCCACCATCACCTTCAACACTTCCATCCTTAGAGACCATGCTTAGTAGTTATTTCAATCCAATTAATCAATTGAATAAAGAAAATAATGACTCATAATGTATATAATATGATGATGCTCTAATACCATTGCGAGGAGGTGATGACAGAGTAGATGAGAGCATCTTTGCAAAAACTCACCCTAGACCATCTATTTCTTTCGGATACACTATAAGACTCTCTAAGCTTACAAATAATACATAAATATGACCATACTACTTTGGATCATTGATCTCAAATGTTTGAGTCAAGATAGACTACTTCCATATTTTAGAATGAAGAGAAAACTTTCTATTTATGAAAGATGGCACTAAAAAAAAATGTTGTGCCCCCAACCTGCTATGAATTAAGAAAAATCCTTTTTCACAACTCCTAATAGGACGGTAACTAGTCTTCTCCAATGTATATCATGAATTTAGAGTGATTAGAGAGTGAGCAATCTACATAGAACTCACAAGTGTGATCTCAATATTTCAGTAAGTAGAGAATGCATATACACTATCATAGGGATTGATTCATATCTCTACACATAAAGCTCGAATGATCCAAAAAAATGATTACAAAAGCTCAGAAGAGTGTTATCTTTATGATCGAAGAATTGAATGACACAAGGAGACCATAGGTTCACTTCAATGACTATTTAAAGTTCGTAGACATGAATAGTACATAGACAAAATGGATAGTAGCTCAAGATGATTATGAATCTTCAAGTATATGTATTGAAATGTAAAGTAAAATTCTTGGAGATGTTGGAGGACTCCAATGGCTACAAGATTAGTACAATGGCTACACCATATGTGATAGAGATCTCTGTCACACGTTGTGGTGTTTACACTCAAGTATATATAAGCCTTTTCTCATGATTTAGTTGGAAGGTAGATCAACCAGAGGTTCCAATGAATGTTTAACCTACCTATTTGAATTTGAATTCAAATATGACTCATGGCTTTTGGCTCCCTTTAGTCTTACTTTTATGTCTAGACTTAGCTCCTTAAAACCTTTTATAATAGATAAAATCATTTGGAAGTTCTCCTTAGGAATGAATTAAGGATAAACGAACATACATATATTTCCTTCTCAAAGCCCAAAGTAGTCCAAGGTTATGGTCAAGCATTTAGGCTTGCCATATGTACCAGGTACAGATCCTAGTCTTTCTAGAGTTCTTGTTATGTGGTACTGGAACACGATGACAATGGATATCCATGATGAACTAGGAAGGGGTTGTAATATATCTAGGTGCAGGATCAACTACATGATCCTCATAATGAAATGTATTCATCTTTTTGATTGTATTGATTATTCTTTTGATATAGGATGGTGATTGTGGAAGTCCTGATTCCAACTCTTTTCTTCTTCTTAGGACACTTGAATACCATATGATCATCATCTTCATAATAAAAGCATGATCCATTATCTTTCGACTGATTTCATTCCCTTGGTGTAAGTCTCTTGACCTTGATGTTATCCAATTGCATGGGCTCTTTTTGAGATTATTCAAATATATATTGTTGAAAAATTGAGGTGAACTTGTATTATCAATCTTGAATATAGATCTTCCTTCTTTTTCTTTCTCTCAAACAACATACTATCATAGTCCATTGATTGATTCACGAATTCATTAAGAGTATTCACCTTGGGCATGTTTAACATGAGGCCCTTGACATCAGACTCACATTAACCTCATCAAGATTGGTTGATAAAATAATCCTTATGTATATTCTTTTCATAAACGGGTGCACTTCATCGATCATCAAAGATTGATGGTTAAGAAACTTGTGCAAGTTCGTCTACATTCTTCAATAGATCCTCAACTTGAACATGGTTTTCCCTAAAACTTGATTCTCACATTTAACTTCTTGCTTGATAAACTAAAATAAAGTACTTACTTGAGATCTATAAGTAAACAAGTCTTTATTTCATCTCTGATACCACTATGAAATTGATCAACTTGGTTACCTTCTTGATATGTGGAAAATTAAAATAATTTTATAAAGTGCGATGCAAAATTTCTAACTGAGAGGCCAGTTTGTCATAACCTCCTTTCAAAATCTTGGGGATTTTTATATATCTTCCAAAGTGAATTTGATATAAATATAGAGGTTTTGTAGTATGGATATGTAATTCATCATTCAGTAAATATGCTTCTAATTAAAAGATCACCTAGATAGGGGAAATAATACAAGAATATAGAACTTTTATAAGAAGTCCCACAGCCCAAGACTAATATGTATGGATAATCAAAATAGACACGATACAAGAGATCCCATAATACAAATCATAGGTATGAAGCAAGATATCTAAATTAAAAAAACTCCCTTGAGGGAGATGGACTAGGTAGAAGAAAAACTAGAAATGATCTCATACTATGAAATTATAAGAGGACAAGACAAGATATCTAGATTACTCGACTAGATAAGACAAGAACAAAGAACAAGTCTAGAACTTGGAAAGTAATTAGGGATCACATCTCCTTGAGAACCCATAACTAGAATTTGCAAGAGTGAGGATATGAGTGGACAAGCCCTCCCTATAAAGGTGTTTTAATGCAAAGGTAGCATTAGTCTCTCTTAATTCTAATCAATCATGAGATATGGAAATTCACATGAAATCTAAGTTTCAAGATGATCTCCTTCGTGTCCATGATAAAAAAAACTTATGTGGAAAGATCATGATCTATCAGTCTATGTGGGTTACCTTGAAAATTTTCAAGAAATAAGACTTAGATCTAGCAGGCATTTATGTAGCTAAACACAGGCTTATGACACACACATTAAAGACAAAGGTTTACACAAAGGTGACTTTGTTTTAGAGTAAACACTAGAACAAAATGTCCCAAAAGCTTCAAAAGAGAGGCCATGGATCATTTTTCATTAACAAAATCTCCACAAGAGATGTGATCTAATTAAAAACTTTAAAAGGTGAATTCTTACCCAATTACATTAGTGTATGCCATGTTAAGAGGTATCGAGAACCCTTCATAGATGATATGTTGGAAAAAATCCAAATCACTAAAAATATTAAGACCAAAGAGGAGATAATGAGAGAAAAGCCTCAAGAAGAGGCTAGGTAGAGAATCCTTTGCCATAAGAGACTTATGCAAGGTTTTTTTGGCCACATTCCATGAGTTCCTATGATACACGTTTGTACCATTAAATTCATAAATGGTGGGAAAATGGAAGAAAAACCATGGTTACATGTCGTGTTAGGATCCTAGTTTAGAACAATGTCCCACATAGACTCTCATGCTTCTAAAAGCATGACAAACATTGAGCTAGAATTATCTATTCAAGAATCCATTGGCTAAATAGATGCTTGTGTAGCTGGCTTGAATAGAAAAGAGCCACCATACCTAGGAGAAATGATGATCCTTTTAAATGTGGAAGAGCTAGTCTCTTTAGAACACTAATTGATGAAGAGAACATGGAAGAGCACATGAGGCATATGTCTTCCTCCTTGTAGATTACTTCTATGCCTACAAAGTACTTAAACTCTCCAAGATTGAGATCTTGAATTGATTTCCAAGCTTCTTCTTCATCTCTCTAATGCTTAATTCATCATTCCCTCTATGAATAAGATCGTGAACATAAATGCGAATGTAGACAACAAGATCACCTTCCTTCTTCTTTGTGTAATGATGAGTCGGCATCACTTTCTTTGTACCCACATTCTGCTAAGTATTCCACTAGCCTTTGGTTTCAAGCTCTTGGTGCTTGATTGAGACCATTAAAAACCTTCTTTGACCTACCCACATGCTGAGGATACCTCTGATCTTCAAAGCCTTTGGGATGTTCCACGAAAACAATCTTCTCTAGGTCAACATTCAAGAAGGCATTTTCAACATCTAGTCGGTGGATCTTCCAAGTCTTTGAGGATGCAATTGCTGAAAGCCTCCTCAATTTCAATGCCATAGGATTTTTCAAAACCCTTGGCAACCATCCTCACTTTAAACGTACATATGTTTCCATCCAAATTCCTCTTTAGTTTGTATACCCATTTATTGCCTATGACCTTCATATCCTTGGTTTTAGGCACCAATGACCAAGTTAGGTTCTCCTTGAGTGCTTTGAATCCTTCTTTAATGGCTTAGTTCCATTATTCATTATTATTTGCATCCTCAAAATAATTAGACTCTTCACATGCAACTACTTGACTTATGTATGCACAATGTTGGACAATGAAAGAGTCATAAGTTAATTGCTCAATTGGATAAATTTCCCTTGTTGAACTTATCCTCTCTTGATAGGATAGAATGAAACTTTTTCTCCTTGCTTATGATGTTTTTATGTTGCAGGATCTTACATATACATGTACATAGAGAGTGCAAAATCTGAAAATGCACACAAAAATAGAGATGCAAATAGATGAGGTAGTGCACAGTATTGGGTGCAATCCCCCCCCCCCCCATGCACTTTGGCCGATGAGTCTACAAAGTGTTGCCTATTTATAGACTACATAAAAAATAGAGATTACAATGAGGCTAGTGCTTTAAAAAGCAGGCATGAAAGTAAAAAGTTTCTCTATTTTATGAAGACCCTTTGCTTTCATTTACAAAAATCATGATCTACAACGATTCTGATCTTAACCATTATTTTTAGGAAATTTCTACAAAGAACCCTCCACATGGATCTTTATTTATAAAATATAAAATATAAATCTCCTATTCGTGTCTAGACACATCCAAAATGTACATTCCCTCATGAACCTTTAGCTGCTATATCAAAATACAAAACACATTAATAACTCAATAAATTAAACTCCAATATTCAACATTCCATAAGTGATAGCATGTCCCATAGTTAAAAAAGCAACTAACCTCAATTGATATAAATAAAACACACATGGATGGCTAGCCACATGTCCCATCGCTGAACAACATAAGCATGTTCCATGAAAAACACATGCATGAAAATGTATCGTGCAGTAAACATATTGTGAATGTGAATGATATGCAAAAATTAAGTGATCATAATGAGGTGTTAATATAATATTATGGATCTATTGTGATTCTTTAATAGTAAAGTAAGGGAAGTTCTAAATAGAAAAAATATTTAACAAACTACCTATAAAAACTAGCTAACCCACGAAAAGAATGTACATAATTAAGTGCTTGAGGTATAGACCATCCTATAATTGCTTTTGCTTTTGGTGGTCTAATGATACTCCTTGACTAGAAACTATATGCCCTAAATATTCTAGTTTACTTTGGAAAAAAGTAACTAAAGTGCGGTATTGCTTAACATAGTACAATTTATTTCTAGATGCTTTCCATAGTGAATTTAACTCCTACTATAAGCAACTACATGATCAAAGAAAACAATAACTGAATTTTGATATTCAAGGAAAATTTGGCTTGTCAAAAAGGTTTTCGTTGACATGGATGTTGCAAATGGATCGACTTGGTAATCGATTGAAATTCCTTCTCTGCATCATGAGCAAAAGAAATAGCTTCGTAAAGTGTTGTATGCCCAAGTGTGTGAATCTTAGCTTGGATCCCCACCTCCAAACTATCTTCATACTTCCTTTGTAAGGTATCTTTAGGAACATCTTCAAGCATGGGAACAATTAGTAAAATTTGTTCGAACTACACCGTTTAACTTGTAATGGCATCACCCTCCTTCCATATGAACATGATCCACGAATATCGAACATCTAGATGGAACTAAGGGGGAAGAAATGACTCTTTAACCTTCTCTTGAAAGGCCTTCCATGTCATCAAACGATCTTCACAATGCCGTAAAATATTCCTCCAGAGTTGGACCTTCCCTACTAAATAGTGAGTAGGAAACTTCTTTTTATCACTTTCGGGGTAGGATTCATTTGAATAAAAAATCATCAAACTATAATAACCATGATAAAACAATTTGTCATCCTTTCAGACATCAAACCATGAAAATTAGAAGTTCGTGATGCCAAACTTGGAATGTGTGCCATCAGCTCCAATGGAAACAATGGCCTACACCACCTTTGCAAGGTTGTCCTCTTTGGAATGCATCTTGTGAAGTAATTCATCACGTTCTAAGATCTCGTTTTGGATGCCTCCAAGTTCATGTTGTAGGAGCCCCAATTGTTGTGTGAGCGGTACCCTGGGTAGAGGTGATTCACCAAAGTCTTACATGTTATGTGTAGGGTCCATGAGTGTGTAGAAAAAGAAACCCCTTGCCAAAGACGTGAAAACAATTTTTATAAGTCTTGAATTCAAATGGAAAATGGAAGGGTGGTTCTTGGGAACTGAAAAAGTAAGAGAGATTAATTTTATGTTAGTAGTAGAGTGAAAAGACAAGTGGATAACGTAGTGGTTAATCACTAGGGATAGATTCGGTCTCTTACCATACCAAGCTTCATATGGACTTGAAGCATGTACACTTGACGTTGGACACCTATTCATGATGTAGATGGTTGTAATTGCTACATTTGCCCCATAACAATTGGGCACATTCATCTCATTATGCATCGATCTTGCCACTTCAGTTATGTGATTGTTTTTCCTCTATGCAACCCCATTTTTTGGGATGTACACTTGCATTTATTTTGCCTTTTGATGCCATTATCACTTGAAAATTCAGAAAACTCATTGGAGAAGTATTCTTCCCCTCCATCAAATCTAAGAATCTTTATGTGCCTACCCATATCCTTGTCAACAAGTAACTTGAAAACTTTAAAGTGACTAAATTCTTCAATTTTTGAGTTCATAAATACATCTATGTCATACTTGAATGATCATCAATGAAAATAACAAAATATATACTCCCTCTCAATGAGGGCTCTTGGTTGGTCCCCATACATCTACGTGAATGAGGTCCAATGGAAATCTACTCCATTGTGTACTCTCTTTGAATAAAATCCTTGCTTGCTTCCTGCATTGACATGCTTCACACAAATGTTGCATACTTTCAGAGTGGAAATTTGGAAGCGCACTTAACATACCTCTCTTTTGCATATCCTTTAGCTTTTGAATGTTTATGTAGCACATCCTCTTGTGCCACAAATACACTTCAGCTAGTTGCTTGCTTCCAAATTTCAAATAGACTATATGTGATGAGGTTCATCTTACCTCCATGGTGAATAACCTTCCTTCCTTTCTGCCTTTAGCTACTATTTTGTAATCTTGCCTTAGATCTTCCACACAACATCCTTTTTTTTAATCTTGACTACATACCCTCTTTCAACCATCTTTCCAACTAATACTAGATTCTTTGTGATTGTGGGAACATGTAACACATCTTTAAGGCACTTTGCATTCTGATTTTCATCCAAAAGAACATCACCTATGTGTGTGATCCTATGCCTATTTTTTTCCCCTGTTTCTACATTCCCTTCTGTGCTTGGTTCATGGAAATTGCAAAACATTTCCCTACAACATCTTATGTGAGGTAGATAGGTAGATAGAAAGATAGACATACAAATAGATAGATAGGTAGGTAGATAGATAGATAGATAGATAGACACATAGATAGATAGATAGATAGATAGATAGATAGATAGATAGATAGATAGATAGATAGATAGATAGATAGATAGATAGATAGATAGATAGATAGATAGATAGATAGATAGATAGATAGATAGATAGATAGATAGATAGATAGATAGATAGATTAGAGATTATCATTCTCTAATGTATGTGAAGTATTTGTAAAGTTACCTTGATTCTTCTTCTAGCCTCCTTCGTTGTGCTTTGAGTAATAGTTCCTTGCAAACTGACCCAATTTGCCATAGTCATAGCATGACTTTGTGTAGTCCCTTCCTTGAGGTTGACCTCCTCTTCCTATATCTATTCCTCTCCTCTTGCTCCATAGCTTTCACTAGAACCTTCTTGATCATTGCTTGATCTTCCTTTACCTTTATCATGTACATTGTGTCCACCTCTCTTTCGTTTTCCTTTACATGCATAAAATACTAGGATTTCTTTGCCCCTTGAATGATCTCCATTTATGTACATCTGGTTAGTCACCATGAGTGTGACTAATTGCTCAAAATCTCATAGTGAGCCCCTCACATATACTGACGCGCTGAATGGCCTCCACCTCTCATTTTCTCTCTACCCATCTAGTGTATGAGCTACCAAATCATCTTCGATGATGCAACTACCTATTGATCCTAAGGCAGCTGCAATCTACTTAACTTTGAGGATATAATCATTGATGCTACTATTTTAAGACTTCCTTAAGTTTTTCAACTCATTCTTAAGTTAAATTTTGAGCCTTCATGGAGGTGGAGTACAATATCTCCAAAGCCTCCCACAACTTGTTGGATGAGTCTAGGTCTTGGATGTGATCAATCATGCTATTACTAACGTGTTGATATAAGATGAATATGTATCTCCTATCTCTTTCAATCCACCCATCTACTTCCCTTGCTTGTGCTTGGGTGAATGGCTCTACATATTGAGGCCTAGGCTTAGCTCCACTAAGTTATCCCCATAGTCCCTTGCTCATGAGGAAATTGCTAACCTAAAATCTCCAAGGTTGGTAGTTTCCCTTCTCCAACTTCCCTATTTTGGTAGCATATTCACTAATTGCTTAAGCTGCTATTCTTTCTAAGCTTCTCTTGATTGTAATTGAATAGCCAAAGTTCAAAATGTTACCTTCTTATAGCTTTCTCTCTTGATATGTATTGAGATGCTTGCTCCTATCTCAAAAAACCACTTCTAAATATTTGTGTAGCTTGTGTGTCTGCTCTAGGTCCTTTCTCAAGAGCTTTTTTAACTTCAAATGGTTTCTTTGACCTCCTTCAAGAGTCCCAAATTCATTGAAATGTTGTCATATCATTGTTGGGAGATGAATCAACACCCTATGTAGAATTGGAAAGTTGTAGGCCCTCACAACTTGTTTTCCATAGTGACCCTAAGTCATTTTTTTGGCTCTGACTCATAATCTATATGAGAAAAAATAACAAGACTTTTGAAAATATGACTAGACACACTCTGTTATCCATAGTACCTTAAAACACTTGATTTTAATACTTCTACATGGAGAACCAACCTCTACAAGATAAACTAGTTGTCCTTGTTGTGTTCTACCTATGTGCAAAGACAGGCCATTATTTGCAACCTCACCCAAAGCTCCTTTAGAGACTAATAATGAAATTTATTCCAGATTTAATAGAATCTATGAGTAATCAAACACAAGTGGAATCACCTCACATGGATAAAAAAAGGAGTTACAACTCAAATAAAATTTTGTTGGAAAGTAGATCACTACATACACAGGTAGTGAGCAATGACTAATGGCAGATAAGTATAAACTAACAAAATGGCTAAGTGGGTATGGGGCTATGAAGAGTTATGGCTAATGCACAGAGATCATAGGGTCCTGGAAAAAACCTACTCCATACCATCCTAAGTAACTCAAGAGACATTTATTAGACTCTTCGAGCTTCCAATATATGTATTTTCCACCATGATACTTTGGAACATGATTCTCAAAACTCTATTTCAAGAAAGATAACTTCTAAGTACTTTTCTCCTTGAGAAAACCTCCTATTTATGCAAGAAAGCACTCAGAGTTTTACTCAAACCTCACAAACTAGTTGGAATTGACCTTATACCTTTTTCAAACATTCAAATGAAGTGTTACATGAAATATAACAACTATTTCATGAATCGAGAAGGACTATACTGAGTGCAATATGCATAAAAAGTCAAGGGGTGATCTTGATTTTTAGAAAAGATGAAGATACACATACACAATCACAATTGTCTTTGTAGCCATACTCATATGATTCCTTCATACATGCTTCAATATATAGATTAGATCATAAGACCATGTATGCGGTGCAATGAACCAGACAAAGTTATACACTTCAAGCAATGTACTGTCGTAGCAAACAAAGAACAATGTAGCTATGAAAACCTATTGTAAACGTATTGAGATATGATACAATAATAAAATGGATGATTTCATGAGCTTTGAGGTAAGTACACAAATCTCAAATGAGGGTGTTGATCAAATCTCCTACCCATGACTAAAAGCTTAGTGTATAAATGCACTTTTGAGAGATGATTGTTGGTTGGATCTACCTAAAAGTTATCCATACTTTTAGAATCTATTTTGAGCTTTGAATTCAAATATGTTCATGGAAATTTTCTCCCAATATCCAAGAGATTCTCTCTAAATCTCTTCTTTAATTTTGACATAATCAAAATATGATATTAACCTTAGAACTCAATCAATTAATACAAGCATATGTACGAGATTGTGACTCAAGTTTCATGTGAACAAGCATTTAGGCTTGCTTCATGCACGAATAGCTCCCCCTCAAGACTAAGATGCTTGATTCATTAATCCACTAAGATTTCTTGAAGTCCAATCATAGCTTTGAATTTTCTTAGCTTCACTCCATCCAAGGCTTTGGTCATCATGTCTACACATTGTTGTTGAGTAGATACATATGAGAGCTTAATTTATTTTCTTGTAATCTTGTTCCGCACATAATGATGGTGAACCTTAATATGTTTTCATGATAAATGGGATTGGCTGCAAGGTGTAAAGAGCTTAATTTATACCCAAAAATATGAGGAGTGGATGACTTTTTCACACCTAAATCTAAATATAGTCTCCTAATCCACATGGCTTCCTCAGTTGCATTTGACAAACCTCTATATTCAGCTTCATTAGATGAAAGAGCAATAGTGGGTTGCTTCTTTGATGACCATGATATAAGATTTATACCTATAAATTTAAAATAACACGAAGTACTCCTGTTATCTTTTGATCCTCGCACCCAATCTGCATTAGAGAATAGCTTTATATGTAGAGCAAATGTATATGGATAGGATAAACCCTCAATTATGGTTACCTTTAGATATTTGGGAATTCTTTAAGGTGCTTCCATGTGTGAATTCCTTGGAGTATTCATAAATTTGCTTAGAACTCTTACACCATAGCATATGTTTACCCTAGAGAGTGTGGTATAGTTCAGACTACCAACCAAGTTTTGATAGCTTGTCACATCTTCAATCAGCTCAGCTTCATGAGCACTTAGCTTTGAGCTTACCTCCATGGGTTTAACTACAACCTTAGCATTCTCTATTTTGAACTTGGCTAGCATGTCCTTAATATATTTCATATGATTGAGATACATACCATTCTTTTTGTAGACCACTTCCAATCTAAGGAAGTTAGTGAGCTGCCCTAAGTCATTGATCTTGAATTTCTCTCTCATTTGAAGCTTAATCCTTTTGATACCTTCAACATCATTACCTGTGAGTATGATGTCATATAGATATACACAAAGATATACGATTCCTCCATGTGTCCTCTTGATAAAGAGTGAAGGATTTGTGTTGCTTACTATGAATCCTTTATCGTGCAAATAACTCACAAGCCGATGATTCCAAACTCTTAGAGCTTTCTTTATCCCATACAAGGCTTTCCTTAACTTGCATACATGTTCATGAAAATTTGAATCTTCAAGCCAAGGGGTTGAGTATACCTCTTCAAATATCAATCCATTAAAAAACAATTCTGCATATCCATCTAATAGATCTTTCAATTTTTAGTAGCTCTAATAATCATAAACACTCTAATTGTTGGCATCTTTGCCACAAGAGTGAAGGCCACCTCCTAATCAATATCTTGGGTGTGAGCATACCCTTTGGCGACAAGTCTAGCCTTGTACTTGTTGATGGTTCCATCAAAGTTTTTCTTAACTTTTTATATCCATCTAGATCCAATGATCTTTATGGTAAGAATCGTGGGTACCAACTCCCAAGTGTTGTTTCCTTGCAAAGCATCAATTTCGTCTTCCATAGCATTTATCCACTCTGGCTTCTTCTTGATCTCCTCATAAGATAAGGGATCTTCAAAATTCAAGTCTTGTGCTAAATAGATAGAATGCGTAGTCACTAGTGATGTGTCATAACCATACATTTTTGGCTTCTTCTTTTCCCTTGTAGATCTCTTTATGGTTTATTGAGATGATTCAAAAATATCCCTCAACTCTTGTATCTTGTCTTTGACCTTGGACTTCCATGAGTTGATTTCCTTCCTCAAAGTCTTCTAATCATCTTGGAAGTCACTTGATGCTTCAAGTGTATGTATAATCTTGCTTGAGAGTGTTGGAAATTCTTCTTCTATGTCATATGGTAGCTTGATCTTCTTACAATCATCTTCAAAACATGATTTGTTTTCATCAAACACTAAATCTTGACTAAATATGAAGCCTTCATTGTTAAGATTATATATTCTATATCCTTTTTTATTAAGGTCATAGTCTATAAAGATACACTTTTCTACCTTATGGTCTAATTTAGCTCCGAGTTGAGATGGTATGTGTGCATATGTAATGCACCCAAATATAGTGCAATGATCCAAGCTTGGTCTTCTTCCATTCCAAGCTTCATAAGGATTCATACAATCCAATGCTTTTGAGGGTAGTGTGTTTATCGAATATGTGATAGTGGATACTACTTTTGCCCATAAGTAATTGAGTACCTTATTCTCATTCAACATGGATCTTGCTACTTCCACAATAGTCCTATTCCTCCTCTTTACCACCTCATTCTATTCGGGTGTATATCTAGTGGTAATCTCTCTTTTGATTTCTCTATCTTGTAAGTATAAATCAAATTCATGGGAGACGTAATCTCCCCCTCCATTAGATCTCAGTCTTTTTAGGTTTGTACCTGTTTGATTTTCCATGTAATTCTTGTTGTTTTTATATCCATATGAGTTGTTATATCTACCTCTAGAAGCTCCATATCCACCTCTATTGTATCCCCTTCCTTCCTATTTCCTTGGGTTCTTGAAGCAATGCTCTATGATGTGATTGGATAGCCCACATATGGCACAAGGCAAGAAGCTTTGAGGTCTCCTCTACCTTTTATACCTCCTCTAGATCTTCCTCTTGAGCTTCTATTTGTACCTGCAAAGTTAGCTTGGGAGGCACTTCCTTCATCATCAGACTGTTTACCTCCTCCTTTGCATTTATTTGTGTAAAGGGTAGATGATTGATTAAATTTTTGGCTCTCACCATTCTTCATAATGTTGGCCGCATGGATGAAGGGTTGTTCCATGAGAGTGTTGAAGTCTAGCACTTGCATATCCATGTAAAAGTCCATGGTAGTGGTGAAAACTTCCCACTTGTCATCAGCCTTGATTCAATTGATGAATTGCCTCACAATATAATTTAATGATTTCCCCAATGCTCCCTAGTTGACATGTAATGCCCTTAATATTGGTGACAAAATCAATTACACTTTTCTTCGGCATCTTCTTGAGTGTTGTGAACTCCATATATAATTAGTTCTTCCTAGATTTGGTACTTGAAGTGAAGAATGCTTCCAAAGCATTCCATGTCTCTTGAGATTTCTTACAATTCCTAATATGAGGAAGTAAGAAATCAGAGATAGATTTTACAATATATGACCTTGTGGAAGCATCATTTGCACACTTTGTATTCAACCTTTCTTGATCTTCTTGAGTTGGTTGTCCTTTGTTTTTTAGTATAGGCATCAAGTCCTTTTCTCCCTTGCAAGTAAGCCTCCATCCTTAGAGACCATGCTGAGTAATCCCATAATGTCAAGTTTATAACTATGCTCTGATACCGCTATGAGGATTGATAGCTAATGCATAGAGATTTAGAGATTCCTGGAAAAAACCTTGATTCAAACCATCCTAAGTACCTTTAGATAGCTTTACTAGATTCTTTGAGCTACCAATACATGCATACCACTATGGTACTTTGGAACATGATGATTCGCAAAACTCCATGTCAAAATAGATAACTTATGAGTACTTATCACCTTGAAAAAACCCTTTATTTATGCAAGAGGGCAATTAAAGTTTTACTCACAGCTCACAAACTAGTTGTTCATTCTAGACCTTTTTCACACATTCAAATGGTTTTAAGTTAATTATACCAAATTATTTCATGAATTTTGAAGGATTATAATAATAGCAATATGCATAAGAAGCTAGGGGGTGATATTGACTTTTCAAGAAGATGAAGATACACATACAAAGTCATCTTGATATTTTCATAACTAAATGTCCATAAATCCAATGACCATGAAACGTTTTATGTATACTCAAAAGAGTCCCATCTACATGTTTCAATCAATAGATTAGACAATACAACCATATATGTGGTGCAATGATCTAGGCAAGATGACACACTTGAAGCAATGTACTAAAACAGCAAACAGAGAACAATATAGTTATGAAAAAGTGTTGTAAATGTATTGGTAAGTGAGATATGATAAAATTAGAGATTGGAGGATCCCACAAGCTTTGAGGTAATTACATGAATCACTCAAACGATTTTGTTCATCAGCTCTCATACCTGGGACTTAAATCTTAGTGTATAAATACACTTTTCAAAGATGATTGTTGGTTGGATCTACCCAAAAGTGATCCATACTTCTAGGATTCATTTGAATTTTGAATTTAAATATGTTCATGGCATTTTTCTCCCAATATCAATGAGATTCTCTCTAACACTCTTCTTTAATTTTCAAAAAATAATATATGACATTAACCTTAGGACTCAATCAATTAATACAAGCATATGTATGAGATTGTGCCTAAAGTTTTTTGTGAATTCCTAATGCACAAGAACAAGCATTTAGGGTTGCTTTATGAACCAACAAGGGTTGTGTGTAAAAAATTCCTTACACTCTAAACTAACTTAGAAAGAGAGTATATATCATAGACATCCACTAATGACTTGGATTCATGCATGAATAGTCTCTCAAAAAATGCTCCTATGATTTTGCATGAATCTACCAATCATTCACTTAACTTTTGGGTAAGATGACTTAGGAAAGTGATTGAAACTTCTTTGTAGCTGTGGAGCCTCGAAATGATAGATTGACATGCCCTTGAGCCTTGAGCTTATGTTTAAAGCTTGAATTTTCACACAGTTCTCCACCATATATAAGAACATTGAAAAAAGCTCAATCATACTCTTCATGAACTATCACTAGTGAGCAAGGCTCAGTTCACTAGGCTCTACTCCAAGCTCAACAAGGAAGTCACAAATCTAGGTTTCCAAACAAATCTTGTGTGCAAACCATTGTGTGATCTCACCCCCTAAACTTAGGTCCATACAGAACTCCAAGACACAACCAACCCTTGTAAAGAGGGCTAGATCCAAGCCAAATATGAAATAAAAGCTAAAAAGTTAGCACCTCAACCAACCACGTTGATTGGGATACCAAAGTAACTGCTATGTAGGATAGCAAAGTCACCTACAATACCAAACAATCCCACTATTACTCATACCAAGTGGGTTAAAAAGAAAAATTCAAGCCCAAAGGAAACTAGGCAAACACATAAATGGATTCCCAAATCTAAAAATAATTCTTATTCTTTAGATGTCCGGTGATAGAAACATTAATAAACCTAATATTTCTATAGAGAATCCATACCAACTTCTTTGAATGTCTTAGTTTATAGGAAAGCCTTTACATGTAGAAAGCATGTGTGCAATGTACAATCTTTTCTTTTTCACTATGAATTTCTTCCTTTACTTTCCAAAGTATGCATGATATAATATAGGGCCACACGAAGGGTAGTGTATAGACACTTTTGTAAATCCCATGCACATGAGGCACACTATCACTATTGTTTTCCTTTTATCATATTATTTTTATTTTTCATTAATCTTATCCTTACCTTTCTAACAAATAATTATAGGTGGGACTTGTGTATGCTCTCATCAACAACTTCATAATCAACAATATCAAATAGGAGGAAACATAATCAAAATCTCAGTTGACATTGATCCAAGTCTACCTATATAAGACATATATAAGGAAAAAATGATCCAATACAACCTTAATCTAGCATGTATTCTAGCCATCATGCCAAAGAGGTAATGTGCTATTAGCTTTTCCTCATAACGGGGGCCTTAGAAATGTGAAATGTGGCATAAAATCATGAGTGGTAGACATTGATCATATACTAACACAAGCTTGATTTTGAATTCTAAGTTTATTAGTTCATTATTTTTTCTTAAATTAAATATTGAAGAGCTATTTTCATACTAGTCTTGTTAGACTTGAATACCATAACTTTATGGTTCATCAATTTTTCTCTTCAATGCCAAGCTATGAAAATCATAAAAAAGGTATTTCTTGTGTTATTTATATTTTTGTTTATAAAGGGGAAGTTTAATCAACCTAATATCCCTTGTGTCAGTTAATAAAAAAATTACAAAGTGAAGGGGCAATTCCCATGGGATCCCCCCATATCCCAGAGAGTCAAGGTAAGAGTGTGTGAAGGTTATACAATAGTGAGGGACAAAATTTTTTTGGAGTTTGATGTCTGTGGAAGCACACAAACGACACAAGGAAGACAAAGAAGCTTGGAGCACAACACACAATATTGAATGTACCACCAAGAGAATGTACAAAGATAAGCAACTCGTTAGGGTTATAATCATATACACAAGGTGGTAGAAAAAACCTTCTAAAGAGGAAAAAAAGTGCCCCAGCGGTCCTAGTGTGTTCACACAAATCACTACCAAAATATATCAATAAATCCCCCCTGGGAGTGATGCAATGAACAAGGAATTGGCATTTATGTACAAGAAAGTGCCAAGCTATCTGGTATCAATCCGCAAAAGGAAGTAAGCCCAAAGCTTTACAAAAAGCTTCAAACTTCTCCCTAGGCAAAGCCTTTGTGAAAAGGTCTGCAACATTCTCTTGTGTGGCCACATATGCCAAAGTGATCTCTCCAGTAGATAACCTCTCCCTAACATAATGATAGTGAACCTCAATGTGCCTAGTGCGAGCATGGAACGTAGGGTTCCTCACAACTACCAATGTGCTCTAACTCTTAATAAAGATGGTGGTGGTAGAAGACTTACCAAAACCCAAATGAGCCATAAGGCATCTGAGCCACACACACCCAATAATCATTGTGAAAGTTGCCCTATACTCGGTCTCACAACTAGAAGTGGCCATAGTAGGTTGCTTGTTGCTCAACAAAGATATGCATGAGCTTCCAATGGTGAAGCAAAAACCACTAGTGGACACATGAGTGTCATAGTAACCAGCCCAATCAGAGTCAAAAAAAGCATGTAAATCTAGCGGGAGTGATTCCCCCTTGGGGTAAAACAATGCAAGTTGTCGGGTATCACTCAAGTAGCGAAAGATGCACTTAACTTCCTGCCAATGCTTAACACCTGCACAATGCATAGGCTTGCTTATTTGTTTGAAATCACTGAGTAATGCATAAGTAAATCAAGCATTCAATAGCCTCTTGATGCAGAACAACATCAAATGCATCTCCAACATCATGAAGACTCAACCGTAAACGTGTTTCCATAGGAGTGGCAATAGGTTTGCACTCTTCAAGGCAAAAATGCTACAATAATGTGTCAATAAATTTTATTTGACATAAAAATATTCTGCCATCAACTTGCATAAATTGAATGCCCAAATAACAATGCAAATGCCCCAAATTTGACATCTCAAATGAGGCATGCAAATTAGCCTTAAAATCAACAATATGCTTTTCATTAGGACTAGTGAGCAACATGTCATCAACATAGACAACAATGATCAAAAGCGCATGATTTGCATGCTTAACATATAAGGTGCTCTCAATTGGACTATTCTCAAAACCATGTGCAATCATGTAGGCCTATATCTTTTCATACCAAGCACATGTTGCTTGCTTCAAACCATATAATTGTTCTTTCAACCTACACACTGTTTTCATGCCCTTTCACAAAACCATGAGGCTAGAAAACATACACTTCTTCATGCAACTCGCCATTCAGAAATGTAGTTTTAATGTCCAACTGATGTGCATTCCAACCATGATGAGCTACAAGTGCATAGATGCTATGAACAATAGTCATTTGACATGTATGAGCAAAGTCCTCATCAAAATTAATGCCGCTTTCTTGAGCATAACCTTTTGCAACAAGCCTAGCCTTATAATTGTCAATTATTCCATCGGGCTTACACTTAAGCTTGTATACCCACTTAATGCCAATGACCTTCTTGCCAGCAGGCAAGCCACATAAAGACTAGGTATCACTTTTCATAATAGCATCATATTCTGATTGCGTAGTAACCATCCCATTTTCTGAGTTTGTGCTTCATCAAACGAAACATGCTCATTCTCATCACAAGGACTAGACGCAGCCATAGTATAGCAATATGATGCAAAAGAAGCACTATGAGACCTGAACGAGTATGATATGACAAAGGTGCATCTAATTTTCTATATCACAAAGTCTTCACTAGCCATTTAGGCATAGTTTTAGCCTCCTCTGTATCAGACCTCTCATTAACAAGTGCGTCTTGTAAATTTGCATATGCAATCGAATGATCTATGTCATCATGTGGAGCTTGCAAAGGTTGAGAAATTACCTCATTTGGACTAGCACTAAATTTTCCACCTATAGAAAGAGGAAGAAAAGTGTCATACACATCTTTGGAGCTAACTTATCTTTCCTTATTACATGAAAGGTTGAATTGCATCTTTCACAAGAACAACATCACAGGTAACCAAAATGTGTTTATTCTATGGATGATACAAATGGTACCCTTTGCTTTGAGAACTATACCCAACAAAAATATCTTTCATTGCTTTATCATCTAGTTTCCTGCATTGTTTTTTAGGCACTAATGCATATGCTAGATAACCAAAGACACACAGATGAGCAACGAATGGCTTGCAACCATGCCAAGCCTAATATGGATTGATAGAGTGCAATGCTTTAGTGCGACACGAGTTAAGTGTGAAGAGATGGATAGGTATGTGTTGAAGATGAAGAGGTGTTGCAAAATCTTTGCTCTACACCAGCCAAATGAACTCCAGGAGTAGATGGTGGGCCCTTTTAGCTTGCCAATGGATGTATTAGACACCCTATGTACCTTGGAAGATCACTCTCAAAAAGATAGATCAAAACAGATAAGTTGGAGTTAGCTCAGAGGTGAAAACTTGCTATTCTTAGTTGATACACCTGTCCAGTGTTTTACATAATTCTCTGAGCACAGCAGCAATTAGATTAATTCCTCTTGGGGAAGGCTAGTTAGCTTAAAGAGCTAACTTTAGAGAGTAATCTCATCAAAAATAACAAACCACACACTGAGAATGACTTTTAACAAGTGATGACATCATCCCGATTTTCATGGGCTGCTACAGAAATAGACCAGTGAGTAGAAAAATTAACATAACTCAAGATGTAAGAATCCAATGATCATGAAAATTTGTATTCTTATACTAGACAGTAAGCTGAATCCACCAAGCTTAAAATCACTGAATTTGGATGAGTAAACACTGAGAAATGACTCTGACAAGATGACTGAAAAAGTCGGGTACCTGACAGAGAAGTGAAGATGAACATACCCTGTTGACTTCAAATGAACATAACTGAAGATTCCAACATCCAAATGACATGAAAATTTGTGAGCATATAGTAGCCTTATAGAGCTAACTTTAACAAGTTAAATCACTGAAAATGATGAACCAAGTGCAGAGAAACAATCTCTGCAAGCTGACTGAGAAAAACTGAAGTAATGGCAGTGAGTAGTACACATCACAAGAACATGGAAAGATGAACTCAAATAATCATGAAAATGAAAGTATATTGCTTGTACAATACAATGACTTACTGATACATATGTGTGCCTTGTAATCACACCTTGATATGGCATAAAGCTCAGCTCTTGGAGGTCTTCACATAGGTCTCTCTAACCACGACTAAAACTGCCATCTATTTATAGTTGAGTTTGGGAGGCTAACTTCCCTCAATCACTCTCCAATCAATCAATGATTGATTTGATTCTCTACCTACCACAAATCACGAATTCGTGGCTCCTCTTTCCATTCTTGATCATGTGGGCTCAACCACTTAAGATTCTCTTACTTTTACATTAAGTAAACTCTTCAAAAGTTACAAGAGGTAGTTCACAAGTGAACTTTACATAGTCTTCATTTTGAAGCTTCTTTAATGACTTTGTGAGACTCAAGCCAATACTTAGGCTTGTCATAGACTTGCTCCAACAGCTCCCCCTCAAGCCAAGTATGCTTGAGGTCTTCAATCTTCCAAGATTACCTGCAAACCAATCATAGCCTTGAATTTGCAAAGCTTTGTACCATCCAATGCTTTGGTTAGAATATCTGCACATTGTTGATGAGTGGACACATATGATATTTGAATCTCTTTGCTTAGAACCTTTTCTCGTACATAGTGATAATGAACTTCAATATGTTTAGTCCTTGCATGAAAAATAGGATTAGCAGCCAAATGAATAGAACTCATATTGTCACCAAAAATAGTTGGAGTTCCAAACTCCAATCCAAGATCTTTGAACAATGTCTTCATCCACATAGCTTCTTGTGTAGCTATGGCAAGACCTCTATATTCAGCTTCAGTAGAAGAGAGAGCAACTGTGGGTTGCTTTTTGGATGACCATGAAATAAGCTTTGAACCTGCAAAGGTAAGATAACCTGAAGTGCTCCTTCTATCTTCCTTGGAGCCAGCCCAATCTGCATCAAAAAATAGCTTCAAACCTAAATCAGATACATAAGGATAGTAAAGTCCTTCATTTATGGTTCCTTTGAGATATTTGAGTATCCTTTTGGCAGCATCCATATGTGGTTTCCTTGGTGTGTGCATAAATTGGCTTAGCACACTCACACTGTAACATATATCTACTCTTGTCAATGTGGCATAGTTGAGACTACCCACTAGACTTTGATATGATGTGATGTCCTCTATGAGTTCACCTTCATGTGAGCTCAATTTGTGATTAACCTCCATTGGAGTACCTGCAATCTTACAATCTTGCATCTTGAATTTTGCCAACATGTCCTTAATGTACTTCCTTTGAGTGAGAAACAAACCATGATCTTTGTAGACAACTTCCAAACCTAGGAAGTAGGTAAGTGAACCCAAATCACTTATCTTGAACTCTTCTCTCATCTGATCTTTGATCTTCTTCATACCATCTGCATCATTTCCTGTCAATATAATATCATCTACATATACACATAGGTAGATGACCTCGGAATTACTCTTTTTAATAAAGAGTGAAGGATCTGCTTTGCTTGGTTGAAAGCCTTTGTCCTGCAAGAATGAAACAAGCCTGAAATTCCAAGCCCTTGGAGCTTGCTTGAGACATACAATGCTTTGTTAAGTTTACACACATAATCAGGATAAACTTGATTCTCAAAACCAGGTGGTTGTGCCATATATACCTCTTCTGTTATCCAACCATTCAAGAATGCATTCTTTACATCTAGTTGAAGTATCTTCCAATTCTTGGAAGAGGCAATACTAAGCAAATCCCTAATAGTAGGCATCTTTGCCACAGGAGAGAATGTCTCCTCATAATCAATTCCCTGAGTTTGTGCAAAGCCTTTTGCCACAAGCCTTGCCTTATACCTGTTAATGGAACCATCAGAATTCTTCTTGAGTTTATAGACCCATCTTGAGCCTATTACCTTCATGGATGAAGTCTTGGGCACCAAATCCCAAGTGTTGTTTTCCTCAAGTGCTTCAATCTCTTCCTTCATTGCATGCTTCCATTCTGTTTTTGCTTTGGCCTCTTCAAATGATGATGGCTCCTCTTGGTTTATGTCCTGTGCTATGTAGATAGAATGTTTAGTTACTAATGAGGTGTCAAACCCATACCTTTCTGGTTTTTTCTTTTCCCTCATAGATCTTCTTAAGCCATGATTTGATGATTCTGCCTCATGTCCAAGTTCCTGCAATTTTGCTTTACCTTTAGACTTCCATGCTTTGATCTTTTCCATCTGACATTCTTCATCATCCTCTGAGGTGTCTTGTTCTTCAATCTTTGATTGTTCTCTACCAAGCTTTGGAAAATCTTCTTCAAGATCATATGGTAAATTGACCTTCTTGCATGAATCTTCATACCATGAATTGTTCTCATCAAAAACTACATCTCTGCTTACCAAGAATCCTTTGTTGGTAGGGTTGTATAACCTGTAGCCCTTTTGATTGTTGTCATATCCAATAAATACACACCTTTCTGCCTTTGGATCCATCTTGCCTCTAACCTGTGAAGGAACATGAGCAAAAGCAATACATCCAAAAATTTTACAATGATCTAAGCTTGGCCTTCTTCCATTCCAAGCCTCATATGGAGTCATCCCATCAAGGGATTTTGAAGGCAACCTGTTAATCAAGTAAGTGGCTGTAGATACAGCCTCAGCCCATAAGTAATTAGGTAAATGCTTTTCATTTAACATAGACCTTGCAGCTTCAACAATTGTCCTATTCCTCCTTTCTGCCACTCCATTTTGCTCAGGAGTGTACCTTGTAGTTACCTCTCTTTTGATTCCTCTTTCTTGAAGAAAAGAATCAAACTCATGGGAGAAGTATTCTCCCCCTCCATCTGACCTTAGCCTTTTTAGTGATTTACCTGTTTGATTCTCCACAAGAGCCAAATATCTTTTGAAACATGAAAAAACTTCATCTTTGTGTTTCATAAAGAATAGGATAGTCCATCTGCTGCAATCATCAATAAAGGAAACATAATACCTTGATCCTGATATTGAAGCTTCCTTGCTTGGTCCCCATACATCTGTATGAACCAACTCCAAGAGATCTCCATGCATATAACCTTTCTTCATAAATGGTAACCTGTGAGACTTTCCAAACTGACATGCACTACACTTATAAATCATATGTTGTTTTGACAAGTTAGGGAGTCCAAGTACACTTTGGTCCCTGCAAATTTGCTTTAATGACCTTTCACCAATATGTGCTAACCTTTTGTGCCAAACTTCCAATTCTGTGAGTGTCTGACTGCCATAATTAAAGAGAGCAATGTTTCTAGTGTCTTGTAATTCAAATGTGAACAATTTACCTGTCTTTTCACCTTTTGCAATTCTTCTGAATCCTTGACTTGGATCTTCAACAAATGCTCCTGCCTTTGTGAACCTGACTTGCAACCCTTTCTCTACTATTTGCCCAACACTTATCAAATTCTTTGTAATGGTAGGGACATAGAGTACCTTACTGAGTAGGTTGATGTTTCCATCAGGTGCTTTGACATTGCCTATTTTCTCCAGAGGATGTTTTGTATCATCTGCTGTTTGTACCTCATGCTTATTCCTTGGATCTTCTAAATCTGATAGGAGTGCCACATTTCCTGCCACATGATTTGAACAACCTGAATCTATGTAGAAAACATGCTCATCAGATTTACCTTGTGGCATAGCCATGTTCATGATCAATAATGAATCCTCTTTGTTTGAGTCTTCTGTGTAGTTATTGTAGTCTCTCCTTCCTTTGTAGCCTCCTTGATAGTTTGAATGATTGTAGTTGTTGTAGTTGCCATGGTAGTTGTTGAACCTTCCTCTTGAGTAGCCATAACTTCCTCTATTGTATCCTCTACCTCTTTGATTCCTGGAATTCCTAAAGCAATTTTCAGTTGTATGATTAGTTAATCCACAAATAGAACATGAGTTGGAGTCTTGGGATCTCCCCCTGCCTTGTCTACCTCCTCTTCCTCTACCTCTGCCATGTCTTCCTCTACCTGCATAGTTAGCTTGATATGTACCTGCTTCATCATCCACTTTCTTTGCCTTTCCTTTGTTATCTTTAGACTTGCTTTTATCCGTGTATAAAGCTGAAGATTGATTACCTTTAGAGCTTTCTCCATTTTTGATAAGCTTTGCCTCTTGAGTAAGTAATTGTCCAATGAGTGTGTTGAAATCAGGTACATGCATGTCCATGTACAAATCCATAGCTGTGGTGAATGCTTCCCACTTGTCATCTGCCTTCAAGCCATTGATGACCTGCCTTACAATTTGCTCTTCATCTATTACCTCTCCAATGCTTCCCAACTGATCTGCTATGTCCTTGAGCTTTGTGACAAAATCAGTCACATTTTGTTTGGGAGCCTTCTTGAGAGTTGTGAAATCCAGCCATAGTTGATGCTTCCTGGCTTTGGTACTTGAAGCAAAGAAAGCTTCAAGTGCATCCCACACTTCCTGAGATGTCTTACAACTTCTAATGTGAGGCAACAAAAAATCTGAGATAGAGTTGAGGAGATAAGACCTTGCAAGTGCATCCTTGGAGCAGCATGTGCTCAATCTTTCTTGCTCTTCTTGTGTTGGTTGACTTTTGTTCCTGAAACTTGGCATAACTTCATCTCCAGCCACATAACCATATAAACTTCTACCTTGGAGATAAGCTTCCATTCTTAATGACCAAGCTGAGTAGTTACCTCTGTCCAATTTGTCAATTGATGAAAGAAATCCATCTGCCATGTTGTCCAACCTTGCTCTGATACCACTGTGAAGAGATGGATAGGTATGTGTTGAAGATGAAGAGGTGTTGCAAAATCTTTGCTCTACACCAGCCAAATGAACTCCAGGAGTAGATGGTGGGCCCTTTTAGCTTGCCAATGGATGTATTAGACACCCTATGTACCTTGGAAGATCACTCTCAAAAAGATAGATCAAAACAGATAAGTTGGAGTTAGCTCAGAGGTGAAAACTTGCTATTCTTAGTTGATACACCTGTCCAGTGTTTTACATAATTCTCTGAGCATAGCAGCAATTAGATTAATTCCTCTTGGGAAAGGCTAGGTAGCTTAAAGAGCTAACTTTAGAGAGTAATCTCATCAAAAATAACAAACCACACACTGAGAATGACTTTTAACAAGTGATGACATCATGCCGATTTTCACGGGCTGCTACAGAAATAGACCAGTGAGTAGAAAAATTAACATAACTCAAGATGTAAGAATCCAATGATCATGAAAATTTGTATGCTTATACTAGACAGTAAGCTGAATCCACCAAGCTTAAAATCACTGAATTTGGATGAGTAAACACTGAGAAATGACTCTGACAAGATGACTGAAAAAGTCGGGTACCTGACAGAGAAGTGAAGATGAACATACCCTGTTGACTTCAAATGAACATAACTGAAGATTCCAACATCCAAATGACATGAAAGTTTGTGAGCATATAGTAGCCTTATAGAGCTAACTTTACCAAGTTAAATCACTGAAAATGATGAACCAAGTGCAGAGAAACAATCTTTGCAAGCTGACTGAGAAAAACTGAAGTAATGGCAGTGAGTAGTACACATCACAAGAACATGGAAAGATGAACTCAAATAATCATGAAAATGAAAGTATATTGCTTGTAAAATACAATGACTTACTGATACATATGTGTGCCTTGTAATCACACCTTGATATGGCATAAAGCTCAGCTCTTGGAGGTCTTCACATAGGTCTCTCTAACCACGACTAAAACTGCCATCTATTTATAGTTGAGTTTGGGAGGCTAACTTCCCTCAATCACTCTCCAATCAATCAATGATTGATTTGATTCTCTACCTACCACAAATCACAAATTCGTGGCTCCTCTTTCCATTCTTGATCATGTGGGCTCAACCACTTAAGATTCTCTTACTTTTACATTAAGTAAACTCTTCAAAAGTTACAAGAGGTAGTTCACAAGTGAACTTTACATAGTCTTCATTTTGAAGCTTCTTTAATGACTTTGTGAGACTCAAGCCAATACTTAGGCTTGTCATAGACTTGCTCCAACATTAAGTACATATGTTGCACACATAACAACCTCAAGCCAGAAACTATGTGGTAAAGCCTAACTCTAAACTATACACCTCGCCATCTTGATCAGAATGGAGGGAAGCCATTTTAAATGCTCATAAACACTTTGGACTTTTCTTTGAATGGATATACAGAGGCATGCTTGGAAAAAACATCAATGAAAACAAAGTAAGGTAGTTCCCAAAAGAAGGTGTTTGCATAGGACCACAAACATCACTATGAACAAGCTCTAATTTTTGTGTAGCTAGTACTGAACCATCTTTTGGGAAGTAGGAATGCTCAATTTTGCCCAAAATATAGCCTTCACAGACATGTTTACCAGGTGCCTCAAGTTCGGGAGAGAGGACACCATTTTAGATTTCTATAGGCGTAGCAAACTAGAAAAATTGAGAGGACCAAAGTGTGCATGTCAAAGCTTTGCACCTAACATAGCCTGAGAATCTTGAAGTGTACACGTTCAATCACTCACAGATTTTGCATAATCTATGAGCTTATATAGCCCATGACATAAAATGCCAGAAGAAATAATGAGATCACCATTTGACATATCATGAATTGTACATCTATCATCAACAAATTTCACAACCAAATCAATCTTGGCTAATGTTGAAACTGATAATAGATTTTTCTTGATCCCTGGCAAAAATAAAGCATCCAAAAATGTAAAAGAACTACCATCAGTAGTAGTCAAAATTATCTTACCAAGTCCCATGACAGGATAAGTGGAGTTGTTGGTGCATGTGATAGTATTCCCTATAGAGGCAGGATCAAGTGAAGTAAAGAAACTGCACTGCAAGGTAATATGTTTGGTTGCCCCACTATCAAAGTGTGAAACATCTGAGTCTATTGCAGACATCCACTGTTCATGAGAAGGTGGTTCATAATTCCAAACAAAAGTAAATGCCCATTCTTCATTCTTCACAAATTTCCAGACTTTGATTTGGGTATAGATGCCTCTCCAACAACCATTCTAGCCTCTTTTTTCTTTGCCTCTTGTTCAACCACTTTTGGACAACTCTTTATGACATGATCATTTCCTTTATAGTATTCACAAAACAATTTCTACTTTTCTATTTTCTTTTGTCTTTATCATCCTTCTTTGATTGTGTAGAATTAGCATATTTATGTTTTCGAGTAGATGAGCTCCATTTACCTTTGCCCTTCTGACTAGCCAAGAAAGCTTGATATGCAACATGCATAATGGACTTGTTCTACCTAGACTGATCTTCTTGCAATAGAATAGAGACTAACTCCTCAAATGTTAAGGCATTTGGATTGCCTTTCATCATCAATCAAAGCCCTAGATGAAGTCGCAACCTGCTCTGATACCAGTTGTTGGAGTTTGAGATCTCTGGAAGCATGCCAAGAGCATAAGGAAGAAGAAGAATATCAGAGCACAACACATAATATTGAATGTAGAAAAAAGTGCCACAGCCATCCTAGTGTATTCACACACATCAATACCAAAATATATCAACAAATTTGATAGGAAACCTATGATCTAGAGAGAGTTAAAGATAAGGTTGATGAACTTTTTGTTGCCCTCATGGGGGCCCACTTACTTTTGATCTTGTTATTTTCAAAGATTAAAATCCTATTGTGTCTAAAGGGTGGGGACTTCTTACAATTACATATTCTTCTACCTAAAAGGCAAAGGGATTTATCAATGGAACATTCTTTTGGATGTTGGTCGAAGTTTCCAACACATCTTCTTTTGCATACCTTCCAAAGTGCTTTGCCCTAATAGAATTCCAAAAGACCAAAGAATGAGAGATCAATTCTCCAAGTAATGTTTGCTTCTAATTGATTAGAATTCGTAAATTCAAAATTCTGGTAAGAGCGTGCCAGATCGAGTGAATCTTTGGGCATGAAAAGAAGAGGGGACCAAGGTCTTCTTTACCAGGAAGATGGTGCATACACCACTAAGGGGCCCTATAAATTTTATTAGCTTTTAATTTTTTTATTATTGATATTGAAAGTATGGGTAGTATAAAAACTTTCAATATTTATTGGAGGTGTGCCAAATTGTTTATGAAAGACTTGACGTTGTGTTATTGATATTGCTAGTATGGGCGATATAAAAGCTTTCAATTTTTATTGGTGGTGTACCAAAAGTTTTTATGAAAGATTTTGAGTGTGCACCATCAGATTCTCTCAAACATTATTGCATCCACTTTCATTCGTGATGGCACATGTCTTACTACAATTAACATGCCGATTTCCACATGAATCTCATTAAAACTTTCAAACGAAGATGGAAAAGTCTGTAGAATAATGATGAATTACTATAGCAACTAAATAATACTTGATTTTGGTGGTGGTTTCTATAGAAACTCTAGGAAAGATGTTGGCGGTTTCATATATGAAGGGAAACACGCTCGCTCAATGTGAGATCACACCCTCAGATTTGCATGGAAGCAGGTCTTAATTTGGATCTACCCCTTAAAGCTTTCCTAGACATCGGTGAAGAAAAGAAATTTGAATAGGAAATATTATACAAAAAGTTTCCTAGTGCATGCTTTCACTACAAGGCACAAGGCCACAAGATCAAAGGCTTCCCATAAGATAGATATCATTGAGGACAAAACAAGATAAAGAAAATTTGCTAGTCATGGTTAGCAAAGTCTCGAAGACACAAAGAGTTGAGGGGTGTACCTCTAAAGAACAATCATTGGAATCAGAGAAAGGTAAAGAAATACAACTTGAGGAACTTAATGATGGGTCCTTCATAGAAGTGAGATGCAAGAGGAGGTGAATTCCTAGAGTTTGTCTAGAGATGAGTCCATCTTGCTTGTTCTTGAAAGCAAACATCTTCCATATTTCAAAAAAGGAGGCTAATCTTTTATACTACCGAGGTGAAATGAATCAATAGGTGATGGGTGAGGAAACCATACAGAATAGTTACACAAGAAAACAAGACAATAAGAAAGGACTGAACAAAGAATATAACCTTGACAATGAAAGTTCAGTTATTGGATGGATGATTCTGGATCAGGTTTCTAAAGCATTTGCACAAGAGAGGAAAACACCCAATGGGGTTATCCAAGAAGAGCCCCCTCAAAGGATGACTTGCGTGCCAAAAACCCTCAACTTCATGAAGAAGAGATGTAAAAAAAAAGAGGGACAAGCCCCAAACCTATAAAGACATCAACCTTGTAAACGATTATTGTTTCATTTAAATTCTAAGGGTTGTCAGACCCCTCAAGAGCAACAATTTTTTATCAATGGCTTGAAGATAAAAGTATCAACCTAGATGATGTTGAACTTCAAAAGAAAGTCATAAGTATTTTATTTTGTCATGTGTGGTTCACCAAAGAGCACCTACGGGGGAGTAGCGGTGTAGCTATAGGCTTCAAGCTGATTTGGTAGGCTTTCTTGTGGAGATCATGGAGGATCACAACTAGTAATGGGTCATTACTTCTTTTGAGGGCCCTCTCTTTCTCACCATTACACCAATATATACACCCAATCTAGACTCATAAAGATTGACTACATGGCATGCTTTGGACTCCCTACCTTTTGATATCATCCTATGTGGTGACTTAATACGGAGGAAGTTTTTCCCAATAGATACGACTAGAGGGGGAAAATTATAGATGGTTATGAGAACTACATATGTGATCATATTAAGCTCCACCATTATCTCGTGGAAGTCAAAAGATTAGCATGGATTCTGTTAATGGAACCTTCTATACCCAAGGGTAAAAGGCCATGTGTGGATAGTCTCACTAATGATTTCTTCAAGACATTCAAGAGTGTTTTGGTGAACCCATTGCACCTAGTCTGGCATGAGGCCCTAGGTGGCCTATCATTATGCTACAAACTAGCTATAAGATCTTTGTGAAGATCCTTGCTAATCATATTGCCCTCCACCTTCGCTCATGGATCACTGAGGATTAAAAAGGGTTCATAAAGGGTAGATCCATCTTAGAAGCCATCATAGATGTGTCGAAAGGATTTGAATTTTCTTCGGAGTCTTCACAAAATTTCCTCGTCATTAATTTAGATTTTGACAAAGGTTACAATCATTTTAAGTGGGACTTCATTCTCCAATCTGTGAAAGATCTTGGATGTGGACCTAATTTCATCAAGATGATCACTCTTAAGGGTTATGTCTCGGCTCGGAAATATCAATGATCAACTCTCACAAGTGATCAAATTAAAGCCCCCTATTAGACATGAATACCCCTTGGCTCCACTTATCTTTACTATTGCCACTGATGGCCTTAGCTTCTTGGTTAACCATCATGCCCATCTTGGGTAGATCCATGTACTATTGTTTCCCCATAGTTAGAACCCAATGACAATGAGACTCTTCACCAATGACACAACTGGTTTTTTCCATAATGACACTAATAGTCACCACATATTGCCAATGTCTTAACATCCTCTGCATTGCCTCTAGTTCTAAAATAGTCACTCAAAAACATATTTCAAGGCTATTTCTTTGTTTCCATGGGTCAAAAATTTATGGTGACAATATGAGTTCTATTCATTTGGCTGCTAATCCTATTTTTCATGCAAGGACTAAACATATTGAAGTTCATTATCACTATGTAAGAGAGAAGGTTCTAAGCAAAGAGATTCAAATATCATATGTGTCCACCCATCAACAATGTGCAGATATTCTAACCAAAGCATTGGATGGTACAAAGCTTTGCAAATTCAAGGCTATGATTGGTTTACAGGTAATCTTGGAAGATTGAAGACCTCAAGCATACTTGGCTTGAGGGGGAGCTGTTGGAGCAAGTCTATGACAAGCCTAAGTATTGGCTTGAGTCTCACAAAGTCTTAGAAGAAGCTTTAAAAAGAAGACTATGTAAAGTTCACTTGTGAACTACCTCTTGTAATTTTTTGAAGAGTTTACTTAATGTAAAAGTAAGAGAATCTTAAGTGGTTGAGTCCACATGATCAAGAATGGAAAGAGTAGCCACGAATTCATGATTTGTGGTAGGTAGAGAATCAAATCAATCACTGATTGATTGGAGAGTGATTGAGGGAAGTTAGCCTCCCAAACTCAACTATAAATAGATGGCAATTTTAGTCGTGGTTAGAGAGACCTATGTGAAGACCTCCAAGAGCTGAGCTTTATGCCATATCAAGGTGTGATTACAAGGCACACATATGTTTCAGTAAGTCCATTGTACTGTACAAGCAATATACTTTCATTTTCATGATTATTTGAGTTCATATTTCCATGTTCTTGTGAAGTATACTACTCACTGCCATTACTCTCAGTTTTCTGAGTGAGATTGCAGAGATGTTTTCTCTGAGGTTGGTGCATCATTTTTAGTGATTTAACTTGGTAAAGTTATGTCTAAAAGTCTACTATATGCTCATAAAGTTTCATGTCGTTTGGAGGTTGTAATCTTCAGTTATAATCATTTGAAGTCAACAGGGTCTGTTCATCTTCACTTCTCTGTCAGGTACCCGATTTTTTCACTCACCTTGTCAGAGCCATTGCTCAGTGGTTACTTATCCAAATTCAGTGATTTAAAGCTTTTTGGATTCAACCTCTGTCTAGTATAACCATACAAATTTTCATAATCATTGGATTCCTACATTGTGAGTTATGTGCAGTTTTCTGCTCACTGGTCTCAAACTATAGCAGCCCATCAAAATCGGGATGATGTCATCACTTGTTAAAACTCATTCTCAGTGTGTGGTTTATTATTTTTTATGATATTACTCTTGAAAGTTAGCTCTTTAAGCTACCTAGAATTCCCTAAGAGGAATTAAGCTAATTGCTGCTGTGCTTAGAGAATTATGTAAAACACTGGACAGGTGTATGAACCAAGAATAGCAAGTTTTCACCTCTGAGCTAACTCCAACTTATCTGTTTTGATCTATCTTTTTGAGAGTGATCTTCCAAGGTACATAGGGTGTCTAATACATCCATTGGCAAGCTAAAAGGTATTTGGCTGGTGTAGATCAAGGATTTTGCAACACCTCTTCATCTTCAAGCACATACCTATCCATCTCTTCACATGACTTGCCTCCTAGCAAGAAGGCCATTGGCACTAAGTGGGTATACAAGCTGAAGCATAAACCTGATGGTACAGTTGATAGGTATAAGGCTAGGCTTGTTGCAAAGGTTATGCGCAGGAAAGAGGCATTGATTTTGATGAGACCTTTGCACCTACATGCCGTATGACTACTCTTTGGAGCATTTGTGCACTTGCAGCCCATCATGGTTGGAATGTACATCAGTTGGACATTAAAACATCATTTCTGAATGGTGACTTGCATGAGGAAGTGTATTTTTTCAGCCCCGTGGCTTTGTGCAGAAAGGGCATGAAAACCAGGTGTGCAGGTTAAAGAAGGCATTATATGGTTTAAAGCAAGCACCACGTGCTTGGTATGAGAAGATACATGCCTATCTTATTGCACATGGTTTTGAGAACAATCCAACTGAAAGCACCTTATATGTTAAGCGTGCTAATGATGTGCTTCTGATCATTGTTGTCTATGTTGACGAGATGCTGGTCACTAGTCCTATTGAGAAGCATATTGCTGATTTTAAGGCTGGTTTGTATGCCTCATTTGAGATGTCTGATTTGGGGCATTTGCATCACTATTTGGGCATTCAGTTTATGCAAGTTGATCGTGGAATGGCTTTGTGTCAAATAAAATATTTTGACACATTATTGCAGTGTTTTGGCCTTGAAGACTATAAGCCTATTGCCACTCCTATGGAGATAGGTTTACGATTGAGCCTTCATGATGCTGGAGATGCATTTGATGTTGTTCTCTATCAGCAGGCTGTTGGATGCTTGATTTACTTATGCATTACTCGGCCAGATATTCAGCTTGTTGTCTCACAGATGAGGAGGTTTATGCATTGCCCAAGAGTCAAGCATTGGTAGGCGGTTAAGCGCATCTTTGGCTACTTGAGTGGTACTCGGCTACTTGGGTTGTTTTTTCAGACTTTGATTGGGGATCACTACCGCCAGATTTGCATGCTTTTTCTGACTCTAATTGGGCTGGTTGCTATGACACTCGTGTGTGCACTAGTGGCTTTTGCTTCATGCTTGGTAGCTGATGTATATCTTGGTTGAGCAAGAAGTAGCATACTGTGGCCACTTCTAGTTATGAGGCTGAGTATAGGGCAACTTTCACAACTATTGTTGAGTGTGTGTGGCTCAGACGCCTTATGGCTGATTTGGGTATTGGTCATTCTTCTGCCACCACCATCTTCACTGATAGTGAGAGTGCATTGGCAGTTGCGAGGAACCCTGTGTTCCATGCTCGCACTAAACACATTGAGGTGCATTATCATTATGTCAGGGAGAGGTTCTCTGCTAGGGAGATCAGCTTGGCATATGTGCCCAAGCAGGAGAACATTGTAGACCTTTTCACGAAGGCTCTGCCTAGGGAGAAGTTTGAAGCTTTCCGCAAAGCTTTAAGCTTACTTCCTTTTGTGGAGTGATTTCCACATAGCTTGGAACTTCCTTATACATGACTGCCAACTTCTTGTTCACTGCATCACTCCCAGGGGGGATTTGTTGATATATTTAGGTAGTGATGTGTGTGAACCCTCTAGGACCGCCGGGGCACTTTTTTCCCTCTTTAGGAGGTTTTTTCCCCCGGCTTGTATATACTCCTATTGCCCTAATGGGCTACTCATCTTTGTACATTCTCTAGTAATACATTCAGTATTGTGTGTTGTGCTCCAAGCTTCTTCTTCTTCCTTGTGATGTTCGCGTGCTTCCGTAGACGTCTAACTCCAAAAAAAAATGAAAATGAATCTTTTCTCCCTTTCATCCCACTCTCTTACTGCTCTTCTCTAGTCATTGGTTGGATTTACCTCATCTATTTAAGGTTTTGGCTCTCCACCACTCACAAGTCCCCACAAACCTTTCCCCATCAAAAAATTGCTTATTCTAAATCGCCATGGTTGGTGGTTTCCTTTTTTGAGCTTCTCAATCTCAGAATTGAGATCCGCCATGGTGCCTCATAGATCTTTTGGACCTCCCCCTTGATGCAATGAAGTTGAAAAAGATGGATTTTACCTCAAAAAATAGAGCTACTCCTTTTGATGAAGTTTCATCTTTGATTTGATGATGTATTTGCTTCCCCTTGTTGTTGACATGCCTGTTCTTTGCTTCCTTCCTTCAAACTTTGATAAGGTCTTTATTTCACTTCAGTAGCTCCTTCTTCTCTCTTTGATACTCCACTTATAGCTCTGATACCACTATTGGAGGCTAAACACTTCTATGTGCACAACAAAAGCAAATGAACCCTCCTAGGATCCTGAAATTTTATAGACATAGGCTTTGTATTTTCTAAGTTTCTCTAATTATTATGCACAAACTAAAAATAATTATATTTTGCGTGCATTGAAGTGAGAGTAAAATCACTCCATTTGGACACTGGATGATGCCTCAATGTCACATAATCCTAGTAGGAGATGGTTGAACCACACCTTAAGAGAGAGGATTAGGAAGTAATCCTCAACCATGGCTTTTGGGGCAAGTGGTTAGCCCATCGCACTCCTAACCGGGAGCTTGTGAGTTCGATTCCCAACATTGGTATCAGAGCCTAGTTGAGAACTTGGGTGAGATGGAGGTTCACGCCTCATTCGTGGGCACTTGGAAAAAGTGCTTATCTATGGTGAGTGTGAAACCCACCTTGGATGAAGGCGCATGGGCATTTGGGCACCCACAGAGGGTGGGATAGGTCCAAATTTGGTCCATGTGTTGGAGTTTGAGGTTGGTGGAAGCGCTCATGCATGGAAAGTGGGTCCAAGAGTTAGAAGGGTCCACAAGTGAGCATTGAGGACAATGCTCAGTCTAAGGGGGAAGGAATGTCACATAATCCTAGTAGGAGATGGTTGAACCACGCCTTAAGAGAGAGGATTAGGAAGTAATCCTCAACCATGGCTTTTGGGGCAAGTGGTTAGCCCATCGCACTCCTAACCGGGAGGTTGTGAGTTCGATTCCCAACACTCAACCAACTGCAACAAAATAGATAGCTTGACCTCTTCACAAAGTATGAGCTAACTAGATATACACTATTCTGCAGATTGCTCTGCATATGTGCATGCACTGAACCTGAGACTTATGCCACTCAAAGTAAAACTTATAAGCTTTCCAGCAAAACAAAAACCATTGCAAATGGATTTGAGATGAAGGAGAAACGACAATTACAAGATCGGGGGGTCTACCAAGATCATCTAGAGAGAAAGAGTATGAAAAAGTGAAATCTCTGCCAAATATGCAGAGAAAAGCTAGTAGGCGGTGTGCTTAAGCAAGGGGGCAGCCTGGGCAAGTATTTCCACGACTCTAAGTCATCATACAACTCATTAGAGGTCTTAAAGAGCACATAATAACCTCTTTAACCAATCAAAAGCATATACATGTCAAAAGTGAGGTCCAATCACATCAAGAGGTGAGCTAAATCTTCTCTAATCAAATTCTTTCCATTATGGGAATGATTTGGTGCCTCCAACTCATGGAAATAAGCCTCCTTTGATTGTGGATGATATGGAAGGTTCAATTTGGGGCATGTTTCGACACTCTTGAGCTTGAACAACTTTCAACAATTAGGACTAGTGATCATAATTTCATCAACATATACTACGATGATCAAAAGTATATCATCCGCATGATTAACACACAAGGTGCTCTTAGATGAATTGTTCTCAAAATCATGTGCAATCAAGTAGGCATGTATCTTTTCATACCAAGCACGTTGGTGCTTGCTTTAAACCATGTAATGCCTTTTTTAGCTTGCATATGTTGGTTTCATGCACTTTCTACATATAATCAAGAGGCTAAAATACATACATTTCTTCATGTAAGTCACCATTCAAAAATGCTATTTTAATGTCCAAGTGATCTACATTCCAACCATGATGAGCAGCAATTGCAGAGATGCTATGAATAGTGGTCATTTTGCATGTGTGAGCAAAGGTCTCCAAAATCAATGCCTCTCTTTTGAGCATAAACGTTTGCAACAAGCCGCACCTTATACATGTCAACTCTTCCATCATGTTTAGGTTTTAGTTTGTATACCCACTTAGTGTTAAGGATGGAAGCTTATCTTCAAGGCACGAATCTATATGGTTATATAGATAGAGATGAAGTTATGCCAAGTTTCAGGAATAAAGTTCAACCTACACAAAAGAGCAAGAAAGATTGAGCACATGGTGCTCCAAGGATGCACTTGCAAGGTCATATCTCCTCAACTCTATCTTTGCTTTTTTTTTTGCCTCACATTAGAAGTTGTAAAACATCAGAGGAAGTGTGGAATGCACTTGAGGCCTTCTTCTCTTCAAGCACAAAGGCTAGAAAGAACCAACTATGGTTGGACTTCACAACACTCAAGAAATCTTCCGAGCAAAATGTGACTGATTTTGTCACAAAGATCTAAGATATTGCTGATCAACTAGGAAGTATTGGAGAAGTGATAGATGAAGAAAAAATTGTAAGGCCTAAAAGCACATGACAATTGGGAAGCATTCACCACAGCAATGGACCTATACATGAATATGCATGTACCAGATTTCAATACACTTATGGGACAAGTACTCACTCAAGAGGCCAAGCTCATGAAGAATGGAGAAGGTTCCAAAGGTAATCAATCTTTTCTTTGTATACTGATAAAATTAAAGGCAAAGAGAACAAAGGAAGAGGAAATAAAGTGGATGATGAAGCAGGAACACACCAAGCTAACTATGCAGGTAGAGGAAGACATGGTAGAGGTAGAGGCAAAGGAGGAACACAAGGCAGGGGGAGACCCCAAGACTCTAATCCTTGTTCTATTTGTGGATTAACTAATCATACAACTGAGAATTTCTTTAGGAATTCCAAGAATCAAAGAGGTAGAGGTTACAACAAAGGAGGTTATGGCTACTCAAGAGGACGGTTCAACAATTTCCATGGAAACTACCAAGGAGGATACAAAGGGAGAAGAGACTACAACAATTTACACAAAAGAATCTAAGCAAGAAAAATCTCTACTTCTCATGAATATGACAATGTCACAAGGTAAATTTGATGAACATGTTTTCTACATAGATTTAGGTTGCTCAAATCATGTGGCAAGAAATGTGTCCCTCCTATCAGATTTAGAAGATCCAAGGAACAAGCATGAAGTGCAAACAGGTGATGATACAAGGCATCTCGTGGAGAAGATAGGAAATGTAAAAGCACCTGATGGAAACATCAACCTACTTAGCAAGGTACTCTATGTCCCAACCATCACAAAGAACTTGATAAGTGTAGGACAGATTGTAGAGAAAGGCCTACAAGTAAGGTTCACAAAAGGAGGAGCATTTGTTGAAGATCCAAGTCAAGGATTCAGGAGAATTGCAAAGGGTGAAAAGAGAGGTAGATTATTCACATTTGAATTGCAAGACACTATGAACATTGCTCTCTTTTAATATGGTAGTTAGACACTCACATAATTAGAAGTATGGCACAAAAGGTTAGCACATATTGGTGAAATATCATTAAAGCAAATTTGCAGGGACCAAAGTGTACTTGGAATTCTAATCTGTCAAAGCAACACATGATTTATAAGTGTAGTGCATGTCAATTTGGAAAGTCTCACATGTTACCATTCATGAAGAAAGGATATATGCATGGAGATCTCTTGGATTTTATTCATACAGATGTATGGGGACCTAGGGAGGATGCTTCAATATCTAGATCAAGGTATTATGTCTCCTTCATTGATGATTGCACTAGATGGACTATACTATACTTCATGAAACAGAAAGATGAAATCTTGTCATGCTTCAAAAGATATTTAGCTCTTGTGAAGAATTGAACAGGTAAAACACTAAAAAGGCTAAGGTGAGATGGATGGGGAGAGTATTTCTCCCATCAATTTGACTCCTTTCTTCAAGAAAGGGGAATCAAAAGAGAGATTACTACAAGGTACCACAACCACTTATTTGATTAACAAGTTACCTTCAAAGTCAATTGATGGCATGACAACATATGAGGCTTGGAATGGAAGAAGACCAAGCCTGTATCATTGTAAGACTTTTGGATGTATTGCTTATGCTCATGTTCCTTCACACGTTAGAGGGAAGATGGATCCAAAAGCTGAAAGATGTGTGTTTATTAGATATGACAACAACCAAAAAGGTTACATGTTATACAACCCAGCAACCAAAGGATTATTGGTGAGTAGAGATGTAGTATTTGATGAGAAGTTCTTGGTATGAAGACTCATGCAATAAGATCAAATTACCTTATGATCTTGAATAAGAATTTCCAAAGCTTGTCAAGAATAACCCCTCTTAAATTGAAGAACAGGATACCTCAGAAGATGATGAAGCAACTCAGATTGAAAAACTCAAAATGTGGAAGTCTAAAGGTAAAACTAAAATGTAGGAACTTGGAAAAGAGGCAAAATCATCACATCATGGCCTAAGAAGGTCCATGAGGGAGAAAACAAAACCAAAAAGGTATGGGTTTGATACTTCTCTAGTTACTAAACATTCAATCTATCTAGCATAGGACATAAATCAAGAGGATCCCTCAATATTTGAGGAAGCAAAGAAGGAATCAGAGTGGAGGCATGCAATGGAAGAAGAAATTGAAGCTCTTGAGGAGAATAACACTTGGGAATCAGTTTCCAAGTCTTCATCAATGAAAGTGATAGGCTCAAGATGGATCTACAAATTGAAGAAGAACTCAGATGGCTCCTTTAACAAGTATACGACAAGGCTTGTGGCAAAAGGCTTTGCACAAACTCAGGGAATTTATTATGAAGAGACCTTCTCTCCTGTGGCAAAGATGCCTACAATTAGAGTCCTACTTCGTATTGTTTCTTCCAAGAATTGGAAGATATTTCAATTGGATGTAAAAAATGCATTTCTTAATGGATGGGTCGTTTACTGTAAGAACTGTAACTGACCAAAAATGCGGTTACTGAGAAATGTTAACTGTTAACTAACTTTAACTGTAACATAAACATACTCTGTTTCTTCCACATACAAAACAGTACGCACAAACATCCACATGAACATGTGTTTTCTATTAGAGAAGATGTGTACAAGTGAGCTTGGCTTCTTCTTGCTCAAGCTACAGAAACTCTCCTATACTGAGTAGTTTCTTATTACCATCTTTCTCTCAGATGAATACCCGATATCTCAGGCTTTTGTTATTCATCTATACATACGCGATCTCTGGCGTCTTCTTCTACATACGCGATCTATGGCGTCTTCTGTCTATAACTCTGCGTCTCTGCGCATTTTCTATATCTCTATTTTTTCTCTCTCTCCGATTCTTGATTGGTATATATATAGTCCTCATTCTTCCATGCTCTTCCCCGCACGTTCTTGTTTGCACTTCCCTTCTATTATTCCTATGCACGTTCTCTCTATGTACAGTTTGATTTGGCGTACCGTATTCTAATCCTGGGAGATTCTGTACTGTACATAACGGTCGTGGATTTGTCCTTCCACTAAGGTTTTTTATTTTCTCTGATTCTGCTTCCTCTTTTTTTTTCTTTTTATGTCTGTTTGTCAAATTCGTGAGTTTTTCTTCAACAGCTCCCCCTCAATCACTAATTTGACATCTTCTGATCTCTCATATATCTTCCTTTCTTTTATACCTGCCATCTCTTTGAATCTGTTTGTCTTTGTTCCATCCAAGCTCTTTGTCAAAATATCTGCAATCTGATCTTTTGTCGGAGTGTATACTATTTCTATCTCTTTCTCCATTATCTTTTCCCTCAGGAAATGATACTGAATCTCTATGTGCTTTGTTCTTGCATGAAATACTGGGTTTGTTGCAAGATATAACGAACTCATATTATCTCCATGTATGATAGGTATACCTTGATCAATACCCATGCTTTTGAACAAGGTCTCTATCAATATTACTTCTTTTGCTGCTTCTACAAGTCCTTTGTATTCGGCTTCTGTTGATGATAACGCTACTGTGTGTTGCTTCTTCGAACACCAGCTTACCAGCTTGTCTCCTAGGTATATCATATACCCGTGTGTTGATCTTCTGTCATCTTGACTTCCAGCCCAGTCTGAGTCACTGTATGCTCTGAGCTTTATATCCGACGTAAAAGGATAATATAATCCTTCTTTTACAGTTCCTTTGACGTATCTAAGAACTCTCTATCCTACAACCCAATGTTGATCTGTCAGACAATGCATAAACTGTGAGAGAACTCCCACTGCAAATCTAAGATCCGGTCTTGTTAGTGTAGCATAAATTAAACTTCCTACTAATGACTGATATTTCTTCATATCTTTAAACTCTGCTCCACTGTATCTACTGAGTTTATGATTTACTTCAAGCGGTGTTGAAGCTTCTCTACAATTCTCCATATTAAACTTCTTTAGTAAGTTTAGGAGATACCTTTCTTGTGACACATATACACCATGATCTGTGTATGTGATTTCCATTCCTAGAAAGTATGACAACTTTCCTAGGTCACTGATCTTGAACTCTCTTTCGAGTAGTTTCTTTACTTCTGTAATCCCTTCATCTGATGTTCCTGTGATTATTAAGTCGTCTACATAAATACAAATGTAGATCATACCTTCTTCTGTTCTCTTTATGAGTAGACTTGCGTCTGCCTTCGAACTTTGGTATCCAAGTTCGTTTAGATATTTCACAAGTCTGTACTTCCAAGCTCTTGGAGCTTGCTTCAGTCCATAAAGTGCTTTCTTTAATCTGCAAACAAAGTTTGGGTATCTGGAACTTTCGAACCCTTCAGGTTGTTCCATGTACACTTCATCACAAATGTATCCATTCAGAAATGCGTTCTTTATATCTAGCTGACTTAGCTTCCATCCTTTTGATGCAGCTACAGCGATTACTGTTCTTATGGTTGACATCCTTGCCACCGGACTAAACGTCTCATCATAATCTATGCCATGCATCTGGGCATAGCCTTTGACCACCAGCCTCGCTTTGTATCTGGCTATCCTTACATTTGCAAACTTCTTTATTTTGAAAACCCATTTATTTCCGATTACTTTCTTACCATTTGGTTTCGGAACAAGTTCCCATGTCTTGTTCTCTTCCAGTGCGCTGATTTCTTCTTTTATTGCTTCTTCCCATTGTTTCTTGCCTTTTGCTTCATCATAGCTCTGTGGTTCTTCATCATCGTTGACCATATATGCATAGTCTTTCTGAGTTATGTATGAGGTATCATATGAATACCTTTCTGGTTGTCTTCTAGTTCTGCTTGACCTTCTTGGTTCGTATTCTTCGTGTGTATCTGAATACACGTCTTCATCTTCGTTTCTCATACCTGATCCGTTCCTGGACGTACTTGCCTGCATATGATTTTCATCTCTGTTTACCTGAACAATTGATTTCCCTTTCTCTCTTCTTTTTATTTCTTCTTCGAATTCTTCAGTCGTATGACTTTGATTTGCATACCAACTTTTCTGTTCATCAAATGTAACATCTCTGGACACAGTAAATTGTTTGGTTAGAGGATTCCATAACCTGTATCCCATCTGCTTTTCATCATATCCGACGAACACATATTTCTCTGCTTTCGGTTCAAGCTTATGTCTGAGTTGAGACGGTACATAAGCATATGCTACTGATCCAAACACTTTGCAGTGATCAGGTGTTGGCTTCTTTCCCCACCAAGCTTCATAAGGGGTCATTCCTTCCAATGTTGTACATGGTAATCTATTTACCAAGTACGTAGCTGTGTTTACAGCTTCAGCCCAAAGATAATTTGGACAATCCTTTTCATTTAGCATAGCTCGTGCGAACTCGACTAGAACTCGGTTCCTTCTTTCTGCTACTCCATTTTGTTGTGGTGTATATCTGCAGGTTATTTCTCTTTTAATACCTGCATTCCAAAGATATTCATTGAATTCTCGGGAGAAGTATTCTCCCCCTCCATCAGACCCCAGTCTTTTAAGTTTTCGTCCGGTAAGTCTTTCAGCATATGCATGAAAATGCCTGAAAGCTCCAAATACTTCTGATTTCTCTTTCAAAACATAAAGAGTTATCCACCTTGTGGCATCATCAATGAATAGAACATAGTACCTTGATCCGCTGATTGATCCTTCTTTCGTAGGCCCCCATACATCTGTATGAATAAGCTCGAGTACTTCATCATGTTTGAATCCTTTCTTCTGGAAAGGTAACTTGTGGGCTTTTCCCAACTGACATGCTTCACACTTATGAATCATATGTTGATTCTGTATATTCGGTAATCCCAGTACAGTCTGGTTTGCGATCATAGCTTTGATTCCTTTTTCATTGAAATGACCCAATCTCTTATGCCAGAGATCAAGTTCTGTAATTACCTTTTCTCCATGTGTGAGCAACGCTTGGCCAATGTTCCCTTGTACTCTTAAAGTAAAGAGTCTGCCTTCTTTCTTACCAGAGACGATCTGATTGTATCCGTTCTCGGGATCTTCTACAAATACACCTTTATTTGTAAATCTGACCTGAAAACCTTTCTCAACTATTTGTCCCACGCTAATCAAGTTTTTCGGTATTGTTGGAACATACAAAACATTGGTTAGCAAATCTGCTCCATTCTTGCATTTCACTTTTCCAATTGAGTGTACGCTATGTCTCGTATTGTCACCTGTTTGAACAGTGTGACTAGAACTACCTTTTTCTAGTTCTTACATTAGTTCTATATTTCTTGACAAATGATTAGAGCATCCAGAATCAATGTAAAATACCTTTAGGTCTTCATTATGTGATGTGCTCATAGAGTTCATCATCAACGATGTATGACTTTCATTCTGCGTGTCGTTTGCGTAGTTGTTGTAGGTGGTGTTGTAGGATTGATTATGTCCCCAACTTCTTACTCCACCTCTACCATAGCCTCCTCTTTGATTTTGTCTTCCTCTTTGATATCTTCCGCTTCTGCCTTTGCTATTATTGTTTTGATTTTGATTTGATCCTTGTTGATTGTGCCAACAATCATGAGCCAAATGATTACTAAGTCCACAAATCCAGCAAGCCTTTTTGTTGGTATTCTGGTTACTTCTTCCTCTTCCAAAGCCTCTTGCTCTTCCTCTGCCAGTGCCTTTACCTCTTGCGTAATAGGCCTGAGAACTCGACTCTTCTTCGTCTTTTGACTTAACTTTGTCTTTCTTTTTGTTTTTCACGTACATTGTAGAGCTTTGTCCTTTATCTGCATCTCCTTTTAGGTCTTGCTCATATGTGAGCATCAAACCAAGCAACTGATTTAAATCTGGCACAAAATGATTTAAGGAGAGTTCAGTTGATAGTACGAAAGGTTTCCACCTTTCATCTCCTCTCAAACCTGTGAGCACTTGCGCTATCAATCTATGGTCTTCGACTTCTTCATTTATGGATCCAAGACTATCTGCTAGATCCTTCATTTTAGTGACGTAGTCACTTATGCTTTGACTCGACTTCTTTTTGAATGTCGTAAATTCGGACCATAAGGTAGCCTTCCTGGCTTTCGTAGTATTTTGGAAATGATCTTCCAATGCACTCCATATGTCCTCTGCTTTCTCCAGACCTCTAATATGCGGTAGTAGATGATCTGTTACGGTATTATAGATGTAGGCTCTTGCCGTTGCATCTTTCTTCTGCCACAGCTTCAAGGCTTCTAATTCTTCTTTTTCCGGTTGACTATCATCTTCAAAGGTCGGCTTCTTTTCTTCTCCAGTCACGTACATCATTAAGTCCTTACTCATAAGTAAGGCTTCCATGCGCATTACCCATGCGGGATAATTATCTTTGTCCAACTTATCAATAGTAACGTGGTCTGCCATGATCTTCTTGTTTCTGTTACTTCCGGTGAGTTTTTGAGAATCTTTCTGCTCTTCAAAATCTTTCTCGTTCTGGTTCCACTCGTTGTGGTTAACTGGCTCTTGTTTCCAATAATGGTGAATACTCTGGGCTCTGATTAGATATGCCTAGCTCTGACTTTGATTAGATATGCCTAGCTTTGACTTTGATTAGATATGCCTAGCTCTGACTTTGATTAGATATGCCTAGCTCTAATACCACTGTTGCGGAAATGTGGTATGCTTCCTTTACTCTGATACCACTCCTTGACGACACGACGAAGGCTGAGCCTTGCAGAAACCGCCACGCCGAAGAAGAACTAAGCTAGAGTGATTCAGAACACCTCTGTAATCAATCAATAGCTTAGCGAAGTCTAGCGCTCAACATATAAGACTACGCTTCTAAATTCACTGGAAAAATTTCACCGAAATTTCACCGGACTGTCACTGGACTGACACCGTAATCATACCGGAATTGTGCCGGAATGATCTTCAATTCTGTTTATAATTACTTCAAGTGAACATACATGAAGTAAGGAGGTGACACATGAACTTTCTTGACTTACTGAACTCTTTCTAAAGTTTAAGAGAAAACTCCACCAATTCAGACAACCTCTTTCCGGTCAGACTTTGTACTATGTGTGGATATCTTTTCCACCGGAAAACTTAATCAACTAAAAGTAGAGACGTCTAGCTACAGAATGAGCTATCTCTCACACAAAACTTTGCATTACTCTGCGAGATCTACTTCGTTCTTCTACCGGAAATTACTCGTTTATTGTAAGAACTGTAACTGACCGAAAATGCGGTTACTGAGAAATGTTAACTGTTAACTAACTTTAACTGTAACATAAACATACTCTGTTTCTTCCACATACAAAACAGTACGCACAAACATCCACATGAACATGTGTTTTCTATTAGAGAAGATGTGTACAAGTGAGCTTGGCCTCTTCTTGCTCAAGCTACAGAAACTCTCCTATACTGAGTAGTTTCTTATTACCATCTTTCTCTCAAATGAATACCCGATATCTCAGGCTTTTGTTATTCATCTATACATACGCGATCTCTGGCGTCTTCTTCTACATACGCGATCTATGGCGTCTTCTGTCTATAACTCTGCGTCTCTGCGCATTTGCTATATCTCTATTTTTTCTCTCTCTCCGATTCTTGATTGATATATATATAGTCCTCATTCTTCCATGCTCTTCCGCGCACGTTCTTGTTCGCACTTCCCTTCTATTATTCCTATGCACGTTCTCTCTATGTACAGTTTGATTTGGCGTACCGTATTCTGATCCTGGGAGATTCTGTACTGTACATAACGGTCGTGGATTTGTCCTTCACTAAGGTTTTTGATTTTCTCTGATTCTGCTTCCTCTTTTTTTTTTTCTTTTTATGTCTGTTTGTCAAATTCGTGAGTGTTTCTTCAACAATGATGCAGATGGGATAAAGAAGATCAAGGAGCAGATGCAAGAAGAGTTCAAGATAAGTGACTTGGGTTCACTCACATACTTCCTAGGATTGGAAGTAGTATACAGAGATCATGGACTATTCCTTACTCAAAGGAAATACATTAAAGACTTGTTGACAAAGTTCAAGATGCAAGTTTGCAGGTACTCCAATGGAGGTTAATCATAAATTGAGCTCACATGAACGTGAACTCATAGTTATCAAAGCCTTGTGGGTAGTTTGAATTATGCCACATTGACAAGAGTAGATATATGTTATAGTGTGAGTGTGCTAAGTCAATTTATGCACACACCTAGGAAACCTCACATGGATTCTGCCAAGAGAATACTCAGATATCTCAAAGGGAAGATGAATGAAGAGTTATACTACCCTTATGCATCGATTTAAGTCTAAAGTTGTTCTCTGATGCAGATTGGGTTGGGTCCAAGGAAGACAAGAGAAGCACCTCAGGATATCCTACCTTTGTAGGATCAGAACTTGTCTCATGGTCATCTAAGAAGCAACCCACAATTGCTCTCTCTTGTACTGAAGCTGAATACAGAGGTCCTACTATAGATACTCAAGAAGCAATATGGATGAAGATATTATTTACAGATCTTGGATGCAGCCCGTAAATGTCGAGATGGAGGTACAATTTGTTGAATACCTTTCTCTGCATGTAGTCCTCATTTTTTATGACATCACTCATTATTGTTAGCTTAATAAGTTAATTAGAGTTCCCCAAAAGGAATTAAGCTAATTACTACTGTACACAAAGAATTGTTCAAAACACTGAACAAGTGTAAGAACAAAAGTGGCAAGTTTTTTGTTCTTGGATCAACTCCAACATATCTGTTTTGATTCATCCCTTTGAGATTGATCTTCCAAGGTACATAGGGTGTTTAATACATCCTTTAACAAGCTAAAAGGGCCCATTACATATCTTTGGATTTGATTTGGCTGGTGTAGTGCAAAGATTTTCTAGCACCACTTCATCTTCATCAAGTGCAAATCCATCATCACATTAGGCACTAAGTCCCACATGTGGTTCTCATGCAATGCTCCAATATGTTCCTCTATGGCATGCTTTCAATCTGGATTCCTCCTAGCTTCCTCATATGATGAGCTTTCTTTAGAGTTCATGTCCTTATCCATGTATATAGAATTCTTAGTGACCAGTGAGGTATCATATCCATACATTTCTAGCTTCTTCTTTTTCCTTGTAGACCTTCTAATAATTGTTTGTCGATATGATTCTACTACATCTCGTGATTCTTGCACTTTTGCATGACCATTAGAGTTTAAAGATTGGATCTTTCTTCTCGTTGTCTTTTGTTCACTCTCTGATTCACTTGACTCTTCAATGTATGTGGAGCTTTGCTTGATAATGTTGGAAAATCATCCACCTAGTCACAAGGAAAATCGATTTCTTGCAATCATCTTCAAAAAAAGATTTTATTTCATCAAGTGCTTTGTGCCATGAAAACTAACTGTTCAGCATGATCAAGAATCCCACATCATGACCTTTGACATAAGAGATCAGAGTTAAAGGTACATGTAAGAATTGGCGAAACTCCTTCATTACATCTAGAACCTCAACAAGCACTGGTTAAAGTACTCGAAATTTGTAGTACATGTGTTGCAAAAGTCATCAACATTTTAAGAAGGAAATTAACATCATCCCTTTGTATAGTTAAGATCCTCATTGAATGTAGGGCATTTTCATAGCATATGAAATGAATATCACAAAAGCATTCCCAAGAGAAGATTATAATCAACAAAATTATATTAAGAAACATTCACACATTCATCAGAGAAATGCTCAAGATAAGTATAGCTTTGCACAAAATGGAAGCAGAACTTGGCATTATATTTCTACTAAAATGATCTTTACATTTCATGTATGTTTTACAAGAGTAATAAGACTCTACAATAGAAGCTGATCATAGGTTTCCTCAGGATCATGCATAATGGGATCCTCTAAAGCCCTAGAAAACATCTCCTGCCTCTCTTGCTCCAAGATTGGCTCTTCAAGGTCATCCATGTCTCCCGGTTCATCTGCAAGTGGAGGAATAGACTCCCTTGAAGCTGGTTGGAATCTCTCTGTGTTTGCAATGTGCTTCCTTCCAACCTCTTGATCTTCATCTGGGCATTCATTCAAACCATTGATTCTCATTCTAATGAAGCTCACTTGCGCATCATCCTTCTCCACAGCTATGTAGTGCCTGAACATCTTTAAGCAGCAAGCAAGAGTCATCCCTGAAACAGAAAAAACCACTTAGAGGCCAATCAACATCATATGTAATGAGAAATGTTGCAATTGAAATTACCTGTGCCCGAAAAAAGGTCGAGGAACCAGTCATCATCATTGGAGAATAGTTGAGTCAATCTCATTATTAGCTTTTGTGGCTTCTGATAGGGGTTAACCAATGTCCTATCCCCAGCTACATGATGAGGTTTCTTGGTAACGGCTGGGAACATGAGCACATTGGAGATCCCATTCTCATTGCAGTGCTCCTTGACTCTCCTTTTGCTTACTTCATCATAATAGCCAACTGTAATGCATTCAGTGGAGCTCACAAACCTATGCAAAGGAGTATGATTCACATTTATCTTCACCCTGCCAATGAGAACTATAAGTGAGAGAGCGAATCATTATAACCATGGAGATAGAAAGAAGATCACTTACCATGTGAGGTAGTCCACAACATGACATCTTGACTTTAGAGCAGTTGAAACAGAGAAAGATTGTTCTCTGCTTTGAAAAATTACTATCCTCCAAAGATGGGCCATAGTCAAATCGGAAAAATCAGTGACCATCTTCCAAATCTGAGGGTGCTTGAAAGGCTCATCGTCATTCACTGATCCCAACATTCTAAATCCATAGGGTATGTCTGCTATAAGAAGGGAGAAATGCTTTCTAGGCACAACAGTACAAATATTATTTACATCACTATAGAATACATTGTAATATACAGCCCTAAGTGGGTCTAGGGGATTGGAGAAACATTTAACATCAGGTTCATCATCAAAATCTATCTCCTTGGCTTTTAGTCTGGATTTCTCATGCCTTGCTCTTTGAATGTGAGCCAGGAATGCAGGCGGGCAATCATCTAATACCTCTGCAAACTTGCTTTTCCTTGGCTTTTGTAGAAACAAGTGGAAAGAATCAAATGAGCTCTCTGATAAGCAAGTGGAAACATGAGGAATCGATGCCTGGCATCAATTTCTTATCTGGGCCGATGCTAGGCATCGACTTTCTGCTGAAAGTAGATGCCTAGCATCGATCTCTCGCATAAGTCGATGTGTGGCATTGACTTAGGCCACTATGTCGATGCCAAGCATCGACTTTCGATAGTAAATTGATGCCAGGCATCGACATTCAGCAGTAAGTCGATGCTAGTCTGCTTGGACCTTTGTCCAAGAAAAGCAACCGAGCCTCTTCATCATCACCTTCTGAATTTTCATGTATACTTTATGACTATAGTCATAAAAATGAAAGGGATACTAGGTTAGACCAGAGACATGGGAGGAGGGAAAAAAGACATGAGAATAACATACATACTTATTTAGCTCAGTCACCATCTCCTCCAGGCTTAGCACCTTGGAGATTACATTGGACAAAGTTGATATAATCAACGTATCATCTTTGATTCCTTGAAGGGCTCTCCATGGTGTCAGCTTCATGTCCTCAGGAGCCTCTTCAATCGAAAGGTCAACTGTCCTTCCTTTTCCCCTCACATCAACCTGAGGGTCTGGCCTCGACTTCCGTTGCTTCTGGCCCTTGACCTCCTTGTTCTCCAACATTGTGAAAATCTTATCCTGCAGATCCCAGATCTCACCTGTTCTGAGTGCAAGCTAAAACCATGGATCATATTTTCTCAAAGCATCAGACTTTCTATTTTCATCGAGTGCAATGCCAACCTCAATAAGGCATTGCTTTCGTAGATTGGGATGTATTATGCCAGCCTCCTTCACGAGACAATCTTTGTATTCATGGTGGAAGAACCGAATTCTCTTTATGGAGGACATCTTCTACCTGTATTCATTATCATTGTTGTGATCCCAAGCAAGAAGCTTGGCTTCCTCAGTTGTAAGACCAGCATAGATTTTGCACTCTGCGTACCTAAAGAAGAATGTGGTGGGGTTCTCCTTCACTAGCTGTGTGCGGGCCTTTGCAAAGTGTGAACCACCAATCACATAATATGTATAATCTTCAAGCAAGCCCTCATTGAAATCCTCCACAGAGCTGCACTCATTCGGATCCACCATCACAAGGAATGGCACAACAGTAGCGTGAGGATTTATCTTCATTTTCTTCTTAAGATTCTGCACGTGCAAATTATGTGGCTCCCTTATCTCAAGGGGCCTCCTCCTTGTGACTGGATCGATTGGTGGCCTATGGATGATATTGATTGGTAGGTGGAACAAATACCCCTTCTTCACAAGTTTTCTTTGAGCTATGTCCTCCCTCATCTTCTTCTGCTCAGTACCAAGAATACCCGAAGCAAGCTCCCCACCAGGTACAACAATAATATCCTGAGAGCTAGAGCTTGACTAAGAAGACTCTTCATCAGCCATTCTCTTCTTTTTCTTCAATAGCTTCTTCTGCATGCACTGCTTACCCTTTGCCTTTACAAGGGTTGTCATCTTCTGTTGTGTTGGCATAATGTTTCCCTGGATCCATGGCATCAAGTCTCCAATTAGGTTCATTGAGTCCGTGCATATCTCTGCAAGCCTCTCTGGCACACAGCACTCAAGGCACAAGAAATCCATCCTGCATATTACATTTCTTAACCCCTTAGATGTCTCTACTAGAAAAAAGAGATTGTCAGAATCCTCATCTTCATAGTCCACTTTGAACAAAAGGCCATAATGAAAAGCCTGTGTTGTCATGATCTTGCATCTCCCGTATGCCCCTGCAAACACAAGAAGGACTGCATTCTTTTCCTCAACATATTGAAGGCACCACTCAAGGTTTGTCATGTCCCTGAGTGGACGATCTTTCCTTAAGACCTCTATGTCCTTCGACCTCTCCTTTCTAGTTGCATCATCCTCGGCTACTTTGATGCTACTCTGTCCACCAGATGACATACCAACTAGGTTGCTGGCCTTCTCAGAGGATAAAGATGGAATGTTTTTCTTGGATTTTGTTTGGTGACCAATGCCTCTGTCATGATGCTGATCTGCAGAGCCCACTGTGACTTTGAGCTTCTTGACATACCTCTCACCTTTTAACTCAGCATCCCCGAAATGGCCTTAGAAGCATTAGCTCTTGCATTTATGTGTTTTCAAGCTGAAGTGTCGATGCCATGCATCGACACAATGGTGCAATATTGATGCCAGGCATCAAATTTCACCCTACAATCGATCCCTAGCATCAACTTTAGGGTGCAAGTCGATGCCGGGCATCGACTTTGTGTGCAAGTCGATGCCAGGCATCCACTTGAGGGTGCAAGTCAATGCCTGGCATCGACTTGCACCTAAAAGTCGATGCCTAGCATCGACTTGCACCTTAAAGTCGATGTCTGGCATCGACTTGCACCTTAAATTCGATGTCTGGCATCAACTTGCACCCTCAAGTCGATGCCTGGCATCGACTTGCACCCTCAACTCAATGCCTGGCATCGACTTTCAGGCCATATTCAATGCTAGGCATCGACCTTCCAGGTCGATGCCTGGCATCGACTTTGGGGTGCAAGTCGATGCCAGACATCAACTTGAGGGTGCAAGTTGATTCCTGGCGTCGACTTTGGGGTGAAAGTCGATGCTAGGCATCGACTTGAGGGTGTAAGTCGATGCCATGCATCGACTGTGAGGTGCCAGTCAATGTCGGGCATCAACTTTCCACCCTAAAGTCGATGCCTGACATTGACTTACACCTAAAAGTCGATGTGTGGCATCCACTTACACCCTCAAGTCGATGCCTGGCATCCACTTGCACCCTCATTGGATCTAGACTTCATGAGCTTAGAAAAAAAAATGGCTAGAAGACATACTATTTCCTAAAACATAAAAAGGAATCTTCAGAGAATCTTTTTTTCTGGTGTGATTTTGTCTACCTGTGGGTACTCTTGCCAAAATTCTTCTTCTCCATCACAGTTGCCTTTGCTGAGCTCTCTGTGCCTTTGATGTCTGTGCTCTATTGCTCTTTCTTGCTCACGGATTTTGGAAATGAGAATGATCTCCTCCTGTGCTATTTATAGACACTTGGGTTGCTTGAACTAGAGACTAATTGGATCTAACTGATGAATCCAATTTATAACTAGATTAGTCAACTGATCTAACCAAGATCCATCACTTCATCATTTTATTCGTTTTTTCAAGATCTAGTAGATCACTTCTCATTTCCCAACCCATGAAATGAGATCCATGTGGTAAGTTCCCATTTACTTCCAGAATAGTTGCATTTCTCCATTATTCTTGTAACCAAAAGATGACAGAAAAGCACAATTGCCACCAAAGACATAATAATTTCACGACTCCTTTTGTTGTAATGTTAATGAACCCTCCAAATTATCATAGCTCATACATATTCATATGAAATGTTTTCTTATCTTCCATGTTCACATATTCATTTGAAACGTTCACATATGAAATGTTCACACAGGCCATCTGATGAATTCCCATCCCATTCACATTTTTTTACTTTTCTTTGTTTTGGTTGTTGTTCACTGATGTCTTACCAGATGCCCTTTACTATATTGTGGAAAGGACATCTACACATTGGCTAAAGCATACTTTAACATGTCTTTCGATGACAATTTGATCAATTATGGACATTGATATATGAACTCCTTGGGTGACATCTACATATTGATATATAAAATTCTAAATATCATCTTGCTCATCAAATTTTGAGATTTCTATGCTTGAAAAAGTCAAAATGCAATCAATTTGAAGTTTAGAGTGATTTAGATAATCGAATATACCCTTTTTCCCTTGAACTCAACAACGTAGAAGTCACTGTTTTGTCAAAAGCTTTGTGTGCTCTTTCCTGCCAATCTTATGAGCATCAACAAACACATTACTTGATGTGGGCACACTTCATAGTGTATCTCATCACCACTTCTTTCAAAAGTGAATCAAATCTTTGGCTTTGATAACATCAATCGTGTATATTTGAGTAACTAAGTACTTTAATGTTAGGCTTTAAGTACTTTAATGTAATTTGATGTTTAATGCACTTTAATGTACTTTAATGAACTTTTGACTTCATTTCTACTTGATGTGACATTTTCACATGAACTCGGACTTCTACTCATTTAAAAAGGTAATTTATCTTCAGTGTTCTTTGAAGTGAGTGAAGATGAGCTCAATCTTTTCAGTGGATGCTTGGGCATCAGCTTCCTCTGCTCATATTCATACAGTTTCAAATTCATTGTTCTTAGTTGACCCTTTCCTCGTAAGTGATGATTTCCATGGTCTAGAATGTGGTGATGATTCTATGTTTTATGTTGAGTCATTTAAGTTATCCAATTCACAATGCAATGAGCCCAAATGCACCTCTTGATCTCCCATCTGATCCAGCCATTGATCTCCCTTCTGACTCAAGTGCATGTGGAGCAAAGGAAAGGCAAAGCAGGCTCAATCTACATTTTAAAAGAAGGCCTCGTGAAGTAAGTCAAAAAAGATTTAAATTTCTTACTTCAGATAGACAGATTGCATTGGATATTGTGAAGCATTGTTGTGGTTTGAAATGTTTGTACAATTTAGGAATGAAGAAACTAAAGCACCTAAGAGAGAAATTCCTCCATTTAGATAGTGAAAGGCAGGATATATATCTTGCTTCTCACATGCAAATGGTTGAGGATAACATGTCAGTAACACGTGTTTCTTTTGAACATTTCTTTACTCAAGGGATGCGATGTTGTAGGGCTGCATTTAAAATTGCAATGGGTGCGGGAAATTTTAGAATACATAGGGTTCGACAGGGGCTTATGAATGGGGATCTCATTTTGGATACATTCCATGTTGGGACCAAAGGATCTGTTGGACATCATGCAATGAATTGGATGATGAACTATTTTATCTTGCATTGTGAGGTTATGCCTACAACTGGAAGGTTGCACTTGTCAGATAACTTTACTCGTCGAGAGGTATTTCAAATATATAGAGAAGACATGGAAAGTAGAATTGAGAAGTATGTGTTGTATCGTCACTTTACTCGATTATGGAAGCAAGATTTTAACAATGTGTCTATTCCTCATAAAGTTAGAATGGTGAATGTTCAGTTTGTGCCACTTTGAAAAACATGGCAAAGGGGGCTACAACACCACAAGGAAAAGATAATTTTAAAAATCTTCAAACCACCATCCTGAGAGTCAAGCTTTAGAGAGACAGAAAGCAATTCATCATCGAAGTAAAGCACTCAAAAATCAAGAGCGTTATATGTGTTTGTTGATCGATGGTATGGATTAAAAAAAAACCTATTTGACACATTTTTATCGCATCCCTAAGGACATTGGAGATGAAGTCCTTGTGCAAACGCATTTGGTTGGTGCTTTGGTATACAATGGAATTGTAATTTCCAAGGTTTGCTTCACATATCCGAATGTGCATATGATCCAAACCTTATAGTTACTATCATTCATCACGTTTTGCAATCATGGAATGGTTTTTTGCCACCAACTCTATATTTGCAACTTGATAATACTGCAAGAGAGAATAAAAATTCTACAATCTTTGGATATTTATGCATGCTTGTTGATAAACAGGTATTTCAGAAGGTCAAGGTAAATTTCCTTCTAGTTGGGCACACTCATGATCACATTGATCAAATGTTCAGTACGTTCTCTAAGAAGTTCGCACGTAACAATGCTTTTACTCTTCCGATTTTATCTGAGCTAATTTCAGAAGCATATACTCCAAAACCAGAAGTTCAACAGATAGCAGTGCTAAGGTTTTGGCTCCATTGCACAATATGAGTTTCAACCATGTATTCTTGATGAGGAGGGACAAAAACAGGTCACTTGAGGAAAGCAACCATCAATATGATAAAGCAAAAGCTTCCAGATGTATGTAGTATAGCAAATCATAGGAAAAGAAGAAGATTTGTGCATGATCCTACAGAATTTGGTATGTACGTGGATGAAGATAGAGCTCTTGTGGATATAGAAGAAGAAGAAGAAGAGAGCTCTCAGTAGTGTGAGACTGAATCAAGTGCATCAGATGATGAGGGTGTAGACATAGATTGACATAGTTGTGAGTTGCATTGAAACTCTACAACATTTTTAGTGCTTATGTAAATGCCTAGAACTAGTTTGCTTAATGAAACCATGTTTCATAGCAATTTTGAATAACAATCGGATATCCACCCATTGAAAATATGTCTTAAATGTTTTTTTTGTATAAGAATTATTCAATTTTACATTCTTTATCTAGATTTTAGACATGTCAATGTCTTATCATATAGATTTTGGACATGTCAATGTCTTATCATATAGATTTTAGACTTCATTTTGAGCTCTTTTTTTATGAAAAAATGACAAAAAATGTCAAAAAATCACATGTTTTCACTTCATTTTTGAAAAATATGTATTCTGGCCTAAAGGAATCTCCAACATAAGATGCAATTTGCTTGATTTTTGAAGATGGTGTTCTCTTTTTATGACATAGTTCTCCTTTGTTATCACTCGCTGTTAAGGGAATACTTCATCTTTGTGTTTCATCAAATAGTAAATAGATGCTTGTGTAGCTTGCATGAATGGAAAAGAGCCACCATACCTAGGAGAAATGATGATCCTCTTAAATGTGGAAGAGATAGTCTCTTTAGAACACTTTTTAGTAATTGATGAAGAGAACATGGAAGAGCACATGAGGCATATGCCTTCCTCCTTGTAGATTACTTCTACGCCTACAAAGTACTTAAACTCTACAAGATTGAGATCTTGAATTGTTTTCCAAGCTTCTTCTTCATCTCTCTAATGCTTTATTCATCATTGCTTGTATGAATAAGATCATGAACATAAATGCGAATATAGACAACAAGATCCAACCACAGAATTAGAGAAGAGCGTCCAACCACAGAATTAGAGAAGAGCGTCCATACTCAGAATATGAAACCCTACGTGTCTAATGAGTCCTTGAGGAAAAATCAATACTCAGAATATGGAAAGTATGTGTCGGTCAGGAATACGACAACATCAGAAATGACACTCCGGCGAGTTCAAAGGATTCCGGGTGGAGAAGCTGAAGTAGAGCTTCAGTAGCGACGAAGACGGAGGAGCTCCAGACAATTGACGTCAATCATATTGCATTGAAGACGGAGGAGCTTCAAGAAGTCGACTCGGCATTGAAGACGGTAAGCTGCGTTTGCTGAACTCCTCACTTAAAGAATATGGAGAAGCGACGCTCTCTCAGAAGCATTGAAGCACAAAGACTCGATGATGTACTGGAGTAGTCCGTACTTAGCAAGCAAGCTCAACATGGCGAAGTCAACAGATAGTGGATTGGAAAATGGCGAGCTTCAACCACTCCAGCATTCAGCGCACATCCACGACACGCATTAGCAACAACCATGGAAAGTCAGTCGAGCATCCGATAACAGATCGAAGAGCAGAGCTCTCTCAACGATGCCAGGGAGTAGATTGTGTCAGAGGGTTCGCCATCTGCCTCTGGCGGTGCGGCATCGCGATTCATCACGAGGAATATCTCGCGCTCACAGGACGACGTCAACAGGGGACATCGGAATCGATCACGAGGTATTGCGGAAGTGGTGTTGCCTTTTCTTCGATGTTCATATAAGTCGGTGGAACTATACAAAATTTGTTTTCTTTTTTTTTTTGAGAGTACAATGAATTGGAAAGACACACCCTTACGAGGCACTCATCTTGGGGAATTCATGGATATGTCTAGTCAGGTTTTGAACTCAGTAATTCCTCACAGAAATTCAAAGATCAACCCCTAGGCTATGCGGGCTTGGACTCAAAACTTGCTTTTGATTGTGCCTCTTTGTGGACATTGGAAGTACCAGAAGATTGTATTCAAATAAGAAGAACATCATAATTGGAATGAAAAAATACTGGTTTTCAATTAACTTCACACCACTATGTTCAAGGGGTGAGGGGGAATATGGAGAAATAGTGTCTTCAATCACCTCAAGTTGAATAAAAAATGGTGCTTGTCATGGCATTAGATAAGGTGGGAATTCAAGTTCAAGAACTCTTGCATAGTAATGGAGAGAAAGAAAAGTGTCTTCATCTTGTGAATTATTCATTAGAGAAAAGAGTCTTCATCTAGTGAATTCTTCATTAGGGAATATAAAACAATGCCACAATGCCAAATTTTACAAGCTTTCTAATGCCCCTCCATCGTGTAAAAGATGCTTCAAGACACAAGAAGACATTGTCCATATAATTTTCTTCACTTGTCCTCATAGCCTCAAAGTTTGCAAAGATGTGCGAAAAATCCTCATGCTTGATCAGACATCAATCAATCAAAAGTAGGTTTTTTTTGGGAGCTGATTGGCTACTTAGCTACCATTTGGAATATTTTTAGAGAGGATTCCTTGTGAAAATTTTGGAAGGAAATATGTGCTATAAATTCTAGTGAATCCTCAAAGGAGTAGTCAGTTAAGAAATTCCTATGCTTCCTCGGTAGAAGAATAACAAATCATAAGAGTAAACCCCATTTTAACATGAGAATTTTTGTCGGTGGAAGGTGTTGGAACATCAAGCTTACACTATGTTTGAGGTAGACTAGCTCTATATCAAAAAGTCATCATTTGAATTGTGTTAAAGTTTTCCATTGAAGAGCTTTTATTTATAGAATTAGAACTAAAGGAATTTTACAAAATATAGTGCATCTTCTAGAAGCCCCATCACTGACATGGAGATTGGTTAAATTTTGATTCTCTACCTAAGGGTAAAAGCCCATGTGTGAATAGTCTCACAAATGAGTTCTTCAAGACATTCAAGAGTGTTTTGGCGAACCTGTTGCACCTTGTCTAGCAAGAGGCCCTAGGTGGCCTATCACTATGCTACAAACTAGCTATAAGATCTTCGTGAAGATCCTTGCTAATCATATTGCCCTCCACCTTCTCTCATGGATCAATGAGGATTAAAAAGGGTTCCTAAAGGGTAGATCCATCTTAGTGTCCATCATAGAGGTCTATGCGAGAAGGATTTGATTTTACTTTGGAGCCTTCACCAAATTTCCTCTTCATTCATTTAGATTTTGACAAAGCTTACAATCGTTTCGAGTGGGACTTCATTCTCCAATCCTTGAAAGATCTTGGTTGTGGACCTGATTTCATCAAGATGATTGCTCTTAAGGGTTATGTCTTGGTTTGGATTAATATCATTGGTCAATGCTCACACGTGATCAAATTAAAGCTCTCTATTAGGCGTGACTGCCCCTTGGGTCCACTTCTCTTTACTATTGCCATTGATGGCCTTAGCTTCTTGGCTAACCATCATGGGTAGATCCATGGACTATTGTTCCTCCATATTTACAACCCAATGATAATGAGACTCTTCACCAATGACACAAATGTTTTTTTTGCATAATGACATTAATAGTCACCACATATTGGCAATGTCTTAACATCCTCAGCATTGCCGCTAGTTCTAGAATAAATCACTCAAAAACATATTTCAAGGCTATTTCTTAGCCTTCTCTATAATTTTTGGTGAGCCAGGGATGTTTGATGGCCCCAAGTGGTCAAATCTTTCATCTACTCCGAATTTGGATAGATTTTGGTGTTTCCATGGTGAGGGATGGAGCTCTGTCCTCTGCAAGCTTGATAATAAACTTGCATATTGGAAAGGTATGCAATCAACCAAGTGGGGCATGCTATGGTTATTAGCACCTTCCTTCTTTCATCTTTTATCTATTTTTTGCATCTTGGAGATGGAAAGACAGAGATTTAGCAAATAGGAGAGGTATGCCCAAAATCCAAAGGGCCATTTGTGCTAAACAAAAAGATTCTAGTGGTTTGGGCATTGTGGACATTAGGGGATGATAGATAAGTTGGCCGCCAAGTGGATGATCAAAGCATGGTGCAACTCAGAAGCTTCATGGGAAAAATTAGTTCTTAGAAACATACCTTCTCTTATGCTTGAGGGACTTCCTAGGTGGAAGGGGCTTGATCTGATCACTTTGTTGTTTTCTCCTTTTCTCGTGACTCCTAGACGTTCACACTTACTCTGTTCATTGCTGAAGAGTTGGAACAAGATGAAACTATACATCAACATCAATGAGGATTGGAAGTGGGCAACAATGATTACGCAAAACGAATCTATTTGGTTTCCAATTTGGAGAATCAAAGAAATTGCCTAAGAGAAGCTTCAAAGGGAAAAGAAAACTATGGAACAAACGATTTTGTATATGGAATTATTCTAGAATCAAGAGAGAGGACAATAAAATAGATTTGAGGGCATATGCCCTGTTAAGAGACTTGACTATGCAGACTAGTGCCTATCAAGACATAGAATCAATTTGTGGGAGAATTGTAAGACTCATCTCCTTCTTCAATATGCTTCACCTCACATTCAAGGGTTAAGATGGATCAATGGTAACGAATCGAGTAAGACGATGAGTTTCAAGAAGCACCTAGACTTTTGTATCTTCCTGAACAAGAGATGGTACCTGAACTAGTCATTTATCGAATTGCAATCTAAGTTTTTGGACTTGTGGCATCCACTTATTGAGAACAAAAAGTCAATTCTTATGTGCCAAATTATCCACCATAGAATTTGGACCGATATCAAAGCTAACAAAATTTGTGGAGCCCCTCAGTGGTCTAAATGTTGCTTCTATGCTAGAGAAGGCATTGGTCACCTCTTCTTCTCGTGCCCTAAGAGTCACTCGATCTGGGAGGCTCTTGCTAGGATTTTGAGTTTATAGATTAAAATCAGCTCCTTTGCTTTGTGGAATGATGTTAGTGAGGAAGCACTTTGGAAGATATAGAAAGAAAGATGCATCGCCAACTTTGATGATAAATCAAAAGAATGGTTGATTGATAAATCTATTGGCATGTTAGGGAGAAGAATATCTAATTATAAACAAACCCTCCCTTCAAACACCATAGGATTTTCATCTTGGAAAATAATAACATCAAAACTAAGTGGATTTCCCATAAGAGACACGAAAAGTTGATTAATCTTATCTGTAAATCCCTCTAAAACTTAGATCTCTTGTCGAATCTTGGATGTCACAATTGTGGCACCTTCACACCACTCTACCCCTGCTTTCTGGGTTACAACCGATCCCAAGAGCAGTATGTCCCTTCATTGTACAATTGATTTTTTATTAATTCAAGCAAGGGAGACTAGGCCTGAGCTAAACTAGGCCTCGACTAAACTTCCTCTTATAAAAAAGAAACACTTGATTTTACCTCAGTGGTACTATCGTGTGCATGTTTCTTCGGCTCATTATGTGATAAATCATACGAGCTAGGAGGAAAGGTAAAGGCATTGTGAAGGGAAATCACTTGGGTGTAACGTGTAGAGGGAAAGAAAGTATTCATCATGGTGTCTCTCTTTCCTTCAATCAAGAAAGCATTAACTAATGATTGGCTAATATGCTTTCTGTCTTTTTACCCAACCGTCTTTTTTGAAAGAGATCTTGCTTTCGGAATGCTATGATATGGTTGTCTGCTTTTTGGAGTATAATCAGATGTCATAGTTTGTGGTTCATTTATAGTAAAAGTAAGAGAAACAATGATGTCCTTAGAAACACCAAGCTATGGGATCGTTAGTACTGCTTCACTGTAATTTCTCACACTACCTTTTCTTGCAAGGTTCTAAGAAGGAAGGCAGCTCAAAGCACTCTCTACTAGGAGAAAGGAACAAGATGGACATATCTAGCAAAACCATTCAATCAAGAGATTGGACCTTCAAGCACCAAAGGCTCAGTCACAATCAATGTGGAGGAGTCCCCGTTGGACCTTGATCACCTCACTACGACTAGCTAAGTTCATACAAGGTAGGCATGCAAATTTCTAACTGGACATATCCGTGAGTTCCCCAAGATGAGCGTCCATGAGTTCCTCAGGATGGTGCCTCTACCTTACGAGGTTGGGTGTGTGTGTGTGTCTTTCCAATTCATTGTACTCTTAAAAAGAAAAAAAAGTTCCGTTCTTAACATCCAACCACAGAATTAGAGAAGAGCTTCCATAGTCAGAATATGAAACCCTACGTGTCTAATCAGTCAGTGAGGAAAAATCAATACTCAGAATATGGAAAATATGTGTTTAGTCAGTCGGTGAGGGATTCTGCTTGCTGAACAGAATAAATTGCCGAGTGATGCATGTCTTTCAGCAACATTCCATTAACGCACACGGACAGAGGGAGAAACATCAGAAATGACGCTCCAGCGAGGTCAAAGGATTCCGGGTGGAGAAGCTGAAGTAGAGCTTCAGTAGCGACGAAGACGGAGGAGCTCCAGATAATGAAATATATCATATTGCGCAGGAGCTATAGGCTTCAAGAAGTCGACTCGGCATTGAGGATGGTAAGCTGCATTTGCTAAACTGCTCACTAAAATAATATGGTGACTCACGATGCTCTCTGAGAAGCATTGAAGCACAAAGCACAAAGCTTAGATGACGTACTGGAGTAGTCCGTAGTTCACAAGCAAGATCAAAATGCTGAAGTCAACAGATACTGGATTGGAAAATGGCAAGCCTGAACCACTCCAGCATTCCGCGCACATCCACGACATGCATTAGCAACAACCATGAAAAGTCAGTCGAGCATCCGGTAACACAACGAAGAGCATAACTCTCTCAACAATGCCAGGGAGTAGATTGTGTCAGAGGGTTCATCATTTTCCTTTGGTACTGCAGCATCGCTATTCATGGATATATCCACCCGATCTCGTAAAGTAGAGGCACTCATCTTGGGGAACTCATGGATATGTCCAACCAGGATTTGAACTCAATAATTCCTCCAAGAGATTCTAAGGATGAGAAGATACCCTCTGAGAATTTCGGAAGGAAAGGTATGCTAAAAATTCTACTGAATCCCCAAACGAGTAGTCGATTGAGAAGTTCTTAGGCTTCCTAAGTAGAAGAATAACAAATCACAAGAGTAGACCCCTTTGAAACATGGGAATTTTTTTTGGTGGAAGGTGTTGGAACATCAAGTTTACACTCTGTTTGAAGTGGATTAGCTCTACATAAAAAATCATCATTTGAATTGTGTCAAAGTTTCCATTGAAGAACATTTTATTTGTGCTCATTTTTTTGGTATTTCCCAGAAGGATTTTTTATGGAGCATTTACCAATGTAAAAGCCTAGGCCTTTACACTTGTAAAAGGAGAGAAGGAGAGCTCAAATTCCACAAATTATAGGTGATTGAGGTTGACAATCAATCAATAAATCAATCACCAAAAAGTAGATCTGATTAGATATTCTTTTTTCCTATATTACGAAAGTAAATTGATTCTCTTCAATAACCTATCCCACCTTGATTCAAATTCAAAATCCACTTGCAAAAGTCATGGAACACTTCAAGAGTCTATATCGAGACTTCAAGAGTCACTTGTACATTATGTTGAAGAAATATACATACACTTTGGGTCATCATTGTGTTGCCCCTTCATTTTGGTGCACCATCTTCTTCAACAATAGTGCACTTGCACAAACTGTTGCTCTCTCTAGAGAGATCCAAATTGAATAAGTGCATTCATTGGAAAGGTATAAGCATCTAGCTTATGTATATGTTATATCACCTTTAGTGTGAACTACCTCTATTGGAGGTTGGAGGGTATGAGGCCACTTGGCACTCATGCATGCATTGCATGGAGTAAGATAAAGTTGAGGAATTATATTTTCAAAGCTCTATGGTTGGGAGGAGAATCATATTATCTCTCATCCTTGAGTGCACACAAAAACAACGCCCGGAGCTTTCTGTCCTTGCAAGTTATGCATGATTTTAGGCAAAAAGCACGAAAGGATCGTCCGGGGCTCTACTAAGTTTAGCACATTGGTATTTGAGCATGGTTCGACAGGACACAGTGAAGACAATGATGGTGCACACTAGCAAGGAGCAACAGAGGACAAAGCCATGAACACGTAGCGCCTGTCCAAGATGGCTCAGAAGAAGGCTCACATATTCATGAGTTCCGCAAGATGAGTGTCCATGAGTTCCCCAAGATGAGTGTCCATGAGTTCTCAAGGATGAGTGCCTCTACCTTACGACATTGGGTGTGTGTTTCAAAAGATGAAACCCTACGTGTCTAATGAGTGTATGAGGAAAAATCAATACTCAGAATATGGAAAATATGTGTTTAGTCAGTCGGTGAGGAATACAACAACAGGCAGTCTCCTTGTAGAACAGAATAGATTGCCAAGTGAGCATGTCTTTCAGCAACATTCCATTAACGCACATGGAGAGAGGGGGAAACATCAGAATTGACACTTTATCCAGTTCAAAGGATTCCGGGTGGAGAAGCTGAAGTAGATCTTTACTAGGGATGAAGACGGAGAAGCTCCAGACAATTGACATTTATCATGCTGCACAAGAGCTGCAGGCTTCAAGAAGTTAACTCGGCATTGAAGACGGTAAGCTGCGTTTGCTGAACTCCTCACTAAAAGAATATGGAGAAGCGACGCTCTGTTAGAAGCATTAGCACAAAGCTTGAGGTGATGTACTCGAGTAGTCCGTAGTTAACAAGCAAGATCAACATGGCAAAGTCAACTGATTGACGATTCGAAAATGGCGAGCCTGAACCACTCCAGCATTCAGCACACATCCATGGAAAGTCAGTCGAGCATTAGCAACAACCATGGAAAGTCAGTCGAGCATCTGGTAAAGGTTCATGAGGGAATGTACATTTTGGACGTGTCTAGACACGAATAAGAGATATTATATTTTATATTTTATAAATAAAGATTCACGTGGAGGGTTCTTTGTAGAAATGTCCTAAAAATAATGGTTAAGGTCAGAATTATTGTAGATCATGTTTTTTGTAAATGAAAGCAAAGGCTCTTCATAAAAGAGAGAAACTTTTTACTTTCATGCCTTCTTTTTAAAGCACTAGCCTCATTGTAATCTCTATTTTTTAATTAGTGTATAAATAGACAACACTTTGTAGACTCATCGGCCAAAGTGCATGGGGGGGATTGCACCGAATATTGTGTACTACCTCATCTATTTGCATCTCTATTTTTGTGTGCATTTTCAGATTTTGCACTCTCTAGGTACATGTATATGTAAGATCATGCAACATAAAAACATCATAAGCAAGGAGAAAAAGTTTCATTCTATCCTGTCAAGAAAGGATAAGTGCAACAAGGGAAATTTATCCAATTGAGCAATTAACTTATGACTCTTTCATTGTCAGACATTATGCATACATGAGTCAAGTAGTTGCATGTGAAGAGTCTAATTACTTTGAGGATGCAAGTAATCATGAATAACGAGCCATTCAAGAAGGATTCAAAGCAATCAAGGAAAACCTAACTCAGTCATTGGTGCCTAAAACCAAGGATATGAAGGTCATAGGCAATAAATGGCTATACAAACTAAAGAGTAATTAGGATGGAAACATATGTACGATTAAAGTATGACTTTTTTTATAATTACATATTCTTTTGCCTAACATGCCTAGACATTTATCAATCAACCATTCTTTTGATTTATCATCAAACTTGGCAGCACATCTTTCTTTCCATATCTTCCAAAGTGCTTCCTCCTTGACACCATTCCACAAGGCAAAAGAGCTAATTTGACTCTGTAAACTCAAAATCCCAGCAAGAGCCTCCAGATCGAGTGACTCGTAGGGCACGAGAAGAACAGGTGACCAATGCCTTCTCTAGCATAGAAGCAACATTTACACCATTGAGGGGCTCTGCAAATTTTATTAGCTTTGATATCAGTCTGAATTCCACGGTGGATAATTTGCCACATAAGAACTGTCTTTTTGTTCTCAATGAGTGGATGCCACAAGTCCAAAAATGTAGATTGCAATATGATAAATGACTAGTTTATATACCATCTCTTGTTCAAGAAGACATGAAAATCTAGGCGCTTCTTGAAACTCATCACCTCACTCGATTTTTACCATTGGTCCATCTTAACCCTTCAATGTGGGGGGAATCATACTGAAGAAGCAGATGAGTCTTATGTTCTCCCACAAATTGATTATATGTCTTAATAAGCACTAATCTGCATAGTCAACTCTCCTAACAAGGTCTATGCCCTAAAATCTAATATATGTTTCTAAGGATTAAATGTTTCCATAAAGCTTCTGAGTTGCACCACGCTTTGATCATCCACTTGGCAGCCAACTTATCTATCATCCCCTAATGTCCAGAATGCTCAAACCACTATAATTTTTTTTTTAGCACAAATGGCCCATTTGATTTTGGGCATACCTCTCCTATTTGGATCACATTTCTAAAGGAGATTTCAACAAATACTTTCCAATTTCGCTAAATCTTTGCCTTTCCTTCTTTAACATGCCAAAAAATAGATAAACGATGATAGAAGGAAGCTAGTGATCACCATAGCAATGCCCCACCTAGTTGAATTGCATACCTTTCCAATAAGCAAGTTTATTAACAAGCTTGCAGAGAACCGAGCTCCATTCCTGACCCATGAAAACACCAAAACCCATCCAAATTCGAAGTAAATAAAAGATTTGACCATTTTGGGCCTTTAGACATCCCTTGCTCACCTAACATTGTAGAGGAGGCCAAGAAATAGACTTGAAATATGTTTTAGAGTGGTTTATTCTAGGACTAGAGGCAACAAAGAGAATGTTAAGACATTGGCAATATGTGGTGACTATTAATGTCATTATGCAAAACAATATTTGTTGGAAATAAGGTAGGCCTATAGCTCATATCACAGGTCCATGGTTCCATAGGTCCAGCATATACAACACAGAATCTAGCAATCGTCAATATTGACAAAACATGAACATACCACACTTAATCATACAAATGATGAGATAAAAATAGAGAGAGACTAGACAACATGTGTAAAGTGTTACGTAAGCCACTGCTTACTCACACTATCATATATACCAATGTTCAATGTACAACGTGGGAGTAAAACTCTCAACCACTCTATGTGAAAAGAAATAGATGGAAGAGTGAATGTACAAATGTAACAAACATATTCAGATGTATGGGCAGAAATCTGAATATACATGAGATGTGTGACCTAATAGGTTATAGAAGAGTGAATATGAGTGACTGAAAGAGGAAGGATCAGTGTGAAACTGATAATCAACAAACCCTCATCTAACCTTAGGCTATGGAAGACCCTAAGTCAAATACATGTGTGAAAAGATCACATACTTAAAAAGTAGCAAAGAATGCTAACAACTTTGCTGCCAGAAATCCTCAAACTCATGTGAACACACCTTCTCAAACACCTCACCAAATATGCATAAAGCATATACGTCCTGATTCTCTTTTACCTATGCCGAATAGGACTCCTCCTGATATGGATGCTACTGCCTCCATAAACTTCAAGTAGTACCTGTGTGCATAAAGAGAATATGTACCTGAGTTCTTAACATAAGATGTAAATCTTATGTTAACCACCATCCAATGTCTTTGAAGTAGCCTGAAATCTTCATGTAGAAGACAATCTTCAAATACACCATGTAGATGGCCAATCCTCACCATCAAGCTGCTAATGACCAAGTCTTCTTTCCATGAACAAGAGACAACCTCCTCTTCATGAGTAAGAGTGTGAGCACACTCTTCATCTCCAAGAAAAACTCCAAGAAGAACTTCAAGAAGAACTCCATAGCCGCTCCTCAACATGCTTCAAGTTAGCACCATGGCTGCCCCATGTGCTAGAAGAAATACCACCTCTATTGAGGTCCAAGCACAAGGCTTGTGTTGAAAACTAGGTGAAGGATGCAAATAACAATGAGCTTGGCCTTCTTATATAGTATTGTTATACCTTGAAAAGCACCCAATAAAGCTATGCGATCGTACGTGATTGTATTAAAAAGTTGTCACCGTCCGTCTTCGTAATTCGTAAGAGAAGTCGTTCGTGAGTTTTGTTCGAAAAAGCTAACATCAAAAAACTCATTGTTCCGCGATGTGTTGCCGCCAGGAATTGATCTCTAGTGGATTCGATATGAGGCTAGTGACCTAACCATTGCGCTGGCACTTTTCCTTGTAGGAGGTCTACTAAAACATTATACACATGCCAATATAGCTGGACAATTTCACCAATAGAATAATAAATGAACCAATGGAATATTGTTTGACCAATAGGATATTGATTCCAACAATCCCCCTTACAATGTCATATTGGTACAAACTAAACTGGATCTGCAAACTTCATAAGTTGCAAACTATCACAAGCTTCAAGCTTGTACTCCAACACTTCAGAACTTTTCTTCAAAAGTCTTCTCAAAACTGAATTTGACTTTCCTTCAAGAAAAAACCTGACCTTGCTGAATATGAACCATAATACTTGAGAAACTATGCAAACTAGATATCCAATAGTGTACCCATCAAGAAATCATTTCTTGACAACAAATATGGCATGAACTGTCTTTGAACCTGCTATCTCCTGTCTTCAAAAACCTGAAAACATACACTAGGATCCACATATTTGCATTTACCTTCCAAAAAGATTTCTCAACGTACTTCTATTGTGTCATGTAAATACACTAATCAAGAACTGAATCCTCGAACCTCTGGCTGAAAACTCACAACTTAGTGTATCATGAACACTACTAGTTCATCTCTGACTGTACTTCAAGTCAACTCAACTCAACTCAATTGAAATCAACTGAAATCAACTAAAATCAACTGAAATCAATTGAAATCAACTAAAATCAACTCAAATCAACTCAAATCAACTGAAATCAACTGAAATCAACTCAAATCAATTCATGAGTCTCATCAAAAAATTTATGATGTCATCATGTCTTCATCCTTGTTCATCTGTAAATCTTTCATACCTCTTTCCTTCAAAACTTGGTATAAACATATATGTGCACACTTTTATACCTTTCTGAAATATCAAGCTTCTCTTCAATAGAACTCTGGAACCTTCTCCTGAATAGGAACACCCTAACTTTCTCCAAACATTCTCCTTCTTCCTTCTTCTTATAAAGTTGGAACAAAAAGAGAAACTGACAAATGAAATATAGGAATACCTGAAATAGGAATATCGGTAAGTATGAATCTGCATTCTTTTACATATATGGTTTAAAATAAGTCTTCATGTTTCATCACCCCCTAGATGATTTAACACTAGTATCCAGTATTCTTCAAATATATTAGACTTTATGAAATCTGGAATGTCTTCCTTCATAAATCTCATGTTTAGTGATCAGTACCTGTATCTGAAACAAAATCTCTGAACCCTTTTATTAGCACTGCAGTTGCTAATAGCCTTCACTGTAAGTCTTCAGCTTCCCATATTGTAGAATAAGGTTAGCTAATCTATATAACAAAACCTTGTTGAAAGCTTTATAAGATTCATAACCTTTCTGCAACATAACAAGTATCTTCTTCTATCTCTCTGCAACACAAATATGATAGAATCTGAATCTTTGACTTACTTCTCCAATGTTAAGAATTTTACAAACAAAGGATAGACAACTGACTCATAAATACTCAAGATCTTCCATGATCATTCAAGATCATTCAAGATCAATGATCTCTCCTGTGTAGAATCTGCTCTCATCAAACCTTCATGTCTGAATGTTTGATTTGCTACCTGAATGTCTCTAAGTGTCCATGCTTCTTACAAAGTTGTAAAAATTTTCTTCCAACAAATCCTTCCACGAATCTGCAATTCCTACTTAAAATATAAGTGGACAAAACTTCTCACCTTGAGAACTCCAAAAGTTGCAAGTTGATACTTCATCTTTTCATATTCTACCCGGGTGAAATGTGATAGTACCTGCTTGATTTTCTTTTGGCTAACTCCACTTCTCAATCAAGTAATAGGATCTGATGGAACACCTTTTTGAATACAAGCATGTATCCAAAAATCAAGACAATCACTGAAAGTAGATTCTTCATTGACTTGTACATCAATAAATCTGAATTTTCTGAAGTTTTTTGAAAATATTGAATATGAGGTAACCTTTTCCAAACATAAAACCTCAACCTAAGTCTTCAACATCTGCTACAAAAAACTCTTTTACCTTAAGAGTTAGATAAAGAAGAAATATACTTCTCTGCAACTTGTCATATACCAAGTAGCTCTGTATTGACACACCAAGAATTCTTTAAGGGAACATATAAGCTGCCTGCTCAAAAGCTTCAACTAAAACATAACTCATACACATATGAGTCACAACATATATGTGCTGCTTTTTCTTTCTCTCAATGCAATTCTTTGTCAAATCTACTAAATCATGACCAAGTATAATGCAAAACAAGAAACTCCTTCTTCTTTAAACAAGATCTTCTCATAAACTTGTCTTCGGATGTAGAGGATAAAATAGGAAAAGTATATGGAAAATATATGAGAAAAGGAAGCCTTACTTTTCTTTTGGGAATGATGGACTTTCTTCTTCTGCATCTTTCTTCCACTTGATGATGTCAACATCTTCAAACTTTTCTTCCATACCTTTTGTTCTCTTCATCTTGAAGTAGCAAGCACTCTTGAATTCTTCAAATGAACTCTTTCTCTTCCTCTAGTGCTAAGATTAAGAGACAAAAGGTAAATCTTATGTTAACCACCATCCAATGTCTTTGAAGTAGCCCGAAATCTTCATGTAGAAGACAATCTTCAAATACACCATGTAGATGGCCGATCCTCACCATCAACCTGCTAATGACCAAGTCTTCTTTCCATGAACAAGAGACAACCTCCTCTTCATGAGCAAGAGTGTGAGCACACTCTTCATCTCCAAGAAAAACTCCAAGAAGAACTCCATAGCCGCTCCTCAACATGCTTCAAGTTAGCACCATGGCTGCCCCATGTGCTAGAAGAAACACCACCTCTATTGAGGTCCAAGCACAAGGCTTGTGTTGAAAACTAGGTGAAGGATGCAAATAACAATGAGCTTGGCCTTCTTATATAGTATTGTTATACCTTCAAAAGCACCCAATAAAGTTATGCGATCGTACGTGATCGTATTAAAAAGCTCTCACCGTCCGTCTTCGCAATTCCTAAGAGAAGTCGTTCGTGAGTTTTGTTCGAAAAGCTAACATAAAAAAACTCATTGTTCCACGATGTGTTGCCGCCAGGAATCAATCTCTGGTGGATTCGATATGAGGCCAGTGACCTAACCATTGCGCTAGGCTCTTTTCCTTGTAGGAGGTCTAATAAAACATTATACACATGCCAATATAGCTGGACAATTTCACCAATAGAATAATAAATGAACCAATGGAATATTGTTTGACCAATAGGATATTGATTCCAACAATATCTGTGTCATTGGTGAAGAGTCTCATTATCAATGGGTTCTAACAATGGAGAAACAATACTCCATGGATCTACCCAAGATGGCCATGATGGTTAACCAAGAAGGTAAGGTCATCAGTGGCAAAAGTAAAGAGAAATGGAGCCAAGGGTCATTCATGCCTAATAGAGGGCTTTAATTTGATCACTTGTGAGAGTTGATCATTGATATTAATCATAGTTGAGACATAACCTTTAAGAGTGATCATCTTGATGAAATTAGGTCCTTATCCAAGATCTTTAAGGGATTGGAGAATGAAGTCTCACCCGAAATGATTGTAAGCTTTGTCAAAATCTAAATTAATGAAGAGGGGATTCTCTGAAGACTCCAAAGCAAATTCAAATCTTTCCCACAAATCCATGATGGCCTCTGAGATGGATCTACCCTTTATGAAACCTTTTTAATCCTCATTGATCCATGAGCGAAGGTGGAGGGCAATATGATTAGCAAGGATCTTCATGAAGGTGTTATAGCTAGTTTATAGCATAGTGATAGGCCACCTAGGGCCTCTTGCCAGACTAGGTGCAAGAGGTTCACCAAAACACTCTTGAATTTCTTCACAAACTCATTGATGAGATTATCCACACATGGGCTTTCAACCTTGGGTAGAGAATCAAATTTTCACCAATCCTCGTGTTGGTGATGGAGCTTCCAAAAGATGCACTATATTTTGTAGAATTCTTTTAGTTCTAATTCTAGAGATGGCAATAATGCGATCATGTCTTTTCAAAGAGGGTGGAGTGGACACTCCTAGGATCTAAGTGAAGTGGTTCAAAATAAGATCAATATTCTCTTCAATGGTAACACATTCCACCCCATGGTTTCCAATCATGTAAGGGATCTCTTACTTGTATTGCTTCTTCTTCAAGAGTTTACACATTTCTGTAGTCAGATTTTTTGCTCTTCCTGCCCACCAATCTTTAAAATAAATATGCATATTCTTTCATTGTATTTCCTCTTCATATCTAAGCTTGCTTCTAATTTTCTAGAGCCTAGAAAAGAGGTGAGAATTTCCTTTATTGAATTCAATCTCAAGGCACTGAACCCTTCTTACAGAGGGAGCTTTCATATGACTTAATTGTCTCTTGAGGGTGAGAACCACTAAATAGTGATGAGAAAAACTAAGTTCATATGTCAAAAGAAGGATGGTCGACCCAACGTATCAATGATATCTTAGTAATATAGAATTTGTTGAGTCTAGCCTTTTGCAAATCAGCCCTTGAATAGAGGTTCAAAAAAATAAACCATGCTCATCTTTGACTTCCATGAGATAATGATGGAGCTTAACATTGTCACCTATGTCTTTCTCATAACCATCTATAATTTTCCCCCTGTGGTCCCATCTATATGACAAAACTTCCTCCATATTAAGTCACCACATAGGATGATCTCAAAGGGTAGAAAGTCCAAAGCATGCCATGTAGTCAGTCTTTCTGAGTCTAGATTAGGTGCATAGATTGGTGCAATGGTGAACTAGAGAGGTCCCTCAAAAGAAGCAACAACCCATTACTAGTTTCGATCTTCCATGGTCTCCACCAAGAAAGTGTGCCAAACCAGCCTAAATCCTATAGTTGCACCACTGCTCCCATGTAGATGGTGTGTGGTGAACCACACATGAGAAACTGAAATACTTATGACTCCCTTTTGAAGTTCAACATCCTCAATTCGGATCTCTTAAGGAGAGTTGAAGTCTGGGTTGATACTTTTATCTTGAAGCCATTGATAAAAAACTACCACTCTTGAGAGGTGTGACAACCTCAAACATTGAACGAAACAATAATCATTTACAAAGGTTGATGTCTTGGAGGTTAGGGGCTTGGCCCTCTTTTTTTTTACATCTCTTCTTCATGAAGTAGAGGGTTTCTAGCCCATGAGTCATCCTTTGAAGGGGCTCTTCTTGACCGACCCCATTGGGTGTTTTCATTTCTAAGAAACCATCAGTGCAAATGACTTAGAAACCTGATCTAGAATCATCCATTCAATAATTGGACTTTAATTGTCAAGGTTATATTCTTTGTTTAGTCCTTTTTTATTGTCTTGTTTTCTTGTGTAACTATTCTTTGTGGTTTCCTCACCCATCACCTACTGATTCTTTTCATGGGGGTAGTATAAAAGATTAGCCTTCTTTTCCGAAATATGGAAGATGTTTACTTCCAGGACGGAGCAAGATGGGCTCATGTATAAACAACCTTTGGGGATTCACCTCCTCCTGCATCCCACTTCTATGAAGGACCCATCATTAAGTTCCTCAAGTTGTATTTCTTTACATTTCTCTAATTCCAATGATTGTTCTTTAGAGGCACACCCCTCGACTCTTTGTGTCTTCGAGACTTTGCTAACCATGACTAGCACATTTTCCTAATCTTGTTCTGTCCTCAGTGATATCTATCTTATGGGCATCCTTTGATCTTTTGGCCTTGTGCCTCGTAGTGAAGCATGCATTATGCAAGTTTTTGTATACTATTTACTATTCAAAATGCTTTTCTTCACCTATGTCTAGGAAAGTTTTAGAGGGTAGATCCAAATTAAGATTCTCTTCCATGCAAATTTGACGGTGTGATCTCTTATTGAGCGAGTGACTTGCCCGTCCTATACGAAAACACCAACATATTCCCTAGAGTTTCTATAGAAACCACCACCAAAATCAAGTATTATTTACTTGGTATAGTAATTGATCCTTATTCTACCAACTTTTCCATCTTTCTTTGAAATTTTTGGTGATATTCATGTGGAAATTGGCATGTTAATTGTATTAAGACGTGCCACCAGGAATGCAAGTAGGTGCAATAATGTTTGAGAGCATCTGATAGTACACACTCAAATTCTTCATAAACACTTTTGGTACACCACCAATAAATATTGAAAGCTTTTATATCACCCATACTAGCAATATCAATAACACAACATTAAGTCTTCATAAACAATTTTGGCCCACCTCCAATAAATACTGAAAGTTTTTATACTACCCATACTTTCAATATCAATAACAAAAATTTAAAGCTAATAAATTATGTGGGAGAAGTTGGAGAAGCTTACAAGAGGTAGAAAAATGAGTTCCCAAAAAAAGTTTGGTCCACCCAACTAGCACAAGACTAGACCTTGAGCTTTTGGAGAGTCAAAACAGTCCTTATAGGCAAGTTATTAGTGCAATAAAATCCACTATGTACTTTGGAGCATCAAGGAGAAAAAGGTAGTAAAAAAAAGATAAGTTTGCACTTTGACTAGCTCAAAAAACTTGTTATCGTTGGATGATGTTGGAGTTAGACGTCTGCGGAAGCACGTGAACAGCACAAGGAAGAAGAAGAAGCTTGGAGCACAACACACAAGAATGTATGTATTACTAGAGAATGTACAAAGATAAGTAGCCTATTAGGGCAATAGGCGTATATACAAGCCGGGGGAAAGAAACCTCCTAAAGAGGGAAAAAAGTGCCCCGATGGTCCTAGAGTGTTCACACACATCACTACCTAAATATATCAACAAATCCCCCCTGAGAGTGTTGCGGTGAACAAGGAGCTGGCACTCATGTATAAGGAAGTGCCAAGCTATGTGGAAATCACTCCACGAAATGAAGTAAGCCCAAAGCTTTGTAGAAAGCTTCAAACTTCTCCCTAGGCAGAGCCTTCGTGAAAAGGTCTGCAATGTTCTCCTGCGTGGGCACATATGCCAAGCTGAACTCCCCAGCAGAGAACCTCTCCCTGACATAATGATAATGCACCTCAATGTGCTTAGTGCGAGCATGGAACACAGGGTTCCTCGCAACTGCCAATGTGCTCTGACTGTCAGTGAAGATGGTGGTGACAGAGGACTGACCAACACCCAAATCAGCCATAAGGCGTCTGAGCCACACACACTCAATAGTAGCTGTGAAAGCTGCCCTATACTCAGCCTCACAACTGGAAGTGGCCATAGTAGGCTGCTTCTTGCTCAACCAAGATATACATGAGCTACCAAGCATGAAGCAAAAGCCACTAGTGGACACACGAGTGTCATAGCAACCAGCCCAGTCTGAGTCAGAAAAAGCATGCAAATCTGGCCGTAGTGATCCCCCCTTGGAATAAAACAACCGAAGTAGCCGAGTGCCACTCAAGTAGCAAAAGATGCACTTAACCACCTACCAATGCTTGACACCTAGGCAATGCATAAACCTGCTCATCTGTGAGACATGAAACTGAATATCTGTCCGAGTAATGCATAAGTAAATCAGGCATCCAACAGCCTGCTGATAGAGGATAGCATCAAATGCATCTCCAACATCATGAAGACTCAATCGTAAACTTGTCTCCATAGGAGTGGCAATAGGCTTACAGTCTTCAAGGCCAAAATGCTGCAATAATGTGTCAATATATTTCGTTTTACACAAAGCCAATCCACCATCAACTTGCATAGACTGAATGCCCAAATAGTGATGCAAATGCCCCAAATCAGACATCTCAAATGAGGCATGCAAATCAGCCTTAAAATCAGAAATATGCTTCTCAATAGGACCAGTGAGCATCATGTCATCAACATAGACAACAATGATCAGAAGCACATCATTAGCACACTTAACATATAAGGTGCTCTCAGTTGGACAGTTCACAAAACCATGTGCAATCAGATAGGCATGTATCTTCTCATACCAAGCACATGGTGCATGCTTTAAACCATATAATGCCTTCTTTAACCTACACACCTGGTTTTCATGCCCTTTCTGCACAAAACCATGGGGCTGAAAACATACACTTCTTCATGCAAGTCAGCATTCAAAAATGCAGTTTTAATGTCCAACTGATGTACATTCCAACCATGATGGGCTACAAGTGCACAGATGCTCCGAACAGTAGTCATACGACATGTGGGTGCAAAGGTCTCATCAAAATCAATGCCTCTTTCTTGTGCATAACCCTTTGCAACAAGCCTAGCCTTATACCTCTCAACTGTACCATCAGGTTTAGGCTTCAGCTTGTATACCCACTTAGTACCAATGGCTTTCTTGCTAGGAGGCAAGTCACATAAAGACGAAGTACCATTCTTCATTATAGCATCATATTCAGATTGCATAGCAGCCATCCAATTTTCTGAATTTTGTGCTTCATCAAAAGAAACAGGCTCATTCTCATCACAGAGACTAGATGTAGCCATAGCATAGCAATCTGATGCAAAGGAGGCACTATGAGAGCTTGAACGAGTACGATATGACAAAGGTGCATCTAATTTGCTGTCACGCAAAGTCTACACCAGCCATTTTGGCATAGTTTTTGCCTCCTGAATATCAGCTCTCTCATCAACAAGTGCATCATGTAAATCTGCATCAGAAATGGGATGATCTGCATCATTACATGAAACCTACAAAGGCTGAGAAGTTGCCTCATTAAGACCAGCAGTAGACTGTCCACCTGTAAAAAGAGGCATCAAAGTATCATACATGTCTTTGGAGCTAACAGATGTCTCCTTAGTACATGAAATCAATGGTTGAATAGCATCTTCCACAAAAACAACATCACCGCTAACCAGAATGCATTTAATTTGTGGATGATATAGACGATAGCCTTTACTTTCAAAACTGTACCCAACAAAAATACATTTTACTGCCTTATCATCCAATTTTCTGCGATGTTGTTCAGGCACTAGTGCATATGCCAAACAACCAAAAACCCGCAGATGAGCAACAGATGGCTTGTGATGATGCCAAGCCTCATATGGAGTGATAGGCTGCAGCGCTTTAGTGGGACACCAATTAAGTACATATGCAGCACACATGACAACCTCAAGCGAGAAACTATGTGGTAAAGCCTGACTCTTGACCATACACCTCGCCATCTCCATGAGTGACCTGTTCTTCCGTTCAGAAACTCCATTCTGTTGAGGTGTATAGGGCACTGTACACTAGTGCACGTTGAGCCAGAAATGCATTAAGATCAGAAGACATATATTCCTCCCTTCGATCAGAACGGAGGGTGCCCATTTTACATCCTAACAGATTTTCAGCCAAAACCAAAAACTGTTTGAAGCACAAAAACACTTCGGACTTTGCCTTCAATGGATATACCCATGCATGTCTGGAAAAATCATCAATGAAAGTCATGAAGTAAAGATAGTTTCCAAAAGAAGGTGTCTGCATAGGACCACAGAAATCACTATGTACAAGCTGCAATTTCTGTGTAACCCAAACTGGACCATCTTTTGGAAAGGAGGAATGCTGCATTTTGCCCAAAATAGAGCCTTCACATACATGTTTTCCAGGTGCCTCAAGCTTGGGCAAAGAAGACACCATATCAGATTTCTGCAGGTGTAGCAAACTAGCAAAATTCAGATGACCAACCAACTTATGCTCAACAGCCAACATACGGAATACATCACTGCTTTTAGCCATGGCCGGTGACTAAAATACCTTGATGCATTGACTGTATCTCAAAAAGTTGAACAGAACTGCCCATACGAGTTCTGCTAAACCTGTAGTAGACTTTGAGACGCTTATACTGGCAAATCAAAAGAGGTATATACCTTTGGCACAAAAAAGACAAAATAGCCTGCACAAGCTCTGCGATAGTGTGTTCGAAGGCCGAAACGAGCTGAGATCGCGATTTTGGCACCACAAAGCGAAGCAGTTTTGATCTTTGAAAACTCTAAGTATGCTCACCAAATTTCATGCGAATCTAAGATTGCAACCGGAGGAGTGTCGAAAACACCCTAGATGAAGCGGGGACCTGCTCTGATACCAATTGTTGGAGTTAGACGTCTGCGGAAGCACGTGAACAGCACAAGGAAGAAGAAGAAGCTTGGAGCACAACACACAAGACTGTATGTATTATGAGAGAATGTACAAAGATAAGTAGCCTATTAGGGCAATAGGCATATATACAAGTCGGGGGAAAAACCTCCTAAAGAGGGAAAAAAGTGCCCTAGCGGTCCTAGAGTGTTCACAGACATTACTACCTAAATATATCAATAGATGAAACAATCAATTTCAAATGCTCATAGAAGCCATCATGATGACAATTGGAAAAATTCCTTTTGGATGGATTTTATACATAGGGTTCGAAAATGCACAAGAATACAAGTAATAAGCAAGATATGCTTCTAGAATGAACTCAACACTCAAGAGAGGTACCCTTGATTTTTTAGGGTTGTGTAGAGATAGATCCCAAGAGAGTAAAGTTAAGATTTCTCCATATCTACAAAGAAAAATGCTCTGAAATACATAAACTAGATGCTAACACCTTTCCAATGAATGGACTTACTCAATTTGGATTTCTATAAACAGAGCAACAGTCTCTGCACATTCACTGTTGTTGAAGAAGATGGTGCAGAGAAATGAAGAAGCAACACAATGATGACCCAAAGAGTATGTATATTTCTTAAATGTAATGTACAAGTGATTAGAAGTCTTTATATAAACTCTTAAAGTGTTCCACAAATTTTACAATTGGATTTTAAATTCAAATCAAGGTGGGATAGGTTGTTAAAGAGGATCAATTCACCTTCCTACAATCTAGGAAAAGTGAAGATTTAATTTGATCTACTTTTTGGTGATTGATTGATTGATTGATTATCCAGCTCAACACCTCAAATTCATGGCATTTGAGCTTTTACATTGGGAAATGATCCATAAAAAATCCTTATGAAAAATACCAAAAAAATGAGCACAAATAAGAAGCTCTTCAATAGAAAACTTTGACACAATTCAAATGATGAATTTTCGATGTAAAGCTAATCCATCTCAACCGAAGTGTAAGCTTGATGTTCCAACACCTTCCATCAAAAAGAATTCCCATGTTTAAATGGGTTTTACTCTTACGATTTGTTATTCTTCTACCAAGGAAGCCTAGGAATTTCTCAATCGACTACTCCTTTGGGGAGTCGCTAGAATTTATAGCACATCTTTCCTTCCAAAATGTTCACAAGCATCTTCTATAAAACATTCAAAATGGTAGCTAAGTAGCCAATCACCTCCCAAAAAAGCCTACTTTTGATTGACTGTGGTCAAGCATGAGGATTTTGTGCTCATCTTTGCAAACTTTGAGGCTATGGGGACAAGTGAAGAAAATATGGAAAATATCTTCTTGTGTCTTGACACATCTTTTACATGATGAAGGGGCATTACAAAGCTTGTAAAATTTGGCATTGTTGTGTATTCCCTAATGAAGAATTCACTAGAAGAAGACTCTTTTCCCTAATGAACAATTTACCAAATGAAGACTCTTTTCTTTCTCTCCATCACTATGCAAGAGTTCTTGAACTTGAATGAGGTGATCGAAGACACTATATCTCAGCATCCCCCCTCACCCCTTGTATGTAAGGGTGTCAAATTAATTAGAAACTAGTATTTTTTCATTCCAATTATGATGTTCTTATTATTTTAAATATAATTCTTTGGTACCTCCAATGTTCACAAAGAGCCACAATCAAAATCAAGTTTTGAATCCGAACCCACATAGCCTAGTGGTTGATCCTTTGAATATGGTGGATGAATTACTAAATTCAAATCTTGGCTAGATGTATCCATGAGTTTCCCAAGATGAGTGCCTCTACCTTATGAGATCACGTGGGCATATGTGCCTTAATTGAAAATTGCTGAAAGACACACATCACTCAGAAATATATTTTGTTCTCCAAGGAGAATGCTTGTTGCCATATTCCTCATTGACTCACTAAACACATATTTTCCATATTACGAGTATTGATTTTTCCTCATGGACTCATTAGACACGTAGGGTTTCATATTCTGAGTATGGAAGCTCTTCTCTAGTTCTATGGTTGGATGTTAATAACGGAACTTTTTTGTTTGAGAGTACAATGAATAAGAAAAACACACACCCAACCTCGTAAGGCAGAGGCACCCATCCTGGGGAACTCATGGACACTCATCTTGGGGAACTCATGGATGTGTACAGTGAGGAAACTATGGTGTCTGAAGGGAAGGTTTTTTTATCATTACATTCTGCCTAACATGCCCAAAGATTTATTAATCAACCATTCTTTTGATTTATCATCAAATTTGATGGCACATCTTTCTTTCCATATCTTCCAAAGTGCTTCCTCTTTGATAGCATTCCACAAGGCAAAAGAGCTAATTTGACGCTAAAAACTCAAAATCTTAGCAAGAGCCTACCTGATCGAGGGACTCCTAGGGCACGAGAAGAAGAGGTGACCAATGCCTTCTCTAGCACAGAAGCAACATTTACACCATTGAGGGGCTCCATAAATTTTATTAGCTTTGATATCGTTCCGAATTCCAAGGTGGATAATTTGCCACATAAGAACTGACTTTTTGTTCTCAATGAGTAGATGCCACAAAACCAAAAACTTAGATTGCAATATGATAAATGACTAGTTTAGATACCATCTCTTGTTCAGGAAGATATGAAAATCTAGATGCTTCTTGAAACTCATCACCTCACTCAACTTGTTACCATTGATCCATCTTAACCCTTCAATGTGGGGGGAATCATACTGAAGAAGGAGATGAGTCTTAGATTTCTCCTACAAATTGATTATATGTATTAGTAGGCACTAGTCTCCATAGTCAACTATCCTAAGAGGGTCTTTGCCCTCAAATCTAATATATTGTCCTCTCTCTTGATTCTAGAATGTTTTCGCATACAAAATCTTTTGTTCCATAATTTTCTTTTCCCTTTGAAGGTTCTCTTAGGCAATTTCTTTGATTCTCCAAATTGGAAACCAAATAGATTCCACAAGAATCTTCTCTCAAAACATTCCAAATGGTATCTAAGTAGCAAATTGCCTCCCAAAAAAAGCCTATTTTTCATTGATTCTGGTCAGGCATGAGGATTTTGTGCTCATCTTTGCAAATTTTGAGGCTATGAGGACAAGTGAAGAAAATATGGACAATGTCTTCTTGTGACTTGAAGCATCTTTTACACGATGGAGGGGCATTACAAAGCTTGTAAAATTTGGCATTGTTGTATATTCCCTAATGAAAAAATCACTGGAAAAAGACTCTTTTCCCGAATGAACAATTTACCAAATTAAGACTCTTTTCTTTCTCTCCATCACTATGCAAGAGTTCTTGAACTTGAATGAGGTGATCAAAGACACTATTTCTCAGCATCCTCCCTCACCCCTTGAATGTAACGATGTCAAATTATTTAAAAACTAGTATTTTTTCATTCTAATTATGATTTTCTTCTTATTTTAAATATAATTTTTTGGTACCTCCAATGTTCACAAAGAGCCACAATCAAAATCAAGTTTTGAGTCTCAACCTGCATAGCCTAGTGGTTGATCCTTTGAATATCATGGAGGAATTATTGAATTCAAATCCTTGGACATATCCATGAGTTTACCAAGATGAGGGCCTCTATCTTATGAGATCGGGTGGATATATGTGCATTAATGGAATGTTGTTCAAAGACACACATCAGTCCGCAATACATTTTGTTCTCCAAGGAGAATGCCTATTGTCATATTCCTCACCGATTGAATAAACACATATTTTCCAGATTCTGAGTATTTATTTTTCCTCATGGACTCATTGTACATATAGGGTTTCATATTCTAAGTATGGAAGCTCTTCTCTAATTCTATGGTTAATGGAACTTTTTTTCTGATAGTACAATGAATTGGAAAGATGCACACTCGACCTCATAAGGTAGAGGCATCCATTCTGAGGAACTCATGGACACTCATCTTGGGGAACTCATGGGCACTCATCTTGGGGAACTCATGGACACTCATCTTGGGGAACTCATGGACATGTCCATCGAGGATTTTGCATGCCTACCCTTGTATGACCTTAGCTAACCATAGTCAGGTGATCGAGGTCTAAACGGGACTCCTCGACATTGATTGTGACTGAGCCTTTGGTGCTTGAAAGTCCAATCTCTTGATTGAATGGTTTTGCTAGATATGTCCATCTTGTCTCCTTCTCCTAGAGAGTGCTTTGAGGTGGCTTCCTTCTTAGAACCTTGCAAGAAAAGGTAGTGTGAGAAATTATAGTGAAGCAGTACTAACGATCCCATAGCTTGGTGTTTCTAAGGACATGATTGTTTCTCTTACTTTTACTATAAATGAACCACAAACTATGACATCTGATTATACTCCAAAAAGCAGACAACCATATCATAGCAATTGTGACATCCAGGATTCAGCAATAGACCTAAGTTTTAGAGGGAGTTATAGATATGTTAATCAACTTTTTATCGCTTTCGTGAGCAATCCACTTACTTTTGATGTTATTATTTTCCAAGAAGAAAATTCTATGGCGTCTCAACGGAGGGTCTATTTATAATTACATATTCTTCTGACTAACATGCCCATAGATTTATCAATCAACCATTCTTTTGGTTTATCATCAAAGTTGGTGGCACATCTTTCTTTCCATATCTTCTAAAGTGCTTCCTCCCTGACAATATTCCACAAGAATAAAGACCTGATTTGACTTTGTAAACTCAAAATCCTAGTAAGATCATGCAGATCGAGTGACTTCTAGGGCATGCAAAGAAGAGGTGACCAATGCCTTCTCTAGCACACAAGCAACATTTACACCATTGAGGGGCTCCATAAATTTCATTAGCTTTGACATTGGCGTGAATTCCACAGAGGATAATTTGCCACATAAGAACTGACTTTTTGTTCTCAATGAGTGGATGCCACAAGTCCAAAAAACTTAGATTGCAATACAACAAATGACTTTTTAGATACCATCTCTTGTTCAAGAAGATATGAAAGTCTAGGTGCTTCTTGAAACTCATCGCCTTACTCGATTTGTTACCATTGATCCATCTTAACCCTTCAATGTGGGGGGAATCATACTGAAGAAGGAGATGAGTCTTAGAGTTCTCCCATAGATTGATTCTATGTCTTAATAGGCACTAGTCTCGATATTAAACTCTCCTAACAGGGTATATGCCCTCAAATCTAACCTTGTGTCCTCTCCCTTGATTCTAGAATGTTTTCGCATACAAAATCTTTTGTTCCATAGTTTTCCTTTACCTTTAAAGTTCCTTTTAGCCAATCTCTTTGATTCTACAAATTGGAAACCAAATAGATTCGTTTTGCCTAATCATTGTTGCCCACTTCCAATCCTCGTTCATGTTGATGTATAGTTTCATCTTGTTCCAACTCTTTAGCAAAGACTAGAGTAAGTGTGAATCTCGAGGAGTCACGAGAAAAGGAGAAAACAACAAAGTAATCATATCAATCCCCTTCCACCTAGGAAGTCCCACAAGCATAAGAGAAGATATGTTTCTAAGGATTAATTTTGCCCATGAAGCTTCTGAGTTGCACCACGCTTCAACCATCCACTTCGCAGCCAACTTATCTGTCATCTGCTAATGTCCAAAATGCCCAAACCCCTAGAATCTTTTTGTTTAGCACAAATGGACCATTTGATTTTGGGCAGACCTCTCCTATTGGGATCACATTTCTAAAAGAGATTTCTGCAAGTACTTTCCAATTTTGCTAAATCTTTGCCTTTCCATCTCCAACATGCCAAAACATAGATAGAACATGAAAGAAGGAAGGTGCTCATTAGCATAGCATGCCCCACCTGGTTGAATTGTGTACCTTTCCAATAAGCAAGTTTATTATCAAACTTGCAGAGAACATAGTTGAGACTACCCACTAGACTTTGATATGATGTGATGTCCTCTATGAGTTCACCTTCATATGAGCTCAATTTGTGATTGACCTCCATTGGAGTACCTGCAATCTTACAATCTTGCATCTTGAATTTTGCCAACATGTCCTTAATGTACCTTCTTTGAGCGAGAAACAAACCATGATCTTTGTAGACAACTTCCAAACCTAGGAAGTAGGTAAGTGTGTTGACCTAAGCACCAACTTAGGGACTTGCGGAGAAAGAGACTATACCTCAATTCCCTCTCAAGTGCATATAGTGGGGATACACGCTTTTAATTATCAATCCAAAGAGTATACAAACCTAGCCGAGTGTATGAGGACATGCAATCATGTGATGATCAATGCAAATGAACTACTCAAAGAGTGTAAATAAGGCAAAGACTTATCCAAACAAGCTCCAACTGTTGGTCAAGGCGAAACGATACTTGGTGTAGCAGCCGTCAGTATTTTGGACTTTTCTCCCAGCTCCGAGCTCCAAATATAGCAAATAACATATGCGTTTCGAAGCTCTCGAGAAGACGCATCCAATGGCAGTGGTTTCACTCAATTCTGAGGCTCCTACTTCAAGTTATGAGCAAAATACTGAGTCGCGGGAATACTTTCCTACACTTCAGCACTTCCTACACTTTGCACACACCTTACCTACAACAAATAATCACTTTCATGGATAGAAAACACTCACAAGCACTCTTTCCAAGCAATACACATGCATACAAGCTCACGAAGAAGAAGATAGAGAGTGAAGAAGACACAAATTCGAATTTCTGTGCTCTCTATTCTCACAATGGCAAAAGGTCTTTTACAAAGAGTCACCTTTGACTTATATACTAGTGCCCTAAAAATGGTCATTTCACACAAGAGACCGGCACTTTATTCACTAAAAGACTAATTTCCTACTATTTTACATGGGTAAACCTCTAATCTTCTGTGGGGATGCATCTAGAGGACTCCTCTAGTGCATTTACAACGGGAAATATATTACAAGAATGAGTATGATACAAAAATATGACGTCCAAATCGGAAAAATTTTGGGGCCCGTCTTTTTCTCTGCTTTGTACTTCCTTTAGCTCTTGGGGCCCGTCTTTTTCTCTGCTTTGTACTTCCTTTAGCTCTGCAACACTCTCCCCCTCTTTGTCTCTGTCGTCCCTTGACAGGCTTTGCTTCTTGTCATCAGTTTGTTGTTCGCACGCATCCAGTGGAAGGTCTGAGGATGTGGTGCTTCAGTCTTCGATCTGGACCTTCCAGAGATCAAGAGGTTGAAGCACCCATGTGGGTTACGTCCTTTCCTTGGTGTGTGTGCCCCTGCGGGGCTCTATGCAGAGATGGGTGTTGTGCCCCTGCGGGGCTTCTTGCAGAGATATATCTTCAGATATTTCCTTTTAGTGAAGCTGCTTCTTTCGTTGTCTTCTTCTTTTCTTCTTTTTACTTGACTCTCCCTCAACAATGCCCCCCTCCTGGACTCTGTCGTCCCCAACAGGCTTTGATAAGCGACGGACATATGTTTGATATACTCTTTACTCTGTATCATTTAGCAGATTTGCTTCACGTATCATGAGTTGTTTCCATTGTTCTGCCTTCACACCGTCATTTGGTGGCTGTCTGTGATCTGCGAAGAAGCTAAGTTCATATGCCACTAATCTGGCATTTAAATTGGATGACATCTTCAAAAAAATTTCTGAATCCATCTCAAAAAATCCTGTAAAGAAAGCTTCTTCAAAAGTCTGCATATATACACTTGGCAAGAACATTAATCTGGAATAATATGCCATTATTGTTGGGCGGCTAGGCATAACGGATAGATCAAAAATGAGGATTTCCGTGCCCTGATTAATACCTATGAAGTTCAAAAATGTGTAGGCCGCATGCTTGAATACCTTCAAAACTGTAAGGATCATGCTAAGTATTTTGTTGGTCATATTTACAGTTAAATCAGGTACTGTCGCATAATTTTGTAGCCAAAATTCTATGGTTTTGACCATATAATCCTCCGTTGGCAAGTAGTTATGTGGCGGGCTCGGAAGCATAGGATAATTGAGCCACTGTTTATTTATAGTGCCGCTTCTTTGCAAATCCAAAAATTCCCTGTTATCCCTTCTGCGTGGTATTGGACAAAATGAAGGGTTTACGTGGAATGCATATGGCGCTGCTTGCCAATGCACCCGTAGTGTGGGATGTTTCTCCAAAAATTTCCGTCGCCACACTGGTTGCGCAGCTTCAAACTCTGCTTGAGTGTATGCGAACGAGTCGTGTTTGAAATTCAGCTGCTCATCTGGACTCTTCTGTGTAATCTTTGTTATATAACGTCTTGTTTTCTCTGTCAAGAGTCCGTATGGAATATTGAACGGCTTCAGAATCTTGTCCAGGTCTTTACCTTTGATCTTGGCCGTTCTCATCACTTTGACCACTTCATTTTCAAAATTTTCTATTAACCGGGACACCACTAGTGCCCGTTCCTTCTGCCTTATTTCTGCAGTATAGGGCATCAGATGTTCATCATGTATGTCGGCCAACTGCTCATGGAGTGGAGAATTATAGATCGGTTGAGATAGAGGACTTACCTCTACCTCGTCAGTAGGATTTTCCATAGTCGGCACTACTGGTGTCCCGATCGGTGTTTTCTCTTTCATCTGAGCCTTTAGTCGTGCTATGCATTCATCTTTCTCTTTTATCTCTTGCATGGCTTCTCTGAGTGTTTCTTTAGTGACCAGCAATTCTTTACCAATGTCAGCTACATGATCCATATTTTCGTTGTAGCTTTGTACCAATTTGGCGTTCACCTTTTGTAATTGACTCTTCAATTCATTGGTTTCATTGGTGTATCTGCGCTTCCATTCCTCTATGTTTGCCTGTTCTTGCTTTAGCAGCTCTTCATATTTTGATATCTGATCTCTTAATTCTTTGTCTTTGGTTTCTGTGGATTTTTGTTGTACCACTGGTTGATCATATAATAAAGACTTCATCAATTCTTTATTTCTGTTGCGGAGGCTGTCGTTCTCTTCCATATACAACTTGAGCTGTTGTTCTAATAACATGCTTCTCATTTTCATTTTCTCTTTCTGAGCCTCGCTCGCATCGTGTAATTTTTGCAACTCGGTTAGTTGTGTATGCAGCTGTTGATTCTGAGTGATGGATGCACCATGTTGTAGCTTGATTGTCAGCACCTCCGTATTTTTGATTGCCAATTCTTTTTGTGCTTCAATCAATTGTGCCGATAGCTGCTCACTCATGATTTGAAACTATTTCTTTTCTTTTCTTGCCTGATCATAGTCAGCATCTATTTCCATTAACTGCTGTTGAGTGTCCATGGCTGTTTGAATCATCTGCTTGACTACAGGTTTCAGTTGAGTGACATCCACATTGAGCCATGTCTTTGGTATACTTGGTTCTTCTCCGGTATTGATATCTTTGCCCTGTGCAATATGTAAGGTAGTGTCATGGGGCTGCCTAATCTGAAGCTTGATCCTTGGCTCATCCCCCATGTTTGCTTTATTTTCTTGAGGTGTATCATCTGGCACCTCTATCACCATCTGTTCTTGGTTTCGTAGCCCCTCCGTTTCCTTACTCACTGGAGTTTGTTCTTCCTTTTTAATAGGTGGTTTTACATAAGTATCATTGGTTGGAGCTTCCTTGATGCTTATCTTTGTAGAGTCATTCAATTGAATGACATGCTCATGTTCCATTGATTCTTCTACTCTTTTTTCCTCTTTTTTACGATTTCCTGGCGTCACTTCCCCTCGATCGATCTCATTCCATTCTTCTTCTTGAGTTTCTATCCGTATATCAGTATCCAAGGTATCTTTTTTAGGGTTGGAATCTGTATTGGTGCTGGAATCGTCTATCCCTAGTTCTTTGTATCTTCCAGCTTGTTTTGGAGTCTTTTCTGTACGCTGTTGTAGTTTCTCTTGACTCGCCTGTCTATAATGATGACCTTGAATATTGAGGTTTACCTGTCCTTGCATGTACTGATGTGTTTCTTCGAGGGCAGCGGAAAGATCTCTCTTGGTAATAGGCATTTGTGCCGTCGTGATCCTCGGTAAGAGATGAGTTCTCTTAGATTGTGGTGTAGCTTGGGCTTCCTCCTCCCGTAAACGCTTTGTACCCCTCATGGGTTTTTGTGTGCTCGTTCCAGCTTCTTCAACCATAACAACTGCTTTCTTTTTCTTAGGGACCGTAGCAGATTTTGCATATTTGGCTAGCCCTTTTGAGGTTGGCATCTCTCTCAAACAATTCTTCATATCTAGGGCTTCATATATCAATAATGTTAATGCAGAACTGCCATTCAAAAACTTCTTTTGTCCCCATTTCTTCTGAGCTTCAAATAATCTTTCTTGGACATACCTTGTTAAATTGATTTTGTTTCCTATTTGTCTCATGGCATGCGATAGTAATTGTACGATTATCTTTTGTGGAGCGGTATACCTGTGCATGCTTGGGAAACAAAAGTGTTGATGCACCAATCGGACAACATCTTCTATGTCGATTCTGTTAATCTCCAGGAAGGATCTCTTCTTAGGATCATGACATTCTTCTTTGACACTAGTAATACCTGCTTGATTCCATCCAAAAGCTTTATTGATTATTTCGTGAGTGAATTGGATGGTTTTCCATGTCCCTACTTTATCCAATACGCGTGCTTCTGGGACCGATATTTTTGTAGCAGTCGGTTGCATGGTATTCATGACTTGTGCACATCTTTGAAAGTCTGGAACATAGATAGGCAATTTGAGAAATGCCTCTATGCCTGCTTGCGTCCATACATCTTCAATATGAGGTAACCCCTGTATTATTGTCTTGAAATCTTGTGACATGATTGGAAAGTAGTGATCTGTATCCATTATCTTGATAGTTGCCATGAAAATGAGTTCCGAGACTGGTTGGTCATCACGAAACCAATGGCCTCTCGCTCTTGTTACTGATTCCAATGGAAGAAGCTGCACCTCTTCCTGTTGCATAGATTCTGAATCAGTAGAAGCCATCTGCACTCAATATAGAGTATGAATTAGTTGCCATATATAATCAGAAATCCTCCTTCATTTGTTTGTCATAAGCTCGATATTGCTCCGAGTGAATGGTGTCTTCCCTTTCCTGTGGGTGTGAGAAAGGTAATACCTGGATGTTTCACATATTTAAGTATTTTTATATTTTCATCTGAAAAGGAAAACAGAAAAGTTAGTTTATAGCCGAAGCGGTTATTAAATTTTTTTGAGTAATGTTCTTAATGTATGTACAAGTGCTCTCCTATTTCCCAAGAGGAAAATGTGCTCGACTATCCTGAAATAGAAGAAGGATGTGCAAAATGCTTGGCCTTGTAATGTGGCCCTATCATGCATACTTTGGGTATTGACAATTCCATATGTGTGCAATTGGAAGTAGTTGGTTGATGCATGCCGTTTATTTTGTCTTTAGGTATCCAAATCTGCTTCCTTTTGCTGGGCTTTGTCGTATGTTGCCCATTTCCACTGAATGTGGCTCTTTTCTTGTTGTATGTCTGCTTTATCTGATTTGTAAATCGCGGAATTGTTTGGGTTGCCATTACAGACTCCTTCTTTCTCCAGTAACTCTTTTTTTGTGGCTGTTTTGCCTGTGGACCATATTGGTTCTTCTTGTGCTGAGGATCATCATTTCGGTTTAGTTTCCTTGGAACGCAAGACTTAGGAACCCAGATTTGCGAACGATCTTGTTGAGCAGCTACTACTTTCTTTGGGATCCATATTGTAGCAATTCGTCGATGATTTCGTTGTTCAGACTGAGTTGGTTTCTCCTTTGATTGCTTGTTCTGATGTCGGTTGTGCTTTTGTCGTCAAAGATACTCCTCCACTTGATCTTTCTTTATCCACGCTTGGTTAGAGTATGGAATAGGGTATATTTTAATGGGTACAGATTTTGAATTACTCAGAGGACTAGTCTCTCTGATGCATGGTGCTTCACTGAGGTTGGTTTCAGCTTGATTGACACTCTCGTGACTTGCTAGACTAGAAGATGGTGTGCAAGCAGAATTCAATGTGTCCGCACATATAGTACTTGACGAAGATGTCTCTATAGTGCTAGTGATCATACATTCAGGACTTTGTTCATTGGGATGAACTTTTTGCTCTATGCTCACAGATTTGATTGGTCGTTCGTCTAGCAGACTGAATACTTCACGATGTCCTATTCTGGCTGAGATGTATCCTAAAGCCAATTGAATGGTCACCTCATATTCGTAAATACAGTCTTGACCTAACACTACCTCTTCAAGTAAATCTTGATCGTGACACACTAATAGCTTTTGTTCCATAGTGTTGTTGCCAAGATGCAACGGTAAGGTGATCTCACCTATGCATTGAGTAATTGTTCCTCCTATTCCTATCAATTGGGCCATCGATGGGCGTACTGCCTCCTTGAGTTTGTGGGTCAGAGAAAGCTTGATACAGCTTACAGCAGCTCCAGTATCAATGAGAGCATCCACCAAGTGGTACTCCGTTTTACCTGCTCCCAAATTTAAATATGGTTGTGTTCTCTGCGATCCTAGGTTTTGAGTGGCTCTAAAATTAGCCATTGGGATGAGTTCTTCTCCTAGTCGATATCTCTCATCTCGCTCTCTCATCCACTCTTTCCGTTTCTTTATTCTTTCCAATGCTTCCTATCTCGCCTCTTCTCGTATCCTTTCCTCCTCTATGCGTCTATTCTTACCTTTGATTAATCGAGACATTGTTTCTTCGGTCAATGGTTCTAGATATTTTTTTACTCTACACCCACTGATGTAGTTTGGTAACACGTCTCCATCTAAGGTTGCTAAGCTGATGGCTCCACTTGTAGATATGCGATTAATAATTAATGGACCATATCCTCTCTTCTGCAACTTCTTAGCGTGTTGTTTCAAGGTGTATACCAAAACTAAATCTCCTTCCTTCAAATTTTTGTCCTTTATGTGAGCATCAAAGTAGGCTTTCTGTCGTCGTTTAGCAGCATAAATGCCTGCTACTGCTTGTAACCTAGTTTTGTGAAGCTTTTCTATTTGATCCAATTGAGCTGATAGTTCATGTCTTGTCCACTCGTAAGTAGTTGCTACTCTCAGAGTGGGAATTAAGAAATCAATTGGCAAAATAGCATTTTGTCCATACACTAAGTTAAAAGGAGTAGTGCCTATGGCGGTTTTATAGGCTACTCGAAATGCCCATAAAGCATGATGTAACTGCTTATCCCAATCTGATCTACCATTGTTAACAATTTTGGTGAGAACTGTACACAAGATTTTATTCGAACTTTCTGCTTGTCCATTGGCTTGTGGGTGATAAGGAGCTGATTTCTTATGAATTACCAAGAATTCATTCAATAAAGCTTCTATAACTTCATTCACAAAGTGCGTACCTCTATCACTCACAATTTCTATTGGTAGTCCAAATCTAGTGAAAATGTTCTCAAAGAGGAACTTAGCTGTGGTTCTTGCGTCATTTTTCTTGGTTGCTTTGGCTTCAACCCATTTGGTCAGGTAATCTGTGGCTACAATTATATACTCGGCATGGGATCCTTTTGCTGGTGGGCTAATAAGTCCTATGAAGTCTATTCCCCATTTTGTGAAAGCTCTAGCACTCATCATGGGTCTAAGTGGCATCTCATCTCTTCTAATTGGATATTTCGTTCGTTGACAAGTATCACACCGTTGCACATATGTTATGGCATCTTGGTGTAGAGTTGGCCACCACATTCCAGCAAAGAGGATCATTTTTGCTGTTTTATCTGCAGAGAAATGTCCTCCTGCAGCTTCTGTATGAGCCATCTCTAAAACAGAAAGATATTCGTTTTCGTGAATGCACATTCGTGATTGGTTATCTTTCCCTCGTTTAAAGAGTTGTTTTCCTATAATAACATAATCTTTACTTTGTTCTTCAAGCGCGCGTTTCCTTGCTGAAGTAGCTCCGTCTGGGTATTCTTGAGTTTTCAAGAACTTTACCAGTGGCATGCTCCATCTTGGTGCTATTGTAGAATAGCATAAGGTAGAGTTCTCATCTGGGATTTGTTCTTGACAGGTCTGACAGGTTGATACATAGTTATGTGCATCTCTTTGCATGGTTGGCCAATATATGCCAAATCTCTTGAGTGTTTGCCATGTTCCATTTGCATTCAAATGAGTTTTCCATTGGTTTATGTGTGCTTTCTGAAGCCACATTTCTTGTTCCTCTTCTTCCACACATCTCATCAATAATCCACTTGAATCCTGGTGATACAAACTTCCCGCAATGATGTGAAGGTTTTTAGTCCTCCAGAGGTCTTGGGTTTGGTTTGGTGTGATCCCATCTTTAGGTCCATGTGTAAGTATAGGGATCAACTTTTCTGCCCATTGAGGACATACTTCCAGGTTAAAAAGGTACGTATCTGGCAGATCATCTGGTACTCCTATGGGTGGTTCTCCATGGGTCATTCTTGATAAGTGGTCTGCTCTTATGTGGGTGTTTCCTTTCTTGACTACTACCTCAAAATCAAATTCCATTAGCAATAAAAACCATCGTACTAGTCGTCCTGTATTACAAGGCTTGTTGACTAGGTACAGTAGGGCTTGATGATCAATGAAGAATTTGAATTTGTTTGCCAACAGGTAATGTCTGAACTTTTTGACTGCGTACACCATCCCTAGGCCTTCTCTCTCCGTGGTAGTATAATTGCGTTCTGCTTGATTTAATTGTCTACTAGCATAGGCTATAGGGTGGTCTAATTTTCCCGTTTCAGCAGGTTGAGCTAAGATGCAACCAATGGCAAACTTGGAAGCATCCACATGAATGTGAAACGGCTTATTCCAGTTAGGGACTCGAAGGATTGGTGCTGAACTCAATCGATTCTTTAACTCATTAAAAGCTTTTTCACATTCTTCGGTCCAATTAAATAGAGTCAATAATGCATAAAGAGGTCTAGCAATTATGGCGTACATATGTATGAATCTTCGATAGTATCCACAATGTCCCATAAATGCTTGAACTTCCTTAGCCGTCTTAGGTCTTGGTAAATCCAGAATTACTTTGATTTTGTCTTCATCTGTTGAAATCCCATTCTTAGAGACAATATGTCCTAAGATTTTTCCTTGTCGAACCATGAAGACACATTTTTCAGGGTTGAGGCATACTCGATATTGTCGACATTTGGCAAAGATCTTTTCTAGTTTAGGGATATGCTCTGATCGTATAGCTGAATAAGTACAAAGATCATCTACGTATACCTCCATACTTTTTCTCAGAAATTCCTTGAACACATGACACATCAATCTTTGGAAGGTAGCTGGTGCATTCGTTAAACCAAAAGGCATGACTCTAAAGGCGTATACTCCCCATTCAGTTGCGAACGCTGTTTTATGTTGGTCCTCAGGAGCAATGGCTACCTGATTATACCCTGAAAAGCCATCCAGAAAGATATAGACTTCCTTCCCTGCTACCCTTTCCAAGAGATGATCTGTGATTGGTAAAGGATAACTATCCCTTATGGTTGCGGCATTTACTTTCTTCAAATTGATGCACACTCTTAACTTTCCATTCTTTTTCGGTACAACCACCAAAGGTGACACCCATTCCGTGTGCTCAATTTTGTAGATGAATCTAGCATCTAGTAACTTGTCTATCTCTTCCTTTATTTTGGCTGAATACACATCATTGTAAGTATATGGTCTTTGTTTAGAAGGTTTGGCTTCGGATGTCATGGGGATTCTATGCGCACATATAGAAGGGCCGACTCCTTTCAAGTCCTTATAGGTCCAAGCAAAGACATCCCGATATTCTCTTATGAGACGAATTAACTCTTGTTCTTCCTCTAATGAGACATCCTTTCCTATGAAGGTGCATCGTTCCTCTCCTTCTTCTACAGTTACAACTATCTTCTTGGTTTGTTCCTTATTATCATATGCTATTCCAGGCTGTGCTTCTCTTTTCGGCATTTGAATAGCGATTTTTCTCTCCTCCACTTCATATTTTTTGAAGTGAGTTGGTACCTCAAATTGGTCTTGGGGTTTGTTTTCTTCATCTTCTGATTCTCTTTCAAATTCTAATTCCCCCTTCTGTGTGAGTTCCTGGTGTTTTCCATTAGCTGTGATATTTATGTTGGTGGTACTATTCCCTAGATCCATTGGTTCGGGCTCCATTTCAATGCTCTCGTAGTCCTCCTTCCAGTCTTTCTCGATCACTTCTCCTTCTTCAACCTCCTGAAGGACTACCACATACAGGCTAACATCATAACCCTCCTCATCAATACATTCGTTCATGGTCACTACTTCTTCGTTTACACAGACATCTAGGGTCGCTAAAATTTCCATCCAACCGTGAGGTTCAAATTCTTCATCCGGAAATACTTGTGGCATATAAGCTGGATCTTGTACAGACCTCGTGTAGCGTAAGCACCACCTCCTTTACTTGTCAATCCGCGGAGACGTGAGGACCGGTATGAAGACCACGAGCAAGTGAAGGCACAAGTGCGTGAGTGAAAGCACACAAACATGCACACACATACACACACACGCGCACAAAGTAAGATCAAAGAGAGGAACAATGGAAAGCTTAGATTGCAAAAGAGTTCTCTTACAAAAGTTCTATTCTCTAACAAGCTAACCTCAAAAATGAGCTCTCTAGCTCTTTTTATAGTTTTTTGACTAGTTTTGGCCCTGTCCAGACCTAGTGTCCGGCCTAGTTAAAAATTAGGTTCCAGGGCTTATTTGAGGGCTCAAACGAAGTCTAAAAATTATGAAAATTGGTACGATGGTACTTCTAATACTCCTCAAGCTCGAGGACTCCTCGTCTTGAACAAAATGGAGTTACTAAAAATAGATAATGGTATTTACAATGGTTTCTAGTGATGAAAATCACTATTTTTGTAGGGGATTCTTCTGAAAATTTGACATACACTTCTTGGAGCTCCCTACTTGCTCTCTCTTCTTCTATGTCCACTTCTTTGATGTGCTTCCATGCTTTGTCCTTGACCTTGAGCTTCAACACTCCCCCCCCTCTCGAGTCTGTCGTCCCTGACAGACCCTTGTTGTAGTGATTGTTCCAAGTAGTGCCTTGAGAGGGAGTGTCCCTTCTGTAGAACACAAGTCGTCCGACGTTCTTCATCTATCACTGTGAGTCTTTGCAGGTTGTAGTCTCTTGGTATGTGCTTCTGCCTTGTATTCCAGCATGACTGTGTCGTTGTGAGTCTCCGTTGATGTTTTCTAGATCTTCCAAAGTTGATCTTCATAGTAGTCAAGCCAAGTACTCATAACCCATATTGAGTGATGGGTAAGTGTGTTCGTGCATGGGTTGAAAAAAGTATGTGCCTTGTGCACGGCCTTGTAATGTAGCCCTACGCATGCTTACTTGGAAAATGCATTGGAAGAAGTATGGTGCAAAAATTGCGGGTCTTGAGCTAAGTGCTCAAGGGTATGCTGACGAAGAGGTTTCCTAAACTATCATGGTTATGGTGTTTCCAGAGTAAAGATACTTACCATGGCGAAGGTTGATGGATGTTTGCCTCTTCGTGTTGTACACTCGGCCTTTGGGATGGAACCTTGTTGATGAATGTCCATGTTGATTGTCCACTGATGAGATCTTTTGAGTGGTGGATCCCCTCTCCTCTTTTCAAAGCAACATTTGTCACTAACAATGTGCATTTCTGAGCTTGGGCTCATGCACGTTCACTTCCCTATATTGACACTCAGAGGAATATTGGACACGTGCCGGTTTCTAAGAGATTACCATGCTGATTGACATAGACCCTTCACCAGTGCTACTGTTCCATACTGGTTCAGGAATTATTGAGAATTGAATTGCTTTATATTCTTTGGCAAGCAACATCGGGTAACTACACCAAGCTGAGTTTCACATATTCTCTTTAGCTTCCCATATACAGGAGTCTTCTCCTCCAGAACTACCTTTTGCAGATATCTCCTTGGCTGCTCTGGTACATACAGTAGTTAAGCATCACTCAAGCTGCGGACCTTCAAGCTCTTCATTCCTACCATGGTAAGAGAAAATCATAGTTGTAGATGCCATGTTCATGCCAAATGCTTGTCCTCTACCAGATAAGGCAGCAATAATCTCACTGCTGGCCGAGACACACTGGGAACAAGCTCTCTCCCACTTCCTTTTTTTTTTTTTTTTTTTTTTTTTTTTTTTTTTTTTTTTTTTTTTTAAGAAAAAGGATATCACAAAACAAGAACACAAAAGTTAGTATCAATAGAAATGTTCGACATATGTCACTGTGCTCTTGTGCATGGGATTCTCAAGTGTGTCTATGCACGGCCGTGTAATGTGGCCCTATATTAATGCATACTTTGGAAATGCATGACCTGAATGGTGCAAAAGACAGGGTTGTGCAAGGAGCACATGGTTGTTGCTCGTTCGAGGCTTTCGATGTTATTTGTGGAGGTTGATGCCGGCCTTAGTGGAGGTATCCATTGAGTCTCGAACTGATGTAATCCTCCTTATTGGAGTCCATTTTAGAACATCATTTGGCACTGTAGAGGTCACTTCAGGCATCTTTCTCTTTGGATGCTTTCTGAACTGTGGTATTCAGTGTGGTTGATGCTTTGGTTCGGTGGAGGCTACTTGCACTTTTGGCTTCCAAACCCATATCCTTTTTGCATGTCTTCCTACTAATGTTGAAGAGCTGATTTGATCTTCCTTTGGTCTCTGTACGTGGTTCTTACCCTTTTCTCTTTTTGGCCTCTTCGTTGAAACCTTTTGCATGTGGGAGAACAAAGGTTGTTGTGGGTGTAGGATCTTCTTAGGTACCCACATCTGTAATTGCCCTTGTTGAGCTGCAGCTAACTTCTTAGGCACCCAAACTTGTTGGATATCTTGTGACGGAGCTTGTCTGAGCTGCTTCCTTCGTCTTCTGGCTTGGTTAGTGTGCATGGATGGGATTTGTGGGGGTAAGGCTGGTGGTTGCTCTCCTTTGCGTACCCAGATCTGCTTCATGCCCGGAACCGCTTTTTTACCGAATGGTGTCTTTCTATTTGATGTAGCAGTTGTCGTGAACGGTGGTGTTTGCTTGTGTGGTGGGCTCACTACTGTGGCTACTTGAGTCTTTGGAGAAGAAGAAAGATCCACCCGCCTTCGAACCTGGTCTTCCACGACTGACTCCTTCTGCATCATAGAGCTTTTGACACATACAACATCTTCTTTCATATGATTAGTCTTGGAAGAACTAAGAGAGTGTGTGGTGCCATGATCTAGGAGCATGCAGTTCTCTAATTCTAATGTAATGCATTGTTCATGTACCCAAACTTGAAGAATTTGACTTCTTAGGTTTAAGTTAACTGCATGGTCATAGATCCAATCTTGACCCAAGACAAGTGGTTCTGTAAGGTTCTCATCTTGACATACTAGCGCTTTGACTTTCATTGGAACATCTTGAAGGTAGATGGGAAGTTCCACCTCGCCCAAACAAGGGGTTTCCACACCTCCCAATCCTATGAGATAAGCTTCTATGGGATTGATGTTCAACCCCAAGTCTTGGCAGTAGGAAAGTTTAACTGCACTACTTGCTGCACCTGAGTCAATCAATGCTTTCACCGTCCTTGCACCCTTCCCTTGTCCTATCTCTATGGTCACAAAGGGTCTTCGGTCAATGACCTGAGAAGTCGCAATGCCTGACTTTTGACACATATCCATGTGATATTTTGGGGCTTTTGAGTTGACATCTAGGCCTAATCGCCTTAACTTATTTTGCCTAATACGCTCTCTGGCCTCTTCCTGTGCTTCTTCTCTCACTCTTAACTCTTCTTCTTTTCGCTTCTTCGCAGTGTTGAGTCTCATTAGCATATCCTCAGTAAGAGGTTCTTGATATAGCTTGACTCTACAGCCACTAATATAGTTTGGCAAGATATCTCCTTCTAGAGTGGCCAACTGAACTGCACCACTAGTGGAAATTCTATTAATGATCATGGGTCCATAACCTCTTTTTTCCAACTTACGGGCATGTTGTTTTAGTGTGTATACCAACACTAGATCTCCCTCTTTCAATCCCTTATCCTTGATGTGTGCATCAAAGTATGCCTTTTGCCTCTTCTTTGCAGCGTAGATGCCTGCTGCCGCTCGTAGCCTCGTTTCACCCAAGCGTTCGAGATCAAAGATCCTAGAGGACAATTCATGCCCATTCCACTCATACTCTTGTGCTACTTTTAAGGCAGGGATTAAGAAATCTAATGGTAGCACAGCGTTCTGTCCGAAGACCATCTGAAATGGGGTGGCGTTGAGTACCGTTTTGTAGGCAACTCGATAAGCCCAAACAGCATGATGAAGTTGTTTGTCCCAATCAGAGCGTTTATTATTTACCAATTTTGTCAATACGTTACAGAGGATCTTATTGGTACTCTCGGCTTGTCCGTTGGCTTGTGGATGATAGGGGGCGGATTTCTTATGTATCACCAAGAATTCTTGGAGAAGATTTTCAATGACTTCATTCAAGAAGTGTGTGCCTCTATCGCTCACCAACTCTATTGGTAGTCCATATCTCGTGAACACATTCTCGAATAAGAACTTAGCCGTAGTCTGAGCATCATTCTTTGTTGTGGCTTTGACTTCTACCCACTTTGTAAGGTAATCTGTGGCTACAATGATGTACTCTGCATGGGAGTTTCTAGCTGGGGGGTTAATAGGACCTATGAAGTCTATGCCCCATTTCGAAAATGCACGTCCTCCCATCATTGGCCTCAAGGGCATCTCGTCTTTTCTCACTGGATATTGTGCACGTTGGCAAGTGTCACATTTCTTCACATAGGTATGTGCATCCATATGAAGAGTGGGCCACCAAAGTCCTGAGAATAGAATGGTTTTAATCACTCGGTCAGGGCCAAAATGTCCCCCTGCAACACCACTGTGTGCAGTCTCTAAGACCCTTAAATAGTCTGATTCATGAACGCACAGTCTTAAGTAACCATCTTTACCTCTTCGGTATAGGTTTTCTCCTACTAAGGCATAGCCTTGAGCCTCTTGCTCCATATTTCGTCTTCTTGCTAGACTGGCCTCTTTGGGTAATCTTCCCGATCTCATAAACTCTACCAATGGAGTACTCCAATCTGGAATTAATGATACTTGATAAAGGGTCGCATGCTCCACTGGTGGTTTCTCTCTACACATTGGACAATTCTTGATCCACTCATGTATTTCTTTGTCCATGCTAGGCCAATACACTCCTAAACGTTTCAAATTCTGCAATGTTCGTTGTTTAGAATAGTGATTTCCTAGCAATCCCTCATGAGCTTGCTGCAACCAACTACTATGTTCATCATCCTCGACACAACAAGCTAATACACCCTCAGTATCTTGTTTGTACATGCTTCCTGCCAATATGTGATATTTTTGTGATTTTACAATTTCTTCTTGTGATGTTTTCACATTCTTATTTGCAGGGCCGAAGGTTAGGACTGGTACCAACTTATTTGCCCATTTAGGAACAACTTCCAAATTGAACAGATAAGCATCAGGTAGTTCATCAGACACTCCTTGTGGTGACTCTCCTGAAGTAATGCGAGAAAGGTGATCTGCCCGAAGGTGGGTTCTACCTTTCCTGACAACAACTTCAAAGTCATACTCCATTAGTAAGAGGAACCATCTTACTAAGCGTCCAGTGTTGCAAGGTTTATTGACCAAATATAACAAAGCTTGATGATCAGTGAAGAACTTGAACTTGTTGGCCAATAAATAGTGTCTAAACTTCTTTACAGCATATACCATGCCTAACCCTTCTCGCTCGGTTGTGGTATAATTTCTTTCGGCTGGGTTTAGTTGTCTACTAGCATATGCTATGGGCAAATCTAAATTCCCTTCACCTGTGGGTTGTGCCAGCACACATCCTATGGCATGATTGGATGCATCCACATGGACATGGAATGGTTTATTCCAATCAGGAGTGGTCAGTATTGGTGCTGTGCACAAACGTTTCTTCAGTTCATTGAAAGAATTCTCGCATTCGTCGTTCCACTCAAAATTAGACAACAAGGCATAAAGGGGTCTAGCTATGATCGCGTACATGTGGATAAACCTACGGTAATATCCACAATGGCCCATAAAGGCTTGTACCTCTTTAACATTCCTTGGCCTTGGCAGCTCCGCTATGGCTCGTACCTTATCTTCATCCGTTGAGATTCCATTCTTAGAAACAATATGACCGAGGATTTTACCTTGACGCACCATGAACACACACTTTTCTGGGTTCAGACACACTCGATATTCTCTACACTTGTTGAAGATTTGTCTGAGTTCAGGGATGTGAACCCGTCTTTCTTGGGAATGAGCACATAAATCATCCACATACACTTCTAAGCTCTTTCGCAAGAACTCTTTGAAGACATGACACATGAGCCTTTGGAATGTTGCAGGTGCATTGGTGAGCCCAAATGGCATCACCCGAAATGCAAAGATTCCCCACTCTGTAGCAAAAGCTGTTTTGTGTTGATCTTCTGGGGCAATGGCTACTTGATTGTAACCTGAAAATCCATCAAGGAAGCTATAAACTTCCTTGCCTGCAACACGCTCCAATAGGTGTTCTGTGATTGGAAGTGGATAACTATCTCTAATCGTAGCGGCATTAACTTTTTTAAGGTTAATACACACTCGCAACTTCCCGTTCTTCTTGGGTACCACAACAATGGGGGACACCCATTCGGTATGCTCAATCTCATAGATGAATCCAGCCTCAATCAACCTATCAATTTCTTCTTTGATTTTGGCTGCATAGGTATCATTATATGTGTAGGGCTTCTGTTTGGTGGGCTTAGCATCAGCAGTCATGGGGATAGTATGAGAACAAATTCTTGGATCTACCCCTTTCAAGTCTCTATAGTGCCATGCAAACACATCCCTATATTCCCTTAATAGAGCTATGAGCTCCATTTCTTCTCTTGCACTTAGATCATCTCCTATATATGTGCATCTCTCTTCGTTCTCTTCAATGGTCACTACGATCTTCTTGGTCTTTTCTTTATTATCATATGATTCTCCTATGATGGCCTCTCTCTTAGGCATTCGTACCAGAATTTTGCGGTCGTCAACTTCATATTTCTTGAAGTTTTCTGGTACTTCAAACAATGATTCCTCCTTTTCTTGTTTCACTGCTTTTCTTTTCTTTTTCTTTTGACTACTCTCACTTCCATCCTTTGAGCTTACTGTTTTAATACTTGTGAGAGGTTCTTCTTCTTTCTGGGTGAACACCCCTATATCTTCTAGATAGTGCTGCTCTGAGTTAAAGCAACTATCCATCACAATAGACTCCAAATCATCGTCATTCTCTTCTTCTTCTATGACATCACTAGGGTCACATTCTTCTAGCAGGGGTTGACACATGAACACTGAGATATCATAACCCTCCTCATCACAATGAGGTGTCCATTGTTCCTCATTGACAGCAATGTCCATGGTGGCTAAGATTTCTGGCCAGCCATGAGGCTCAAACTCCTCATCTGGAAAGATCATCGGTGTGTAGGCTGGGTCCCTAACTGGTCTATCTCCTAGCGAAGTTCCTTCTTCTCTTGCCTTTAAACGTTTTTCCTCTTCCTTTGCGACCTTGCACATCCACAAATGAGTATCTTCATGCAGCCATGATGGATCAGGTGAACTTTCAGAATGCACAGAGATGGAATCTTCTTTCGCTTTGTGGATAGAATTCCACTGTAGGGGTGGTACATCTCTGAAGGTGTAATCCTTCAAATTGACCTTAGTGGTGACCCCTAAGTGCTGTAAGTACAAGGAGTTAGTTCCCCAATCCTGTACTATTTGCAATTGTCGTAGGAAGGGTCTTCCTAGGATCATCTCAAAGACGTTATTTTTCTCAAAGTCACATATAGCAAATGTGTGCTCAAATTCTACACCACAAGTGGTTAGAGTGATCCCTTCTAGCAATCCTAGAGGTCTTTCAAAATGACCATCAGCCATTTGAAGCTTCATTCTAGTTGGTCTTAATGTGGGCTTGCCCCATTGCTTCCACAAGGAGGTGGTCGCAATAGCAACACCAGCACCTGAATCTATGATTGCTTTGGTTGTGTAACCTTGGTAGGTGATGGGAAGATAAGTATTACCTTCTTCACCCTCACACATGTCCCCTATTTTGTCTAGAGGTATCTCTGGTACCCTTTGCTTGGAGCCTGCTTTTGGCATGTTGGAATCAAGTTCTGGAACCTGATCCTTCACATGATTCCAGAGCTCAGGTTTTGCTTTGAGCAGCTCTTCTACTGTGAGATGACACTGAACCTTAGTGTTCTTCACGACATCAGTGTTCCTTGGAACCACCGAGTCTTCATTTCTTACCAGTATTGTGGGAGCTCTAATCTGAAGTGATTCAGATTCCCATGGGCCTGGAAATTGAGGCAGTTCTTCTAAGGTATTAGATTCAAAATCTAACCTTTCGTCCTCTTGTTGTTCTGCTTCATCTTCGTAAATAGATGGGATGTCTTGGGGAAATTGATCATGAAGATCATCAATCTCAGGAATAGGAGGGGAATTACCCTTCTCCTTGGCCCATTTCTCTTCTTGTATTTCCCGCAAGAATTCTTGAGAGTACTGTTGAATAGAAGGAGGTATTCCAGCATCCGTGGAATTAGGAACATAAGCTCCCCTGGGTGGTGAGCTTCCTCTTTCAATAACTGGTTGAGCCTGTGGAGGTAAAGAAACTTGTGGTTTGTTTACCAACTGCTCTAATCGTTCTAGTAAGCCCTGGAAATGCAAATCCGATTTGATAGAGTTTGTCTGATTGAACTTTTGACTAGTCTCAAGTATGGCTTGAGCTTGTTCTACCATTTTCATGCACATTTTCATCCGTTCAATCTCTAAATCTGCTCTAGGGTAACTCTTGTCTAGGTTTGCCGCTGTAGGCCCTTCTTGAAGTCGAGCCTGGTAGGCCTTGAACATCATGTCCAAGCCTTCTGGGGTTGGATCTGCAAGAACAGACCCTGGTTGCGGTCTATTTACAATGGGTGGTGGGGTGGGATGAGGTGGAGTGGATGGAGTTTCGGCATGCGAGGGGCTTTGAGATGCAATGTCTTCTATTTTTGTTTTCGCTTCTTTTAAGCTTTCTTCTAGTTCCGATAACTTTTTATTCCACTTGCGATTGGCCTTCTCTCTGGTATCCTTCCATGTTCTTGTTTTCCTCTTACTAGGCTCCCCCGATTCACTCGGCTCTGATTGTTCTACTGGTTTATCCTGTTTTAAGGCTTGTGCTCTAGTGACAGCTTGTATAGGAGCCACATTGCTACTACTTGAACTTGGATCTGCCACTAAGCCTACCACATTAATGGGTGTAATCTTGGGTGCACTAGAGGGGTTTCTTGGACAATCTCTGGGGAGATGGTCTTTGCCACAATCAGGACAAAAAGCCTGTATTGTGATAGCCTGTCCTTGACTCGGAGATGGTGGGTGGGGACAGTCACGAATGAAATGGTCACCATGACATCTGAAACAAGATCCTCTAGGGGCTTGTGGTTTCATTTGTCTCAACTGGGGCCTAGGGTTAGGATTTGTGTACATGACCTTGGAGTATTCTGGCTCCCAATTTTGCTCCATAGGCGGTGCCTCATATTGATACGAGTAAATCTCACTATGTTCAGGTGACTCTGTGTAATAAGCATGTGGACTACCTTCATGGGAGTAGTCTGAACTATGAGCATGAGAGTCATTATCTGGTATCAATGGGGTTAGTGGCACCAAAGCTCTATTTGGATTTTCCTCTCCCATAGCATACTTGACTGGAATCACGTTGGCTGGAGCTGGTGGTTGGTTTACCAAGACAGGTTGTGGCCTATATGGTACCTGATATTGCTGTTGTGGTCTGTAATATGGCTGTTGGTATTGATTCTGATACCTACCTTGTGGGTAAGGTTGCTGATAATTTTGTCTAACAGCCTGCCTATTGTAGGGACAATCTTGAGCCGTGTGGTTTGTGTATTTTCTCTCAATAGTGCAGTATGGAGCATTCCTTTCTCTAATGTTTTGGTTTTGCATTGGGCATACGTTAGCCATGTGGTCACCTCCGCAAGTATAGCACCGATTCAATGAAGTGACTCCTTGTGTTTGTTTATTTTGGACTCCCAGCTTCTTGGCAACTTGCTCAGCTATCTCTTCTATTTCTGTGGAAATCTTTGAAGTATGACTAGTAGAACTATCCGAATCTTTGTAGAGTTTGGCCAATCCTAACTCCTCACCCAAGTTATCTTCTATGTCTATGCACGTCCGCACACACTCTTCTATGGATCTAGGATCTTTCAAGTATACATAGGATCTTAACTTGGTGCTCAATAAGCCATCTAAAAACAAAGCCACTTGTTTGGCTGGTGTGGGTAGCTCTGGAGCAGGGCATCTTTCTAGGTACTGTCTGAACCTTCTACCTGCTAGTCGCACTGTTTCTTGGGGTGTCTGCTTGAAACTATGGATCAGGGACGATGTGTTATGCCTGATACCACTCTTGGAAAATTCTACAATGAATTCGTCTAGCAGTTGACCTATATCGCGATAGCTGCTTCTACTCAATGGTTGAAACCAAGCTAAGGCCGTGCCTTTAAGGGTCAACCCAAATGCCTCGTACTGGGTGAACCAGTCCTCAATTTGTTCGGCTCTCAGCACTTGTTTGTACTCGGCCACATGATCATAAGGATCCCCTGTCCCATCGAAATAGTTCTTCATTGCCTTGATCACGTGACTGGGTTTAATGGTTCTTGGGTACTCCCGGGGTCTAAGCAATGGAAAATCCTGTTCATTTCTTTGTTGCCTATGTGCTTGATGTCTCTCTCTTTCAGGTCTTTCATTTTCAAATCCTAACCTATTCCTGCCCACGGTGTGTGCAAAACTTACCTCAGGTCTCTCTCTAGTTCTTTCTCTTTGGGCTTCATGAGCCTGGGATGATCCTACCCCTTGGAGGCCATGGGAAACATTGGATCTTGGTGGGGGGAAAATCATGTCATTCTTCCATGTATATGCATGTCTATCATGTTCCGTTACCAAGAAAATTTTCTCTGATGTGTTATCCAGGTAGACAACTTTGCCTGGTATCTCAGGATCTTTGAATTCATAGATGATAACTATGCCCAATTGGCTAGGTTGATCTGGCTTGAACCTCCAAAAGGCTTCCTCTGTTTCTCTATTCAAAAATAGTTCTATGCTTTTGTTGTCTTGAGGGATCCAGTCCGGAGTGATCACTCGGGTCAAAACTGACTTACCTCTAGGAGTCTGGGGTCCTTGTCCTACGTTTCCTTGTTCTAGGTCTCCTATCTCACTCTCATGAATGATATTTCCAAACTCATCGGTCCTATCTGGTTGGTTGGTAACCACATACATGGTTCCTTCCTTATCGATGTATGAGCCCTCTTCGAACTTGACCACCGGGTGTTCAAGTCCAAAGGATTGATCTGGATTTTTGAGTTGGACCACTGATCGCCTCAGACCATCCTCATAGATGCGAGCACCTAATTGGTTGGTCCGAATATATTCCAACTGTGTCTTATAGGGACCTTCCGGTGTTTGTAGATGGGCAGTCCCTGAGCCACCTGCAGGTTTTCCCATACTAAAAGACATTTCTGAATCACTTGTGTCTGATCTGAGTAAAAGATGACCACTTAGTTGTTGTGCCCAAGACTTGGATGTATGGTTGACACTAGCCTCAGAAGATCTAATGCTTTGTTTATCCTTGCCTAAGTGTCTACCAGATCTCAGGTTCATAAGCTTTAGTCAAGAGTCCAAATTTTCCCTTTGGTATGGTTCACAATTCTTTAGAGCCCCCTTGGTTCCCTAGTCCCACCTGAGGGTCAACTTCAAATTATCCTATCTCAAAATCAACGCATTATTCTTGAAAAAAACAGTTGAGATCGTGTAGGATTTGAAACGAGCTTTCCAACAAGCTATAGAGCTCAAAAAATGGACTTTGGATGAGAAAGTTATGTCAATTCAGGCTCCTGGGGGTCAAAGCAGGCAAACAGGACCTTTGGAGAAAATCGCGATTTTGTGAACTTTCTGAATATCGCGATGCTGTGAAGTCAAAAAAAATCGCGATGTTGAGCACAAAATCGTGTTTTTTGAAAATCGCGATGTTGATCACAAAATCGTGTTTTTTGAAAATCGCGATTTTGAGCAGAAAATCGTGATTTGAAAATCGCGATGTTGAGCAGAAAATCGTGATTTGAAAATCGCGATGTTGATCACAAAATCGTGTTTCTGAAAATCGCGATGTTGATCACAAAATCGTGTTTCAGAGAATCGCGATGTTGATCACAAAATCGTGTTTTTGAAAATCGCGATGTTGATCACAAAATCGTGTTTCTGAAAATCGCGATGTTGATCACAAAATCGTGTTTCAGAGAATCGCGATGTTGATCACAAAATCGTGTTTTTGAAAATCGCGATGTTGATCACAAAATCGTGTTTCTGAAAATCGCGATGTTGATCACAAAATCGTGTTTTTGACTGAAAATCGTGTTTTCTCAGAATCGTGTTTTTGACATGAAAATCGCGATTTTGAGCAAAAATTCGTGTTTTTCTCAAAATCGTATTTTTGGCTGAAAATCGTGATTTGTGAGAATCGCGATTTTGAGCAGAAAGTCGTGTTTTTTCACAAAATCGTGTTTTTTTGCTGAAAATCGTGATTGGTGAGAATCGCGATTTTGAGCAGAGAATCGTGTTTTTTGAAAATCGTATTTTTCACCTGAAAATCGCGATTTTGAGCAGAGAATCGTGTTTTTTGAAAATCGTATTTTTCACCTGAAAATCGCGATGTTGAGCACAAAATCGTGTTTTTGAAAATCGCGATTTTGAGCAAAAAATCGTGTTTTCACAGAATCGCCTTTTTCACAAAATCGTGTTTTCACAGATTCGCCTTTTTCACAAAATCGTGTTTTTGCTGAAAATCGTGATTGGTGAGAATCGCGATTTTGAGCAGAGAATCGTGTTTTTCAGAGAATCGCGATTTTGAGCAGAGAATCGTGTTTTTTTGAGAAAAACACAGAATCGCGATTTTTTCAACCAACTTTTAGGCGGGAAAACTGAAAATCGTGATTTTTCAAAAAATTTTGAATTTTCACAGAATCGCGATTTTCATCACAGAATCGCGATTTTTGGCGGGAAATTCAAATTTCTGAGCGCCGGCTATGGCGAGCTCCGTATGAGCAGAAAATCATGAAAAAAATACAGCGCTTGCTCTCCCTTGCACCTCCTAACTCCTTCCCACACAATAATGCATGAAAAATGGTATGAAGATGGTGAAAATGCACTAAAAAACAAGAATTTTCTATGAAGAAGAAGATGGAAGAAGGTGGAGATGATGATGATGATGAAGATGAAGAGGAAAAAACAGAAAATGAACTGAAATGACAGTTTTTTTACCTTCCAACGTCGCAAATCTACGATCTTACCATCACAACGCTCGTCCTCGAAGCTCTCTCCCCGGCAACGGCGCCAAAATTTGGTGTAGCGTAAGCACCACCTCCTTTACTTGTCAATCCGCGGAGACGTGAGGACCGGTATGAAGACCACGAGCAAGTGAAGGCACAAGTGCGTGAGTGAAAGCACACAAACATGCACACACATACACACACACGCGCACAAAGTAAGATCAAAGAGAGGAACAATGGAAAGCTTAGATTGCAAAAGAGTTCTCTTACAAAAGTTCTATTCTCTAACAAGCTAACCTCAAAAATGAGCTCTCTAGCTCTTTTTATAGTTTTTTGACTAGTTTTGGCCCTGTCCAGACCTAGTGTCCGGCCTAGTTAAAAATTAGGTTCCAGGGCTTATTTGAGGGCTCAAACGAAGTCTAAAAATTATGAAAATTGGTACGATGGTACTTCTAATACTCCTCAAGCTCGAGGACTCCTCGTCTTGAACAAAATGGAGTTACTAAAAATAGATAATGGTATTTACAATGGTTTCTAGTGATGAAAATCACTATTTTTGTAGGGGATTCTTCTGAAAATTTGACATACACTTCTTGGAGCTCCCTACTTGCTCTCTCTTCTTCTATGTCCACTTCTTTGATGTGCTTCCATGCTTTGTCCTTGACCTTGAGCTTCAACACCTCGCTATTCCTTGTTTTTGCTGCCATCCTTTTCTTCTCTCCTCTTCCTTCTTGGCCGTCTGGCATATCCATAGATGAGTGTCCTCGTTCATCCAGGATTGATCACCAGAACCTATACTATGAATTGATTGATCGTCTTCTTCCTTATGAATTTGATTCCATTGTAGAGGTGGAACATCTTGATAAGTGTACGTATGTAGGTTTATTCTAGTGGTGGTTCCTGCGTGTTGTAGGTAAACCGCATCTTTTCCCCAATCTTGTACGACCTTTAGCTGTCTCATGAAAGGCCTTCCCAGGATCATTTCATAATTGCTTGGCCTTTCGAAGTGACATATTGCTAAAGTGTGTTCGAATTCCACTCCACACGTAGTGAAGACTACTCGCTCCAACAATCCTAAGGGTCTTTCCGTATGTCCATCTGCCATTTGTATTTTCATGCGTGTTGGTCTTAAGGCTGGTTTTCCCCATTTCTCCCAAATTTCTTTGGTAGCAATACCAACACCAGCTCCGGAATCTAAGATGGCTTTGGTAGTGTAACCCCTATAAGTAATTGTAAGACAAGTATTTCCTTCATCTCCCTCACTAAAGTCTCCTACTTTATCCACTGGAATTCTCACCATGCTTACTTCGTCTGCTATTTCTTTCTTTTCCTCCTTGACTTCCCATTGATTGATTAATTTCTCTTTCAAATGTGGTTTTACCTTCAACAGCTCTTCGAATGTTAGGGTACAAGGGATTTTTACCTCTCTAAGGCGTTGTATGATCTCAGATGTTTGAACTGATGGGTTCGTTTCTCGTTTCCTCATTGATGGAATGCGATACAATTCTGAATTGTGTTCGTACTCCCCTGTGTAATTGGGCAGTTCCTTTACATCTTCCTCTCCTTGGTCACTTGCATCCCTTGGAAAAATTTCCTCTGAATTTAGTTCAGGTATTGATCCCTCTATTTCGTTTTCTGCTTCTAGTTCTTCAAAGGGTGGTTCAATTCCTTCCACTTTCTTCCATTTGTCCTCTTGAACTCGTGCCCATAGATCTTTAGTCCATTCTCCTTCTACTTCAGGAACTATGGATCCTTCCCTTCTCTCAATACCACATTCGTCATTCTGTGTTCTACTTACTTCAGGCTTTTCATGAGTGTTTACACACTCTTGGAATTCTCCTTCGGAAATTCGGGTGTTGGGTAAAGGCGATGCAGGTTTTTCGAAAGTCTGTTGTGCAACTTCTATCAATTTCTTGCAGATCTCTAGTCTTTCTTTTTCTAAGTCGCCTCTTGGATATTCTCTCTCGTGTTGTTCTATGGTAGGTCCTGCTCTTACTCGTGCCTTGTATGCCTGAATCCACATGGCTAATTCTTCAGGCATAGGATCTGCTAAGACTGATCCAACCTCTTCTTTCTGATACTTTTCATTTTTAATTTCTTTTTCCCTCTTCGGTTCTTCCTTTGGTTTTTGTTTGTTTTCCTCCTTTTCCTTCTTTTGTAATAACTTCTTTTCTTTTATCCTATCTCTTCGGTGCTTCCATCTCTGGGACCTTTTACTTGCAATACTCTTCTCCGGCTCTTCTGAGTCTTCAACTCTCTGAGGGGTGGGTGTGTCCCTCTCCTTGTCACTTTGGTTGTTCTCCTCCGTTTTATTAGGGGTCTCTCTGGCTTTGGCTCTCGTTATTGCTTTCAATGGTACTGTGTACTCTTTATCACTCCCTGATGATTCAATTACTTCTATTACATTGATTTGTACATTAGATGTAGTCTTGTTGGGATTCTTGGGGCAGTCTCTGAAAAGGTGTTCCTTACCACAATCACTACAGTAGCCTTCCCAGACTCGTTGTGGTGGTGGTGGGTTTGGCAATGTGCATTCTCTGATATAGTGATCACCTCCACACCTGTAACATGGTCCTCTGGGTACAGGCGGTCTGTTCATGGGTCAGGGTGGTATGGTTGCTCTAGGAGCTGTGTACATTAATGACACATAGTCCTGCTCATAACCGTATGAACTATCTGATGCTTCCATGCCATAGGCATATGGTTCATACAATTGTCCATATTCCATCATTGAGCTTTCATAATTAGGGTATGTTCCTTGACTAGGGTCATAAAACGAGTCATATGGTTCATTACTAGTCAAAGGTGTGGCTGGAACTATTGCTCTCTCTAGGTTTTCTTCTGGTTGAGCTATCTTGACTGGGACAACATTCTGAGGGTGGGGCGGTTGTTGTCCTAGTACTGGCTGTGGTTGTATGTATCCTTGATATGCATATGGTCGTGGCGCTGGTGCCTGTGGCTGATAAGAGGGATACCTAAAGGCTTCACCTCCCTGATCTCGCTGAGGGTATCCGTAGGGTCTCATGTATGGCTGTGCCGGTCTAGCTTGCCTATTGTAGGGGCAATTTTCTGTATTGTGATTTGTATATTTTTGTTCCACACTGCAATATTGTAGAGGTCCTGGGACAGTGGGTCTATTATAAACATAAGCTGGTGGTGGAACTACTCCCCTAGTACACAAGTGAGAAGGATGATCACCTCCGCACTGCATACATCTTCTGAGCATGGGTACTCTCATTGAGTTATTGGGGTAGTTCCTCTGTCCTTGAACGTTTAACTTCTTTGCTAACAAATCAGCTATTTCCTCTACATTGTTTTTAGGAATTGATGGGTTACTGGCCGAATCTTCACTTTTCAAGCTTCCTTGAGGTATTTTCAGATCCTCTGCTAGGTTGTCTTCTAAGTCTATGCATTCCTTCATGCATTCTTGCAAAGTCTGAACCCTTTTTACATACACCAATGATCTTAAAGATCCGTTCAACAATCCTTCCAAAAATAATGACACCATTTTATTTTGTGTCGGTCTCTCTTCTACTGGGCATCTGTCTACATATTGCTTGAATCTTCTTGCAGCCAATCTCACTGATTCGGTAGGGACTTGCTTGAAGCTATGGATCAATGATGAAGAATTGTTTTTGATTCCTGATTTAGTAAATTCCTCAATCATTTCTTGGTATACTTGCTCCATGTTTTGAAAAGTATTTGGGTCCAATGGCTGAAACCATGCTAATGCAGTGTCTGACAGTGTAAGACCAAAGGACTCATATTGAATCAAAAAGTCTTCTACCTGTTCGGCTCTGATTACTTGTTTAAATTCAGCTATATGGTTGTAAGGTTCACTAGAGCCATCATAGTGATTTCTCATACATTTGGCAACTTGGATTGGCCTTAGTCGTCTTCCTGCTTCGGGTGGTCTAGGCATCACTGGGAAAATTGGCCTTCCTATTGGTATGCCTCGTCCTCTTACTACCGGCGGTCTGACTGGAGCATGAATTCCATGTCTAGGGTCAATAGTTGGTTGAGGTCGGTAATTAGGGTTGTTTGCAGGCACTGCGAACTGTACAGGAGGTCTGACAGGGATTTGAGCTGGTTGTGTTTGTTGTGTTTGTTGTGTTTGGCCCGACTGTTGATATGAATCATTATGGGACGTTCCCAGTGGGTTTCTTGAGGTAGTGGCTTGGTGCCTAGGGGGAAACACTGGGATATTCTGATATTTCAACTCGGCTCTTTCCGCTTCTGTTATGGGCCAATATCTTCTCTGATTTCTATCCAGATATGTGATAATGGTGGAAAAATCAGGATCCTGCAACTCATAGATGGTGACTGGATTACGAGCAGCTTTCCAAATTGAGGAATGTGCTCTAAAGAGATGCTCCATCCCATTGATCAAATATACATCCATTAAGGTGTCATCTTGGGGAATCAGATCTCCTCTCCATATCCTCGCAATCGTAGATCTCCCTCTAGGTGTAGTTACTTGCTCTTCACTCCCTCCTCCATTTAAGTTTGCAGCATTATTTTCTTCACCAATTTCATTAATGTTTTCTGGGTGTTCTGTGACAACATATTGGATATCTCTTTTGTCCATGTAAAGTCCTCCTACGTACTTGACTGCAGGTCTAGGCACTATGTAAGCCTCAGATGCTTTCTTTAACCTGGCCACTGATCTGTTTAGACCATCCAAATAAATAGGGACCTCATTTTGGTTGGTGTTCACATACTCCAAGGAGGTTTTGTACTCTCCCTCAATGATTGACATCACGCCAATCATGGGTACTGTGTTCTGCATATCCTCTAAAGCCATGGGAATTTATTCCTCTGACTCACTGGAGGTCTCAGAATAATGTGAACGGTTACTTGGCTCTGCTACACTACCTACAGAAGAGATTACACTTCTTCGGCTTCCCAGGGTTCTTCCGGATCTCAGGTTCATCCACTTCTAAACTCTGATCACTCTTTGCCAACCTTTAGTCTTTGGCACTCTTCACTCAGGGTCAAAATTCTAGGAAGAATGTTGGCAAAATATTGACTGAAAATAATTTTCAAGTCACGATACTTAACCTCCAAAATTCCACGATACACGATCTCTGGGCTGAAACGATACCCGATACTTGGGTCAGAACGATACACGATATTTCAACCCCGACGATATTCGATACTTGAACACAGACGATACACGACACTTGCAGCAGACGATACACGATCTCTGAATTGGAACGATCGACGATACACGATATTTGGTAAGTATCGCGATCTCTCAGAAGCGATACACGATACTTAAGCCAAACGATACGCGATCTCTCACGATACTTGACTATCACGATACTTCAGACAAACGATACTTGGCACACGCGATACACGATCTTCGATGAAGACGATACACGATCGGCAACAAGTATCGCGATCTTTAGCGAAAACGATACACGATACTTGTTGGGTATCGCGATCTCTGAAGACCAAACGATACTCGATCTCTAGGAGGTATCGCGATCTTTGATCAAGACGATACTTCTCAAGTATCGAGACCGGCACGAAACGATACACGATAGACGATACACGATCGACGATCGTTGGCAAAACAATCTCTGACCAAGTATCGCGATCGGTATGAAACGATACACGATCGGAGGGAAATATCGCGATACTCGACCACAGGAGGTCACGATACTTGCTAAGTATCGCGATACTCGACCGCGGGAGTAAAACGATACTTAACCCTTGGACAACTTTTGGGAAAGATTTTCCAAGTTTTGGTTTAATGCACTTGTTTTACTAGACCCTCTCCTCTCTCCTCACTCTCTGTACCACTCAACTCACTCCTTTTTACCCTCTGAAAGTCTCAACCGATACCTGATGCAGATCGTTTTTCTTTCCTAACTTGATTTGTTGAGAAATTTTGGTTAAAATGGTGGGTTAGCTCACCTTGGTAGCTCCTATGATCTCTTTGTCACTTCCCCTAGCTCTGTGCAACCCCAGCTTGCCCGTTTGCTCTCTCACGATCTCTGGCGCAGCTCACGATGCTCGACAGTCTCTCTCACGATACTTGCTAAAAAACAAGTGATTTTCAAAATGACTCTTTTTGGCTTTTATACTTGGGATTTTCTATCTACTGAAAATGAAACAACAAGACAAGAAGTGAAAGCTACTCTACTCTACTCCCTCACTTTTCCTACTCTCCTCCTACTACTCACTTCCCTAAACTAACAACTCACTACACACACTCCAAGAATGAGAAGTAGCAAGTGCGGCTGAAAATGACTTACCAAAAAAGAGAAAATTTCCACTCCTCCACTTACTTCAATGCAAAAAAGCTACTTACCATCACACGAATGCCTCGGTTTGATTCGTCACTCCCCGGCAACGGCGCCAAAAAGTGTGTTGACCTAAGCACCAACTTAGGGACTTGCGGAGAAAGAGACTATACCTCAAGCCCCTCTCAAGTGCATATAGTGGGGATACACGCTTTTAATTATCAATCCAAAGAGTATACAAACCTAGCCGAGTGTATGAGGACATGCAATCATGTGATGATCAATGCAAATGAACTACTCAAAGAGTGTAAATAAGGCAAAGACTTATCCAAACAAGCTCCAACTGTTGGTCAAGGCGAAACGATCTTGGTGCAGCAGCCGTCAGTATTTTGGACTTTTCTCCTAGCTCCAAGCTCCAAATATAGCAAATAGCATATGCGTTTCGAAGCTTTCGAGAAGACGCATCCAATGACAGTGGTTTCACTTAATTCTGAAGCTCTTACTTCAAGTTATGAGCAAAATACTGAGTCGCGGGAATACTTTCCTACACTTCAGCACTTCCTACACCTCGCACACACCTTACCTACAGCAAATAATCACTTTCATGGATAGACAACACTCACAAGCACTCTTTCCAAGCAATACACATACATACAAGCTCACAAATAAGAAGATACAGAGTGAAGAAGACACAAATTCGAATTTCTGTGCTCTCTATTCTCACAATGGCAAAAAGTCTTTTACAAAGAGTCACCTTTGACTTATATACTAGTGCCCTAAAAATGGTCCTTTCACACAAGAGACGGGCACTTTATTCACTAAAAGACTAATTTCCTACTATTTTACATGGGTAAACCTCTAATCTTCTGTGGGGATGCATCTAGAGGACTCCTCTAGTGCGTTTACAACGGGAAATATATTACAAGAATGAGTATGATACAAAAATATGATGTCCAAATCGGAAAAATTTTGGGGCCCGTCTTTTTCTCTGCTTTGTACTTCCTTTAGCTCTTGGGGCCCGTCTTTTTCTCTGCTTTGTACTTCCTTTAGCTCTGCAACAGTAAGTGAACCCAAATCACTTATCTTGAACTCTTCTCTCATCTGATCTTTGATCTTCTTCATACCATCTGCATCATTTCCTATCAATATAATATCATCTACATATACACATAGGTAGATGACCTCAGAGTTACTCTTTTTCATAAAGAGTGAAGGATCTGCCTTGCTTGGTTGAAAGCCTTTGTCCTGCAAGAATGAAACAAGCCTGAAATTCCAAGCTCTTGGAGCTTGCTTGAGACCATACAATGCTTTGTTAAGTTTACACACATAATCAGGATAAGCTTGATTCTCAAAACCAGGTGGTTGTGCCATATATGTTGGTGCATTTTACCCAAGCCTACATGCTTGATATGTTTGATATTATCCTCATTTGTAAGTCACATGAGTAGTCATGTGAATACCTCTTCTAAAAGAGTACTTTTTATCTCTTGTAAATGGAAAAAGAAAAAAGGAAAAGGATGGCTTACCTCATCCATGATGTAAAAGCAAATTTGTGGCTCTAACTACCTAAAACCACAAAATTTAGAGCTGAGGGAATCTCTCCTAACTTTGGGGATCACTTTTAGGTGGAGCCATTCGAATTCGAATTCAAAACTCCCTCCAAGAATAGCTATAAAAGGAGCAAGAAGGAAGAGGCGATTAGCAAGCCTTGTACGTGACCACTTGATGTCATTTTGTAGAGATTGAAGAGCTTACTCCATAGCTCTATCATTCTACTCCCATTGTGCAAAGATTCATTGCCAATGTGGTTGTAATCATATGTGAATCTATACATCTATCACCATTTACTTCTCTCTTTTGTTCTCTGTTATACTCACTCAGAGAACTACCTTCAGAAGGTCATATCTTGAGTTCTACTGAACCTTTTTCAGTGTTTTAACGTGCGTTGGATAGCTCTTACAGTCTAGTTTGTACCTATAAAGTTTCATTGTCATTGGATTAATATTTTGGGAGATATATGCATTTTACTGCTCACTGGTCTATCTCTGTAGAGCCCCGAGAATTATGGGAATGTTGCAGAAATTGTTGAAACTTGTTCTCAATGCTCAGTCCATCATTTGAAGTGTTTTAACTTGGATTGGAAATCTTGCTAAGTCTATTTGCTATGCTCAAAAGGAATTTTTCTAATTCCTTCCAGGTTGAGAGCACTGTTCATTTTTTCCAGCAGGTGTATGTCCAAAAATAGCAAGTTTTGGGAGCTAGTCATTTCGCAACTAGTCTGTCTTGACTTAAACTTTTGGGATACATGTTCCAAAGTACTTGGCTGATATTTTGGTGGATTTAGGAAGCTCAAAGGGTCTACTAATCAACTCTGAAGTCTCAGTTGGCTGGTGTGAAGCTGGTTGTAGCGGCACCTACTCATCTTTGGATTGCATCCACCATCTCTCTTCACAGTGGTATCAGAGCATAGTCAAGCAACATGGGAGATGGATTTCCATCAATAATTGACGAATTGGATCAAAACAAGTACCCGGAATGGTCTCTAAGGATGGAGGCTTACCTTCAAGGGAGGAATCTATATGGATTCATATCCGGAGATGAAGCAATGCCAACGATGAGGAACAAAGGGCAACCATCACATGATGAAGTGGAAGGACTTTCGAATTGGTGTTCGAAGGATGCACTTGCAAGGTCTTATATTCTAAACTCAATCTCTGATTTTCTTTTACCTCATGTCAAGGGATGCAAGACATCAAGAGAGACCTGGAATGCACTTGCTTCTTTCTTCTCTTCCAACACTCGAGCAAGGAAGAACCAATTGTGGATGGAGTTCAAAACAATGAAGAAAAGCCCGAAGGAAAATGTGACTGATTATGTCACAAAGATGAAGGAGATTTCCGACCAACTTGGAAGCATTGGAGAGGTAATTGAAGAGGAGCAAATCATAAGACAAATCATGAATGGAATCAAAGCACACGACAAGTGGGAGTCATTCACAACAGCCATGGATTTATACATGGATATGCATGTACCCGACCTCAACACACTCATGGGCCAACTCTTCACTCATGAAGCAAAGATTAGCAAAGGTGGTGAGTCCTCAAGAGGTAATCAAACTTCTGCCTTATATTCTGATAAAGCTAAGATCAAGGACAAGTCAAAGAATAGGAAGAACGAAGATGAAGGAAGCTCTTTCCAAGCAAACTTTGCAGGTAGAGTAAGAGCTAGAGGAAGAGGCAGAGGTGGAAAGCAAGGAAGGGGGAGATTCCAATCATCTCAACCTTGCAACATATGTGGCTTATCTAACCATACTACTGAAGAATGTTTCAGGAACCCGAGGAACTCAAGAGGAAGAGGATTCAATAGAGGTGGCTATGGATCAAATAGAGGTAGATACAATGGAGGCTACAACAACAACAACTACTACAACAACAATTACAACAACAACAACAACTATCAAAGTGGTCATAGAGGAAGAAGAGATTACAATAACTATGCAGAGGACCAAAGTCAAGAAGATTCATTATTGATTATGAATCTATCAGCGAAGAAGGGTAAGGATGATGATCACATATTTTACATTGATTCGGGATGCTCGAACCATGTAGCAAGAAATGTGGCTTTACTTTCTGATTTGGAAGATCCTCATAACAAGCATGAAGTGCAGACAGGAGATGATACAAAGCACTGAGTGGAGAAGATAGGTAATGTGAAGACATCAGATGGGATTATGAACCTCTTAAGCAAAGTGTTGTATGTCCCTACAATTACCAAAAATTCAATAAGTGTTGGACAGATTGTTGAAAAAGGATTGCAGGTTAGATTCAACCGATTTGGAGCATATGTTGAAGACCCAAGGCAAGGCTTTTGAAGGATTGCCAAAGGAGAAAAGACAGGAAGGCTTTTCACTTTTGAAGTGGAAGATACAAAGAACATAGCTTTGTTTAGCTATGGATCTCAAACTCTAACAGAGTTGGAGATATGGCACAAAAGGCTTGCTCACATTGGTGAGAGGACACTCAAACAGATTTACAGGGACCAAAGTGTACTTGGTTTGCCTAATATCACAAGGCAACACATGATTTATAAGTGTGAAGCTTGTCAACTCGGCAAGGCTCATAGACAACCTTTCAATAAGAAAGGATATATGTATCAAAATCCTTTGGATCTAGTGCACACAGATGTGTGGGGTCCAAGTAAGGAGCCATCTATATAAGGCTCAAGATATTATGTGTCTTTCATAGATGATTGTAGCAGGTGGACCATTCTGTTTTTCATGAAGCACAAGGATGAAATGTTTAATTGCTTTAAGAAGTATATTGCTCTTGTTGAAAATCAAACAGGTAGGACTTTGAAAAGACTCAGATCAGATGGTGGAGGAGAGTACTTCTCTTCTGAATTTGATGCCTTCTTGCATGAAAGAGGCATTAAAAGGGAAGTCACTACAAGGTATACACCCGAACTCAATGGTGTAGCAGAGAGGAGGAACAGAGCTATTGTCGAAGCTGCAAGGTCCATGCTCAACAAAAAGGGATTGCCGAACTACCTATGGGCAGAGGCTGTGTCGATAGGCACATATCTCATAAATAGACTTCCATCTAAGTCACTAGATGGAACCACTCCATATGAAGTGTGGAATGGAAGAAGACCTAGTCTAGAGCATTGCAAAATCTTTGGATGCTTAGCCTATGCTCACATTCCTTCTCAAGTAAGAGGGAAATTGGATCCCAAGGCAGAGAAGTGCGTATTTATTGGTTATGACCAAAACCAAAAAGGATATAGATTGTACAATCCAACCAATAAAGGATTTTCTATGAGTAGAGATGTAATTTTTGATGAAAACAAATCATGGTTTGATGATGACAGGAAAGTTAAGCTGCCGTATGACTTGGATGAAGACTTTCCATCACTTCAACCAAAGGAGCCAAAGCAGATTGAAGAAAGTGATTCGGAGATTGACCTAGAAGACTTGGAAAGACTAAAGCTATGGAAGAACAAAGGTAAAGCAAAGATGCAGGATGCTACATATGGACCGGAGAGCTCACATCAACCACTTAGAAGGTCTTCGAGGGAGAAGAAGAAACCAGAGAGGTTTGGTTATGATACTTCCTTGGTCACCAAGCACTCAATCTACATTGCAAAGGATTCAACTAACGAAGAGCCTACCACATTCGAAGAAGCACAAAGCAAGAAAGCTTGGAGAGATGCAATGGATGAAGAAATGGAAGCCTTGAAGGAGAATGACACTTGGGAGCTTGTACCTAACAAGCCATCTATGAAGATAATCGGATCTCGATGGATATAAAAAATCAAGAGGAATCCAGATGGAAGTATAAATAGACACAAAGCAAGGTTAGTTGCTAAAGGGTTTGCTCAAACCCATGGTATTGATTATGAGGAGACTTTCTCTCCTATTGCAAAAATGCCTACAATTAGGGTTCTCATAAGTCTTGCTGCATCTAGAAATTGGAATCTTTATCAACTTGATGTAAAGAATGCTTTCTTGAATGGATGGATTTCTGAGGAAGTGTATATGGCACAACCTCCTGCATATGAGGATGCACATCATCCTAACTATGTATGCAAACTAAAGAAATCTTTGTATGGATTGAAGCAAGGTCCAAGAGCTTGGAATTTTAGATTGGTGACTTATTTGCAGGACCAAGGATTCAAAGCTAGCAAGGCGGATACGTCTTTGTTCATAAAGAGGAATGGATCTGAAGTGATCTATTTATGTGTGTATGTTGATGATATTATTATCACAGGCAATGATCTTGAAGGAGTCAAAGAGGTAAAGAGTCAAATGAAGGAGGATTTCAAAATAAGTGACCTCGGACCACTCACTTATTTTCTTGGATTGGAGTTGATCTACTCAGATTCAGGTATATACATCACACAAAGGAAGTATGTCCATGACATGCTCGTCAAGTTCAAGATGGAAAATACCAAGTGTGCAGGTACACCTATGGAGCAAAATCATAAGCTTAGTGCTTATGAAGGAGAGCCAATTGAAGACATCACAAGCTATCAAAGCTTGGTTGGAAGTTTAAACTATGCAACACTCACAAGGGTTGATATATGCTATAGTGTTAGCATATTGAGTCAGTTTATGCATAAGCCGAGAAGACCACATATGGAAGCGGCTAAGCGAGTCCTCAAGTACATAAAGGGGACCATGAATGAAGGTTTGTTCTATTCATATACTTCAGATATTGAGCTAAAGGTCTACTCAGATGCAGATTGGGCCGGATCTAAAGATGATAGAAGAAGCACATCAGGGTATATATCATTTGCAGGTTCAAAAATCATTTCTTGGTCATCGAAGAAGCAACCAACCGTGGCATTATCTTCTACCGAAGCTGAATATAGAGGTTTGGCTAATGCAACTCAAGAAATCATGTGGTTAAAGTCTTTGTACACAGATCTTGGCCTTCATTCTTCAACACCTCACATTTTTGGTGACAACACAAGCTCACTACATCTAGCAGCTAATCCGGTATACCATGCTAGAACCAAGCATATTGAAGTCCACTACCATTACGTAAGGGAGAAGCTAATGAGCAAGGATATTCAACTATCCTATGTCTCTACAGATATGCAATGTGCAGACATGTTGACGAAAGCTCTTGATGGTACGAAGTTAAGTACATTCAAGTTGATGATTGGCTTGCAGGAAATCAAGGACAATTGAAGACTTATTTGAAGGCCAAGCATGTTAGGCTTGAGGGGGAGCTGTTGGTGCATTTTACCCAAGCCTACATGCTTGATATGTTTGATATTATCCTCATTTGTAAGTCACATGAGTAGTCATGTGAATACCTCTTGTAAAAGAGTACTTTTTATCTCTTGTAAATGGAAAAAGAAAAAAGGAAAAGGATGGCTTACCTCATCCATGATGGAAAAGCAAATTCGTGGCTCTAACTACCTAAAACCAAAAAATTTAGAGCTGAGGGAATCTCTTCTAACTTTGGGGATCACTTTTAGGTGGAGCCATTCGAATTCGAATTCAAAACTCCCTCCAAGAATAGCTATAAAAGGAGCAAGAAGGAAGAGGCGATTAGCAAGCCTTGTACGTGACCACTTGATGTCATTTTGTAGAGATTGAAGAGCTTACTCCATAGCTCTATCATTCTACTCCCATTGTGCAAAGATTCATTGCCAATGTGGTTGTAATCATATGTGAATCTATACATCTATCACCATTTACTTCTCTCTTTTGTTCTCTATTATACTCACTCAGAGCAGTACCTTCAGAAGGTCATATCTTGAGTTTTACTGAACCTTTTTCAGTGTTTTAAAATGCGTTAGATAGCTCTTACTGTCTAGTTTGTACCTATAAAGTTTCATGGTCATTGGATTGATAGTTTAGGAGATATATGAATTTTACTCCTCACTGGTCTATCTCTAAAGAGCCCCGAGAATTATGGGAATGTTCCAGAAATTGTTGAAACTTGTTCTCAGTGCTCAGTCCATCATTTGAAGTGTTTTAACTTGGATTGAAAAGCTTGCTAAGTCTATTTGCTATGCTCAAAAGGAATTTTTCTAATTCCTTCCAGGTTGAGAGCACTGTTCATTTTTTCTAGCAGGTGTATGTCCAAAAATAGCAAGTTTTGGGAGCTAGTAATTTCGCAACTAGTCTGTCTTGACTTAAACTTTTGGGATACATGTTCCAAAGTACTTGGCTGATATTTTGGTCGATTTAGGAAGCTCAAAGGGTCTACTAATCAACTCTGAAGTCTCAGTTGGCTGGTGTGAAGCTGGTTGTAGCGGCACCTACTCATCTTTGGATTGCATCCACCATCTCTCTTCATAGTGGTATCAGAGCATAGTCAAGCAACATGGGAGATGGATTTCCATCAAAAATTGACAAATTGGATCGAAACAACTACCCGGCATGGTCTCTAAGGATGGAGGCTTACCTTCAAGGGAGGAATCTATATGGATTCATATCCGGAGATGAAGCAATGCCAACGATGAGGAACAAAGGGCAACCATCACATGATGAAGTGGAAGGACTTTCGAATTGGTGTTCGAAGGATGCACTTGCAAGGTCTTATATTCTAAACTCAATCTCTGATTTTCTTTTACCTCATGTCAAGGGATGCAATACATCAAGAGAGACCTGGAATGCACTTGCTTCTTTCTTCTCTTCCAACACTCGAGAAAGGAAGAACCAATTGTGGATGGAGTTCACAACAATGAAGAAAAGCCCGAAGCAAAATGTGACTGATTATGTCACAAAGATGAAGGAGATTTCCGACCAACTTGGAAGCATTGGAAAGGTAACTGAAGAGGAGCAAATCATGAATGGAATCAAAGCACATGACAAGTGGGAGTCATTCACAACAGCCATGGATTTATACATGGATATGCATGTACCCGACCTCAACACACTCATGGGCCAACTCTTCACTCATGAAGCAAAGATTAGCAAAGGTGGTGAGTCCTCAAGAGGTAATCAAACTTCTTCCTTATATTCTGATAAAGCTAAGGTCAAGGACAAGTCAAAGAATAGGAAGAATGAAGATGAAGGAAGCTCTTTCCAAGCAAACTTTGCAGGTAGAGGAAGAGCTAGAGGAAGAGGCAGAGGTGGAAAGCAAGGTAGGGGGAGATTCCAATCATCTCAACCTTGCAACATATGTGTCTTATCTAACCATACTACTGAAGAATGTTTCAGGAACCCGAGGAACTCAAGAGGAAGAGGATTCAATAGAGGTGGCTATGCATCAAATAGAGGTAGATACAATGGAGGCTACAACAACAACAACAATTACAACAACAACAACAACTATCAAAGTGGCCATAGAGGAAGAAGAGATTACAATAACTATGCAGAGGACCAAAGTCAAGAAGATTCATTATTGATTATGAATCTATCAGCGAAGAAGGGTAAGGATGATGATCACATATTTTACATTGATTCGGGATGCTGGAACCATGTAGCAGGAAATGTGGCTTTACTTTCTGATTTGGAAGATCCTCATAACAAGCATGAAGTGCAGACAGGAGATGATACAAAGCACTCAGTGGAGAAGATAGGTAATGTGAAGACATCAGATGGGATTATGAACCTCTTAAGCAAAGTCTTGTATGTCCCTACAATTACCAAAAATTTAATAAGTGTTGGACAAATTGTTGAAAAAGGATTGCAGGTTAGATTCAACCGATTTGGAGCATATGTTGAAGACCCAAGGCAAGGCTTTCAAAGGATTGCCAAAGGAGAAAAGACAGGAAGGCTTTTCACTTTTGAAGTGGAAGATACAAAGAACATAGCTTTGTTTAGCTATGGATCTCAAACTCTAACAGACTTGGAGATATGGCACAAAAGGCTTCCTCACATTGGTGAGAGGACACTCAAACAGATTTACAGGGACCAAAGTGTACTTGGTTTGCCTAATATCACAAGGCAACACATGATTTATAAGTGTGAAGCTTGTCAACGCGGCAAGGCTCATAGACAACCTTTCAATAAGAAAGGATATATGTATCAAAATCCTTTGGATCTAGTGCACACAGATGTGTGGGGTCCAAGTAAGGAGCCATCTATATCAGGCTCAAGATATTATGTGTCTTTCATAGATGATTGTAGCAGGTGGACCATTCTGTTTTTCATGAAGCACAAGGATGAAGTGTTTAATTGCTTTAAGAAGTATATTGCTCTTGTTGAAAATCAAACAGGTAGGACTTTGAAAAGACTCAGATCAGATGGTGGAGGAGAATACTTCTCTTCTGAATTTGATGCCTTCTTGCATGAAAGAGGCATTAAAAGGGAAGTCACTACAAGGTATACACCCAAACTCAATGGTGTAGCAGAGAGGAGGAACAGAACTATTGTCGAAGCTGCAAGGTCCATGCTCAACGAAAAGGGATTGCCGAACTACCTATGGGCAGAGGCTCTGTCGACAGCCACATATCTCATAAATAGACTTCCATCTAAGTCACTAGATGGAACCACTCCATATGAAGTGTGGAATGGAAGAAGACCTAGTCTAGAGCATTGCAAAATCTTTGGATGCTTAGCCTATGCTCACATTCCTTCTCAAGTAAGAGGGAAATTGGATCCCAAGGCAGAGAAGTGCGTATTTATTGGTTATGACCAAAACCAAAAAGGATATAGATTGTACAATCCAACCAATAAAGGATTTTCTGTGAGTAGAGATGTAATTTTTGATGAAAACAAATCATGGTTTGATGATGACAGGAAAGTGAAGCTGTTGTATGACTTGGATGAAGACTTTCCATCACTTCAACCAAAGGAGCCAAAGCAGATTGAAGAAAGTGATTCGGAGATTGACCTAGAAGACTTGAAAAGACTAAAGCTATGGAAGAAAAAAGGTAAAGCAAAGATGCAGGATGCTACATATGGACCGGAGAGCTCACATCAACCACTTAGAAGGTCTTCGAGGGAGAAGAAGAAACCAGAGAGGTTTGGTTATGATACTTCCTTGGTCACCAAGCACTCAATCTACATTGCAAAGGATTCAACTAAGGAAGATCCTTCCACATTCGAAGAAGCACAAAGCAAGAAAGCTTGGAGAGATGCAATGGATGAAGAAATGGAAGCCTTGAAGGAGAATGACACTTGGGAGCTTGTACCTAACAAGCCATCTATGAAGATAATCGGATCTCGATGGATATAAAAAATCAAGAGGAATCCAGATGGAAGTATAAATAGACACAAAGCAAGGTTAGTTGCTAAAGGGTTTGCTCAAACCCATGGTATTGATTATGAGGAGACTTTCTCTCCTGTTGCAAAAATGCCTACAATTAGAGTTCTCATAAGTCTTGCTGCATCTAGAAATTGGAATCTTTATCAACTTGATGTAAAGAATGCTTTCTTGAATGGATGGATTTCTGAGGAAGTGTATATGGCACAACCTCCTGCATATGAGGATGCACATCATCCTAACTATGTATGCAAACTAAGGAAATCTTTGTATGGATTGAAGCAAGCTCCAAGAGCTTGGAATTTCAGATTGGTGACTTATTTGCAGGACCAAGGATTCAAAGCTAGCAAGGCAGATACCTCTTTGTTCATAAAGAGGAATGGATCTGAAGTGATCTATTTATGTGTGTATGTTGATGATATTATTATCACAGGCAATGATCTTGAAGGAATCAAACAGGTAAAGAGTCAAATGAAGGATGATTTCAAAATAAGTGACCTCGGACCACTCACTTATTTTCTTGGATTGGAGTTGATCTACTCAGATTCAGGTATATACATCACACAAAGGAAGTATGTCCATGACATGCTCGTCAAGTTCAAGATGGAAAATACCAAGTGTGCAGGTACACCTATGGAGCAAAATCATAAGCTTAGTGCTTATGAAGGAGAGCCAATTGAAGACATCACAAGCTATCAAAGCTTGGTTGGAAGTTTAAACTATGCAACACTCACAAGGGTTGATATATGCTATAGTGTTAGCATATTGAGTCAGTTTATGCATAAGCCGAGAAGACCACATATGGAAGCGGCCAAGCGAGTCCTCAAGTACCTAAAGGGGACCATGAATGAAGGTTTGTTCTATTCATATACTTCAGATATTGAGCTAAAGGTCTACTCAGATGCAGATTGGGCTGGATCTAAAGATGATAGAAGAAGCACATCAGGGTATATATCATTTGCAGGTTCAAAAATCATTTCTTGGTCATCGAAGAAGCAACCAACCGTGGCATTATCTTCTACCGAAGCTGAATATAGAGGTTTGGCTAATGCAACTCAAGAAATCATGTGGTTAAAGTCTTTGTACACAGATCTTTGACTTCATTCTTCAACACCTCACATTTTTGGTGACAACACAAGCTCACTACATCTAGCAGCTAATCCGATATACCATGCTAGAACCAAGCATATCGAAGTCCACTACCATTACGTAAGGGAGAAGCTAATGAGCAAGGATATTCAACTATCCTATGTCTCTATAGATATGCAATGTGCATACATGTTGACGAAAGCTCTTGATGGTACGAAGTTAAGTACATTCAAGTTGATGATTGGCTTGCAGGAAATCAAGGACAATTGAAGACTTATTTGAAGGCCAAGCATGTTAGGCTTGAGGGGGAGCGGTTGGTGCATTTTACCCAAGCCTACATGCTTGATATGTTTGATATTATCCTCATTTGTAAGTCACATGAGTAGTCATGTGAATACCTCTTGTAAAAGAGTACTTTTTATCTCTTGTAAATGGAAAAAGAAAAAAGGAAAAGGATTGCTTACCTTTTCCATGATGTAAAAGCAAATTCGTGGCTCTAACTACCTAGAACCACAAAATTTAGAGCTGAGGGAATCTCTCCTAACTTTGGGGATCACTTTTAGGTGGAGCCATTCGAATTCGAATTCAAAACTCCCTCCAAGAATAGCTATAAAAGGAGCAAGAAGGAAGAGGCGATTAGCAAGCCTTTTACGTGACCACTTGATGTCATTTTGTAGAGATTGAAGAGCTTACTCCATAGCTCTATCATTCTACTCCCATTGTGCAAAGATTCATTGCCAATGTGGTTGTAATCATATGTGAATCTATACATCTATCACCATTTACTTCTCTCTTTTGTTCTCTGTTATACTCACTCAGAGCAGTACCTTCATAAGGTCATATCTTGAGTTCTACTGAACGTTTTTCAGTGTTTTAAAATGCGTTAGATAGCTCTTACTGTCTAGTTTGTACCTATAAATTTTCATGGTCATTCGATTAATAGTTTGGGAGATATGTGCATTTTACGGCTCACTGGTCTATCTCTGCAGAGCCCCGAGAATTATGGGAATGTTCCAGAAATTGTTGAAACTTGTTCTCAGTGCTCAGTCCATCATTTGAAGTGTTTTAACTTGGATTGGAAAGCTTGCTAAGTCTATTTGGTATGCTCAAAAGGAATTTTTCTAATTCCTTCCAGGTTGAGAGCACTGTTCATTTTTTCCAGCAGGTGTATGTCCAAAAATAGCAAGTTTTGGGAGCTAGTCATTTCGCAACTAGTCTGTCTTGACTTAAAATTTTGGGATACATGTTCCAAAGTACTTGGATGATATTTTGGTGGATTTAGGAAGCTCAAAGGGTCTACTAATCAACTCTGAAATCTCAGTTGGCTGGTGTGAAGCTGGTTGTAGCGGCACCTACTCATCTTTGGATTGCATCCACCTTTCTCTTCACAATATATACCTCTTCTGTTATCCAACCATTCAAGAATGCATTCTTTACATCTAGTTGAAGTATCTTCCAATTCTTGGAAGAGGCAATACTAAGCAAAACCCTAATAGTAGGCATCTTTGCCACAGGAGAGAAGGTCTCCTCATAATCAATTCCCTGAGTTTGTGCAAAGCCTTTTGCTACAAGCCTTGCCTTATACCTGTTAATGGAACCATCAGAATTCTTCTTGAGTTTATAGACCCATCTTGCGCCTATTACCTTCATGGATGAAGTCTTGCGCACCAAATCCCAAGTGCTGTTTTCCTCAAGTGCTTCAATCTCTTTCTTCATTGCATGCTTCCATTCTGTTTTTGCTTGGGCCTCTTCAAATGATGATGGCTCCTCTTGGTTTATGTCCTGTGCTATGTAGATAGAATGTTTAGTTACTAATGAGGTGTCAAACCCATACCTTTCTGGTTTTTTCTTTTCCCTCATAGATCTTCTTAGGCCATGATGTGATGATTCTGCCTCATGTCCAAGTTCCTGCAATTTGGCTTTACCTTTAGACTTCCATGCTTTGATCTTTTCCATATGAGATTCTTCATCATCCTCTCAGGTGTCTTGTTCTTCAATCTTTGGTTGTTCTCTACCAAGCTTTGGAAAATCTTCTTCAAGATCATATGGTAAATTGACCTTCCTGCATGAATCTTCATACCATGAATTGTTCTCATAAAAAACTACATCTCTACTTACCAAGAATCCTTTGTTGGTAGGGTTGTATAACCTGTAGCCCTTTTGATTGTTGTCATATCCAATAAATACACACCTTTCTGCCTTTGGATCCATCTTGCCTCTAACCTGTTAAGGAACATGAGCAAAAGCAATACATCCAAAAATTTTACAATGATCTAAGCTTGGTCTTCTTCCATTCCAAGCCTCATATGGAGTCATCCCATCAAGGGATTTTGAAGGCAACCTGTTAATCAAGTAAGTGGCTATAGATACAGCCTCAGCCCATAAGTAATTTGGTAAATGCTTTTCATTTAACATAGACCTTGCAACTTCAACCATTGTCCTATTCCTCCTTTCTGCCACTCCATTTTGTTCAGGAGTGTACCTTGTAGTTACCTCTCTTTTGATTCCTCTTTCTTGAAGAAAATAATCAAACTCATGGGAGAAGTATTCTCCCCCTCCATCTGACCTTAACCTTTTTAGTGATTTACCTGTTTGATTCTCCACAAGAGCCAAATATCTTTTGAAACATGAAAAAACTTCATCTTTGTGTTTCATAAAGAATAGGATAGTCCATCTGCTACAATCATCAATAAAGGAGACATAATAGCTTGATCTAGATATTGAAGCTTCCTTGCTAGGTCCCCATACATCTGTATGAACCTTTTGTGCCATACTTCCAATTCTGTGAGTGTCTGACTACCATAATTAAAGAGAGCAATGTTTCTAGTGTCCTGGAATTCAAATGTGAACAATCTACCTGTCTTTTCACCTTTTGCAATTTTTTTGAATCCTTGACTTGGATCTTCAACAAATGCTCCTGCCTTTGTGAACCTGACTTGCAACCCTTTCTCTACTATCTGCCCAACACTTATCAAATTCTTTGTAATGGTAGGGACATAGAGTACCTTACTGAGTAGGTTGATGTTTCCATCAGGTGCTTTGACATTGCCTATTTTCTCCACAGGATTTTTTGTATCATCTCCTGTTTGCACTAAATCTGATAGGAGTGCCACATTTTCTGCCACATGATTTGAACAACCTGAATCTATGTAGAAAACATGCTCATTAGATTTACCTTGTGGCATAGCCATGTTCATGATCAATAATGAATCCTCTTTGTTTGAGTCTTTTGTGTAGTTATTGTAGTCTCTCCTTCCTTTGTAGCCTCCTTGATAGTTTGAATGATTGTAGTTGTTGTAATTGCCATGGTAGTTGTTGAACCTTCCTCTTGAGTAGCCATAACTTCCTCTATTGTATCCTCTTCCTATTTGATTCCTGGAATTCCTAAAGCAATTTTCAGTTGTATGATTAGTTAATCCATAAATAGAACATGGGTTGGAGTCTTGGGATCTCCCCCTGCCTTGTCTACCTCCTCTTCCTCTACCTCTGCCATGTCTTCCTCTACCTGCATAGTTAGCTTGATATGTACCTACTTCATTATCCACTTTCTTTACCTTTCCTTTGTTATATTTGGACTTGCTTTTATCAGTGTATAAAGCTGAAGATTGATTACCTTTAGAGATTTCTCCATTTTTGATAAGCTTTGCCTCTTGAGTAAGTAGTTGTCCAATGAGTGTATTGAAATCAGGTACATGCATGTCCATGTACAAATCCATAGCTGTGGTGAATGCTTCCCACTTGTCATCTGCCTTCAAGCCATTGATGACCTGCCTTAAAATTTTCTCTTCATCTATTACCTCTCCAATGCTTCCCAACTGATCTTCTATGTCCTTGAGCTTTGTGACAAAATCAGTCACATTTTGTTTGGGAGCCTTCTTGAGAGTTGTGAAATCCAGCCATAGTTGATGCTTCCTAGCTTTGGTACTTGAAGAAAAGAAAGCTTCAAGTGCATCCCACACTTCCTGAGATGTCTTACAACTTCTAATGTGAGGCAACAAAAAATCTGAGATAGATTTGAGGAGATAAGACCTTGCAAGTGCATCCTTGGAGCACCATGTGCTCAATCTTTCTTGCTCTTCTTGTGTTGGTTGACTTTTGTTCCTGAAACTTGGCATAACTTCATCTCCAGCCACATAACCATATAAAATTCTACCTTGAAGATAAGCTTCCATTCTTAATGACCAAGCTGAGTAGTTACCTCTGTCCAATTTGTCAATTGATGAAGGAAATCCATCTGCCATGTTGTCCAACCTTGCTCTAATACCACTGTGAAGAGATGGATAGGTATGTGCTTGAAGATGAAGAGGTGTTGCAAAATCCTTGATCTACACCAGCCAAATGAACTCCAAGAGTATATGGTGGGCCCTTTTAGCTTGCCAATGGATGTATTAGACACCCTATTTACCTTGGAAGATCACTCTCAAAAAGATAGATCGAAATAGATAAGCTAGAGTTAGCTCAGAGGTGAAAACTTGCTATTCTTGGTTTATACACCTATCTAGTGTTTTACATAATTCTCTGAACACAGCAGCAATTAGCTTAATTCCTCTTAGGGAAGTCTAGGTAGCTTAAAGAGCTAACTTTCAAGAGTAATCGCATCAAAAATAATAAACCACACACTGAGAATGAGTTTTAACAAGTGATGACATCATCCCAATTTTCACGGGCTGCTACAGTTTGAGACGAGTGAGCAGAAAAATGAATATAACGCAAAATTTAGGAATTCAATGATTATGCAAATTTGTATGGTTATATTAGACATTAAGCTAAATCCAACAAGCTTTAAATCACTGAATTTGGATAAGTAACCACTGAGCAATGGCTCTGACAAGGTGAGTGAAAAAATCGGGTACCTGACAGAGAAGTGAAGATGAACAGACCCTGTTGACTTCAAATGAACATAACTGAAGATTGCACCCTCCAAATGACATGAAACTTTATGAGCAATAGTAGAATTATAGAACTAACTTTACCAAGTTAAATCACTGAAAAAGATGCACCAAGCTCAGAGAAAACATCTCTGCAATCGGACTGAGAAAACTGAGAGTAATGGCAGTGAGTAGTATACTTCACAAGAACATGGAAATATGAACTCAAATAATCATGAAAATGAAAGTATATTGCTTGTACAATACAATGGACTTACTGATACATATGTGTGCCTTGTAATCACACTTTGATATGGCATAAAGCTCAGCTCTTGGAGGTCTTCACATATGTCTCTCTAACCATGACTAAAACTGCCATCTATTTATAGTTGAGTTTGGGAGGCTAACTTCCCTCAATCACTCTCCAATCAATCAGTGATTGATTTGATTCTCTACCTACCACAAATCACGAATTCGTGGCTTCTTTTTCCATTCTTGATCATGTGGACTCAACCACTTAAGATTCTCTTACTTTTACATTAAGTAAACTCTTCAAAAAATTACAAGAGGTAGTTCACAAGTGAACTTTACATAGTCTTCTTTTTAAAGCTTCTTCTAAGACTTTGTGAGACTCAAGCCAATACTTAGGCTTGTCATAGACTTGCTCCAACAAGTCACATAAAGACCAAGTACCATTCTTCATTATTGCATCATATTCAGATTGCATAGCAGCCATCCAATTTTCTGAATTTTGTGCTTCATCAAATGAAAGAGGTTCATTCTCATCACAGAGACTAGATGCAGCCATAGCATAGCAATCTGATGCAAAAGAGGAACTATGAGAGCGTGATCAAGTATGATATGACAGAAGTGCATCATAGTTCTTGCCTGCTCAATATCAGCTCTCTCATCAATAAGTGCATCATGTATATATGCATCAGAAATGGAATTATCTGCATCATCACATGAAACCTGCAAAGGCTGAGAAGTTTTCTCATTGGGACCAGCACTAGATTGTCCACCTGTAAAAAGAGGGAGCAAAGTATCATACATGTCTTTGGAGCTAACAGATGTCTCCTTAGTACATGAAACCAATGGATGAATAGCATCTTCCACAAAAACAACATCATGGCTAACCAGAATGTGTTTAGTCTGTGGATGATACAGATGATAGCCTTTACTTTCAGATTTGTACCCAACAAAAATACATTTTACTACTTTATCATCTAATTTTCTACGATGTTGTTCAGGCACTAATGCATATGCCAAACAACCAAAAACACACAGATGAGCAAGAGATGGCTTGCGGTCATGCCAAGCCTCATATGGAGTGATAGACTGCAGCACTTTAGCGGGACACTTGTTCAGTACATATACTGCACACATGATAGCCTCAAGCCAGAAACTATGTGGTAAAGCTTGACTCTTGACCATACACCTTGCCATCTCCATGAGTGACTTGTTCTTTCGTTCAGCAACTCCATTCTGTTGAGGTGTATACAGCACTATATAGTGGTGTTTTATCCCACGTTCAGCTAGAAATGCATTAAAATCAGAAGACATATATTCCCCCCCCCCGATCTGAATGGAGGGTGCCCATTTTACATGCTCACAGAATTTCAGCCAAAACCAAAAATTTTTTGAAGCACATGAACACTTCGAACTTTGCCTTCAATGGATATACCCATGCATGCCTGGAAAAATCATCGATGAAAGTCACGAAGTAAAGATAATTCCCAAAAGAAGGAGTCTGCATAGGACCACAGACATCACTATGTACAAGCTGCACTTTTTGAGTAGCCCAAACTGAACCATCTTTTGGAAAGGAGAAATGTTGCATTTTGCCCGAAATACGATCTTCACAAACATGTTTTCCAGGTGCCTCAAGTTTGGGCAAAGAGGACACCATTTCAGATTTCTATAGGTGTAGCAAACTAGCAAAGTTCAGATGACCAAAGCGTGCATGCCAAAGCTTTGCATCTGACATAGCCTGAGAATCATTTACTGCACATGCCAAATCATTTACAGATCTTTCATAGTCTATGAGCTTATACAGCCCACGACATAAAATACCAGAAGCAATAATCACATCGCCATTTGACAGATCATGAACTCTACACCTGTCATCAACAAATTTCACACCAAGCCAATCTTGGCTAATGCAGAAACTCATAATAGGTTCTTCTTGATCCCTGGCACAAATAAAGCATATGACAAAGTGAAAGAACTACCATCAGTAGTAGTCAAAATGATCTTACCAACTCCCATAACAGGATAAGAGGAGTTGTTGGCACATGTAACAGTATTCCCTGTAGGGGCAGGCTCGAGTGAAGAGAAGAAACTATGCTGCGAGGTAATATTTTTGGTCGCCCCACTATCAAAGTACCAAACATATGAGTCTACTATAGACATGCACTGCTCATTAGAAGATGGGTCAAAACTGCAAACAGTAGTAAACACCCATTCTTCTTCCTGCACAAGATTAGCAGACTCCGTTTTTGGTGTAGAGGCTTTTGCAACAACCATTCCAGCCTCTTTCTTCTTTGCCTCTTTTGCGGCCAGTTTTGGATAGTTCTTTATGATATGATCATTCCCTTTACAGTACTTACAAAACAATTTCTACTTCTCTGATTTTTTTCTCATCTTTGTCTTGGTTCTTCGAATGTACAACATTTGTAGATTTTTGCTTGTAGATTTTTGCAGATTGCAGATTACTAGTAGAAGAGCTCCATTTTCCTTTGCCCTTCTAACTAGCCAGGAAAGCTTGGTCTGTAACATGCATAATGGACCTGTTCTGCCTGGACTGATCTTCCTGCGACAGAATAGAGACTGACTCCTCAAATGACAAGGCATTTGGATTTCCTTTCATCATCAACCGAAGAGTAGAAGCAAAACTCTGATATGAATCAGGAAGACCATTCAGAACGGTCTGCACAAGTGAGCTATCTGGTATAACCTCATCAGTAGAAATCAATTGTTCCTTCAAGTCTTTGATCTTTGTTAGGAAACTGTCCATAGAATCAACTTCATTCATGTGCTCACTCTCCAACTTTTTTCGAAGGTAAGCAACACGAGACTCATTCCTAGCTTGGTACAATGTGGTAAGTGTATCCCAAGCATTCTTAGCTATTCTGCAAGAGCGAATACAAGGAATAATGGCACGTTTGACAGACAAAGCTATGAATGCATGTGCCTGGGCATCTCTGCCATCCCAACGAATCTGCTCTACAGTAGGTGCAGCAAAAACTGAAGCAGGAACAAGAATATGCAGAATACCATCATCTTCGACACCTTCTACATCAGCTTCAGTACCTGCAGTTGTAACAGTTGCAGGTGTGATAGGACGTTTTTCGACACCCTGCACAATGTTCCATAGTCCTTTGCAACCAACACATGTGGCATCATATACGCCCATAACGGGTAGTTGGTACCATCCAACTTATCCTCAACAGCCAACATACGGAATACATCACTGCTTTCAGCCAGGGCCGATGACTAAAATACCTTGATGCAAAGAATTGACTGTATCTCAAAAAGTTGCAGAGAACTGACCAGACAAATTCTGCTAAACCTATAGCAAACTTCGAGATGCTTATACTATTAAAAGTCAAGCTTCAAGCTAAAAATTCGTGGGGAATCTTTTATGGACATGTGGAGCAATCAAAGGAAGCCAAAAGCCACGAGATTCCATCAAGAAAAGTCACTCAACCACTCCCTAAGTCATCTCAACTAAGTCCTCCAAGTTAAGAGGCTCATTTGGAAAGATAATTCATAGATTTTAGGGGCACACTTCTCACTATAAAAGGAGCATGTATCCTGACTTCTTTTGGGCCATCTTCTTGGAGTTTTTAGCTCATGATAATCTACAAGTTCAGAAAATGATAATCTCTTGATGATGCTCATGAATGGGAATTCAAGCAAAGTAGATACGACTTGGTATATTGATAGTGGATGTAGCAACCATATGAGGTGCAATGCTTCTTGGTTTACTAATCTACATGTTCCCAAAGGTAAATGACATGTAGAAATAGGTGATGATACAGCCCATGAGATCTCCCATGTTGGAGATGTAGCTTTGGATGACAAGGAGGAAGGAAGATGTCTCAAGGATGTCTTGCATGTACCTACCATCACAAAGAACTTGGTGTCCGTTGGGCAAATGGTTGAAAGAGGCTATCAAGTAAGGTTCAACAAAGGTGGATGCTTTGTGGAGAACCCTAAGCAAGGTTACAAGGTCATAGCAAGAGGAAAGAAGCAAGGGAGACTCTTCACTTTGGAGGTAAATTCTCATTCTACTGAACATGTCTACTTCACATATGGAAACAAGAGGATTTCGGAGTTGGACTTGTGGCACAAAGAGGATAGGTCACACAAACATGCAAAGAATGAAGGAAACGCAATTCAAGAGTCTGGTTGAAGGTCTTCCCAACTTCCAAGGACAAGGTATGAAGCATTTATGTGAATCTTTTCAACTAGGGAAGCAAGCGAAACTTCCATTCAAGAAGAGCGGCTACATACGCCAACATCCATTGGAGTTGATACATACAGATGTGTGGGGGCCAACCAAAGAGAAATCCATTGGAGGTAACAAGTACTTTGTCACTTTTATAGATGATTGCACAAGGATGGTTTGGGTTTATTTCATCAAAAACAAATCAGATGTGTTTTCATGTTTCAAAGCATTCAAGGCAATGGTAGAGAAGGAAACAGGTACATATATCAAGAAGCTAAGGTCTGATGGAGGGGGAGAATATTTCTCCAATGCATTTTCTAATTTTTTAATGGATCAAGGCATCAAGAGGCAAGTAACATGCATGTACACACCCCAACAAAATGGAGTAGCAGAGAGAAAGAATAGATACATTGTCGAGATCGCTAGAGCAATGCTTAATGAGATGAATGTACCTAACATGTTTTGGAGTGATGCAATAAATACCGCCGTGTATCTTATGAATAGGGCTCCACCTCAGGGATCCATGGCTTGACACCATATCAAGCCTATTATGGTAAGAAATCTTTCCCACTTGAAGATATTTGGAAGTACTTGTTATGTACATGTGCCAAGTGAATTGAGGCACAAGTCACAACCAAAGGCAGAAAAGTGTGTGTTTCTAGGATATTCAAATGATCATAAAGGTTACAAATGCTTCAACCCAAACACAAAGGACTTGAGGATATCAAGGGATGTAGCATTTGATGAGCTACTCCCTTGGTATAAGAAGTATGATTGTATGCAGGACTATGAAGAAGAAAAGCATGGACATGATGAAGAACAAATCGACCTAGAGCTAAGCGGCCCAAGGTGTTTCATCAATGAAGATAGTTCAAGCATGAACTCACCATGGAGGGGGTGATCTTCATCAAGCTATGAAGCACAATCAATCAACAAAGGCAAAGCAACATTGGTGGAGTTGGATGAAGAAGGTAATGAAGTTGAAGGTGATGAAGGACACATGATGGAGAAAGAAGCCACGTCAAAGAAAGAGATCAAGTTCCCAAGGCAAAGGAGGTTTATTCCTCCAAAAGGTGAAGAAAGGAAGTCTTCTAGAGTTAAGTATCCAACTCAAAGGTTTACATATTATTCATACATGGCAACGCATTATGCATATACGAACAAACTAGTAGAAGATCATGAGCCCGATTGCTATGAAGATGCAAGCAGGTACACCGAATGGAAAGAGGCAATGCAAGAAGAGATCGACACACTTGAGGAAAATCAAACATGGACTCTAGCGCCCAAGAAGGAGAACATGAAGGTAATAGGTAATAAGTGGGTGTATAAAGTAAAGAGGAATTCAGATGGATCTATTTCTAGGTTCAAATCAAGATTGGTGGCCAAGGGTTTTGCACAAACCTATGGAGTGGACTTTGAAGAGACATTCAGCCCCGTGGCAAAGATGAGCACCATTAGGAAACTCATTGCAATGGCTGCTAGCAAAGGATGGAATCTTTTCCAATTGGATATCAAGAATGCCTTTCTCAATGGAGACTTGGAAGAAGAGGTATACATGGAGCAACCACAAGGTTTTGTTCATAAAGAGTTTCCACATCATGTTTGTAGGTTGAAGAAGGCACTTTATGGCCTAAAGCAAGCTCCAAGGGCTTGGAACCAAAGATTGGTGGACTATTTGTTCAAATGTGGTTACAATCAATGCAAGGTGGATCCATCTCTCTTCATCAAACAAAGAGGAGAACTTGTAGTCTACATGTGTGTGTATGTAGATGATCTTATCATTACAGGTAATGATACAAAGGATATTGAGGAGATCAAGGCAAAGCTTGGAAAGGAGTTTAGGATCTCTGATCTTGGAGATCTTAGGTATTTTCTTGGCATTGAAGTTGTATACAAAGAAGAAGGTATTATGCTCATACAAAGGAAGTATATTCTAGACCTACTTGAGAGGTTTGGGATGCTACATTGCAAGACTATTTCAAATCCCATGGAAGTTAATGTAAAGCTAAGCTCCATTGATGGAGAGCCATTAGAGGATGTAACTTTGTATCGATCTATTGTAGGCTCTTTCAATTATGCCACAATAACTAGGCCCGACATAGCATATGGAGTTGGAGTGTTATCACAATTTATGCATAGTCCAAGGACTACACACTTGCAAGCTGCAAGAAGAATGTTACGATATCTCAAGGCCACTATAAATAAAGAATTGTTCTATTCATTTGATGATGATATGCAGGTCAAAGCTTATTCTGATGTCGATTGGTCTAGTTCGAAGGAGGATAGAAGAAGTACAAGTGGTTACCTAGTCATGCTAGGTAGCAAGATCATCTCATGGATTTCAAAGAAGCAACCCACGGTGGCATTATCTTCCACCGAGGCTGAGTATAGAGCTTTGGCTCAAGTCACATGTGAGCTAATGTGGATTAAGAAGTTATTTATGGAGCTTAATTTGCAGGTTGACACATTTCCAATTTTTTGTGACAATATGAGTAGCATTCATCTAGCATCGAATCCTATCTATCATGCTAGAACCAAGCATATTGAAGTGCACTATCACTTCATAAGGGAAAAGGTGATATCCAAGGAAGTTTTAGTACATCATATTGGTACCAAGGACCAACTTTCCGACATGTTTACAAAGGCTTTGAAGTTCTCTGCATATGGTCTGAGAAAGAGCATTTTTGGTGTGCAGAGGTCAAAGAAGGATACCTGTGGAGGTCATTCGCGCTTTGTCATTGCATAGGGGTTGAGATACTTCCCCCATCATATACTAGCGAACAGAAAGTGGTATATACCTTTGGCACAAAAAGATGAAATAGCCTACACAAGCATTATGATTGTGCATGCGGAGGCCGAAAGGAGCTCAGATCATGATTTCGGCACCAGAGAGCGAAGATGTTTTGATCTCTGAAACACCTTGAGTATGCTCAACAAATTTCATGCGGATCTGAGACTGCAAATGGAGGAGTGTCGACGGTGCCCTAGATGAAGGGACGACCTACTCTGATACCAATTGTTGGAGTTAGACGTCTACTGAAGCACGGGAATAGCACAAGGAAGAAGAAGAAGCTTGGAGCACAACACACAATACTGAATGTATTACTAGAGAATGTACAAAGATAAGTAGCCCATTAGGGCAATAGGCGTATATACAATGGGGGGGGGGGGGGGAACCTCCTAAAGAGGGAGAAAAGTGCCCCGGTGGTCCTAGAGTGTTCACACACATCACTACCTAAACATATCAACAATTTTATCTCAGCATATTAGCAACTCCATGATAGGGCATATTCAAGATTTGGATACATCGAAGAAGGTTTGGGAGTGCTTGAAGAGATTGTACTCAACCTCCACAAAAGCTAGAAAAATTCAGCTCAAGAATGAGATAAATAATCTTAGGAAAAGCCCCTCTCCAGGTGCTAATGATTACATATTAAAGGTTAACGACCTTGCAGATGCACTAGGGTCAATCGGTTGTGCCCTAGATGATGATGATCTTGTCACCCACACCCTAAATGGACTTAGGGATGATGAAAAATGGAGGGCCTCCACAATATCAGAGTATGTAAGGTACTCTCTTCCTAATTTTGATCAACTAATCACTCTCATGGTGATAGAGGAGATGAACCTTGGTGGTCATAATGCCAAAGATAACCAAGGGCAATTGTTGTATGTAGGTAGAGGAAGAGGAAGACACAACCGAGGTGCTACAAGAGGAAGAGGAAGATATCAAAGAAACCAAGGAGGTCAAGGACAACATGAAAATGCAAGTCAAAGGGGTGGAAGAGCCACACATAGAGGAAGAGTGCAAGATTTGGTGGAAGAGGACAACCCACTTCAAATGGATGCTTTGTATGCAGTAAGCCCATTCATTTTGCAAATGAATGTTATCATAGAGCTCAAAGACAAGGGAATCAAAACAACAACAACAATTATAGAGGCCAAGGTAATTATGTAAACACATCATCCAGCCAAGGGAATGATTATTTACTTTTGATGAGGTATGTTGAAGATACAACTCAAGCTAGTATGTATGGTATGTAGACAATGGATGTAGCAATCATAATAATATCGAAAGGATATTTTTAGTAGTTTGTAGGTCCCAAAGCATCAACGACATGTGGAAATGGGTGATAACTCAGAGCATACCATTAAAAATGTGGGAGATATCAGTTTGGAAGGAAATCAAAGAGCAAAGTGCTTATTAGAGGTATTACATGTCCCTACTATTACCAAAAACTTGATTTCGGTAGGCCAAATGGTAGAAAAAGGCTATCAAGTTAAGTTCAATAAAAGAGGATGTTTTTTCAAGGATCCAAGCGCAGGTTTCAAGCTCATAGCAAAAGGAAAAAAGCAAGGGAGAATGTTCACAATGGACATAAATCAGCCACACCATTCAATGTACATCACATATGGAGACAAGAGGATAGCAGATTTGGATCTATGGCATAAACGAATAGGTCACATCAACCTACAAACGCTCAAGGAAATGCAAAGGAGGAGCTTGGTAAGAGGCCTACCAAATTTTACATCTGAAATGTTGCATGAAATTTGTGTAACTTGCCAACAAGGAAAACAATCAAGGCTGCCCTTGAAGAAGAGTACCTATGTAAATGCAAATGTTTTAGACCTCATTCACAAGGATGTTTGGGGTCCAACACGAGAAGCATCCCTTGCTAGAAGTAGGTATTTTGTAACCTTCATTGATGACTTTTCAAGAAAAGTATGCTTGTATTGCATTAGAAACAAATTAGATGTGTTCCACTACTTCAAGAAACTCAAATCACAGGTGGAAAAGGAGTTTGGCAAGTTTGACAAAACTTTGAGATCCAATGGAGGGGGAGAGTACTTCTCCCATGAATTTTTTGAATTTTTTCAGGTCAATGGCATAGAAAGACAATTTACATGCAGGTATACCCCTCAAGAAAATGGGGTAGCAGAGAGAAAGAATAGACACATAGCAGAGGTATCAAGGTGTATGCTCATCGAAATGAATATGCCGCATTGTTATTGGGGAGAGGCTACATATATAGCCACATACATCATGAACAGATGTCCTACATCAGGTACATATCATCTAACCCCTGAGGAAGCATGGAGTGGAAGAAAACCTTGCATTTCACATCTTAGAATCTTTGGTTGTATATGTTATGTACATGTACCTCAAGAGTTGAGGTCAAAGTTAGATGCCAAATCTGAAAGGTGTATTCTTTTGGGATATTCTATGGAACAAAAGGGGTAGGAATGCTATAATCACATCACCAAGGAGCTTAAGGTAAGTAGGGATGTTGTCTATGATGAGATGAAGCCTTGGTATGCATGCACAAGTCCATTGCAAGTTGAAGAGATAAGTGAGACAGATAAAAGGAATGATGATAGAGTTGTAGAAAGCATGGATTTAAGTGGTCCAAACAACTTATGCAACACAAGGACACCCTCACCATGGAGTGGAAGGCTTAGGGAAAGAGAGACTAGCTCTGAAGAAAGAAAAATCAATGGCAAAAAGAAGATTTCAGTTGAAGAAGGAAGCTATGTGGACCAGAGTATGTTGGAAGATGAAGAAATAGAAGAAATTCAAACTCTAGGAGTGGCAAAACAAAGAAAGAAGATGGCAATCACACTTAAAGGAAGTGAAAGAAGGTCTTCAAGAGTAAGATATCAGTTCAAAGGTTAACATATGATAATTTCATTGCAAAGCATTATGCATACATGACTCAAGTAATCAAGAACAAAGAACCAACTAGTTATGAAGAAGCTAAGGATTGCAAGGAATGGCAAGAGGCAATGAAGGAAGAGCTCAAAGCACTTGATGACAACCATACTTGGAGTTTGGTACCAGCTCAAGAAGGCATCAAGGTGATAGGTAATAAGTGGGTTTATAAAATTAAAAGAAATTCAGATGGTTCCATTGCTAGGTATAAAGCAAGGTCGGTGGCAAAAGGCTTCTCCCAAAGCTATGGGATAGATTATGATGAAACTTTCAGCCCCGTAGCCAAGATGCCAACAATTAGGACTTTTATTGTGGTAGCCACATCATATGAAAAGCATTATATGAACTAAAGCAAGCCCCAAGGGCCTGCAATTAGATGTTAGTGGATTATTTATCAAGTTGTGGATACAAAGAAAGCGTTGCAGATCCATCACTTTACATGAAGAAGCAAGGAGACACCACAATATACATATGCATCTACGTGGACAATTTGATCATCACAAGAAGTGATATTGCAAGTATTAAAGATATCAATCAAAGCTAGGAAAGGAGTTCAAGATATCTGATCTTGGAACACTAAAGTACTTCTTGGGAATAGAGGTAATCTATGCACACAATGACATCTTGATTCAAAGAAAATACTTGTTGGATGTGCTATACAAGTTTGGTATGAGTGGTTGTAAGCCACTTTCCCAGCCCATGGAGCCCAATACAAAGTTGGTTGCAGGTGAAGGAGAGGCTATACAAGATATTACACTATATAGAAACATAATTGGCTCATTAATTTATGCTACATTCACTAGACCTCATCTTGCATATGTAGTAGGTGTTCTCTCTCAAGTTTTGCATGCACCCACTCATGATCATCTTATGGCAACAAGGATATATTTTACTCATATGATGTTGAACTAAGTGTGAAAGGATATAGTGATTCCAATTGGTAGCAAGGATGATCGAAGGAGTACATTGGGTTATGTTTTCATGATAGGTACAAAAGTGATATCTTGGAGCTCTAAGAAGCAACCCACTGTTGCTCTTTCATCCACAGAGGCTGAGTACAGAGGTTTAGCAATGGCTACATGTGAGCTATTATGGCTTACAAAACTACTTAAGGACTTGGGAGTGGAAGTGGAGGAGTTTCCTCTTTATGGAGACAACATTTCAAGCATTTACCTAGCTAACAATCCCATGTTTCATGCAAGGAGCAAGAACATAGAGGTTCATTACCACTGCATTAGAGAAAAGGTGATGGCAAAGGAGCTAGATATAAGGTATGTGAACACTAAAATGCACGTTGCAGACATGATGACAAATTTTCTTGAAGGTACAAAGCTTGAAGGATTCAAGGAAGCAATCAACATAAGCGAAATAGGCTGAAGCAACGAAAGAAAAATACTTGAGCTTGAGGGGGAGTGTTTAAAGTTTTTCAAGCTCAAGAGTGTGGGAACATGCCCCAATCTGGACCTTCCATATCATCCACAATCAAAGGAGGCTGATTTCTAAGAGTTGGAGGCATCAAATCATGCCCATAATGAAAATAAGTTGATTAGAGAATATTTAGCACATATCTTGATGTGATTGGATTTCACTTTTGACATGTATATGCTTTTGATTAGTTAAAGAGGTTAGTATGTGGTCTTTAAAACCTCTAATGAGTTGTATTATGACTTAGAGTCGTGGAAATACATGCCAAAGTTGTCCCCTTGCTTAAGCACACCCCCTACTAGCTTGTCTCTGCATATTTTGAAGAGATTTCACTTTTTCATACTCTTTCTCTCTAGATGATCTTGGCAGAACCCCGGATCTTGGAATTGTTGTTTCTCCTTCATCCCCAATCCATTTGCAATGATTTTTGTCTTGTTAGAAAGCTTATAAGTTCTAGTTATAGTTTGAGTGGTATAAGTCTCAATCTCAATGCTTGCACATGTGCAGAGAAATGTCGAGAATAGTGTCTATCGAGTTATCTATTTGTGCAGCTCGTTGAGGCATCATCTAGTGTCCAAATGGAGTGATTTTGGTCTCATTTGAAAGCTCTCAAAGTCTAGTTCAATCTTACAAAATGTCATTTTCATTCTCGCCATAATACTCTGAGAAACTCAAAAAATACAGAGCCTATGTTTTAAATATTTCAGGATCCTAGGAGGGTTCATTTGCTTTTGTTGTATACATACACATATACATATATACATATACATATACATATACATATACATATACATATACATATACATATACATATACATATACATATACATATACATATACATATACATATACATATACATATACATATACATATACATATACATATACATATACATATACATATACATATACATATACATATACATATACATATACATATACATATACATATACATATACATATTGTTGAAGCTCAAGATCAAGGACAAAGAATGGAAGTGCATCAAGGAAGTGGACACACAAGAAGAAGGAGCAAGTAGGGAGCTCCAAGAAGCACCTGTCAAATTTTCAGAAGAAATCCCTACAAAAATAGTGATTTTTATCACTAAAAACCATTGTAAATACCATTTTTCATTTTTGTAACTCCATTTTGTTCAAGCCAAGGAGTCCTCGAGCTTGAGGAGTATTAGATCTACCATCCTACCAATTTTCATAATTTTTAGACTCCGTTTGAGCCCCCAAATAAGCCCTAGAACCTATTTTTTAACTAGGCCGGACACTAGGTCTGGACAGGGCCAAAACCACTCAAAAACTATAAAAAGGGCTGGAGAGCTCATTTTTGGGTTAGCTTGTTGTAGATTTCAGTTTTGTAAGAGAGATCTTTGGTAATCGAAGCTTTCCATGGTTCCACTCTTTGCTCTTACCTTGTGCGCGTGTGTCTGTATGTGTGTGCATGCTTGTGTGCTTTCACTCACGCACTTGTGCCATCACTTGCTCGCGGTCTTCATACCGGTCCTCACGTCTCCACGGATTGACATTTATGAGGTGTATCTCCTCATGTTGGTACTCACCATTGTGCTAGAGTGACACCAAATTTGGCGCCGTTGCCGGGGAGAGAGCTTGGAGGACGAGCGTGTGACGGTAAGACGTAGAGTAGCGACGTTGGAAGGTAAAAAAATCATCATTTTCAGTTCAGTTTCTGAATTTTCCTTCTTCTTCATCTTCACCATCATCACCATCTCCACCCACCTTCATCTTCTCAGTTTTTTCCATTTTTTAGAGTACATTCACCTTGTTTTTACTTGTGGTTGTGAGCAAGAAGCTTAGAGAGGGTGCAGAACAGAGGCGCTGAAGAAGTAGTACCAAAAATAACAAAAAGAAATTTGAGTGGATAGCCCCGGACAAGATGAACCTGCACCAAGTATCGTGGAAGCTGCGCCAGAGATCGTGAGTGAGAAATCGGGCAAATTGGGGCTACACAGAGCAAGGGGAAGTGACTAAGAAGTTAGAGAGGCTCTCAAGGTGAGCAAACACCCATTTAATCTATAATTTCTCAGTAAACTAAGTGTGGAAAGGGAAACGATCTGCGTCAGGTATCGTTTGGTACTGATAGAGGTGAAAAGGAGTGATTTGGGGTGATACAGAGAGTGAGGAGAGGAGAGAGGAAAGAGTAGAGCATGTGTACAAACAAAACTTAGAAAAAATCTTTCCCAAAATTTGTCTAAGGGTCAAGTATCGTTTTGCTCCCGCGGTCGAGTATCGCGATACTTAGCAAGTATCGTTTTACTCCTGTGGTCGAGTATCGCGATATTTCCCTCGTTTCGGTATCGTTTGGTCCAGAGATCGTTTCGATCAAAGATCGCGATACTCACTAGCGATCGTGTATCGTTTGGCTTAAGTATCGTGTATCGCTTCTCAGAGATCGCGATACTTCCCAAAGATCGGGTATCGTTTTGTTCAGGTATCGTCGATCGTTTTGAGCCAAGTATCGAGTATCGTTGGTGCCAAAGATCGTTTCAATCAAAGATCACGATATTCACCAGCGATCGCGTATCGTTTGGTTCATAGGTCGTGTATCGTTTGCATGAGAGATCGGTATCGTTTCGGTCGGCGATCGGTATCGTTTATCAGAGATCGCGATATTTATCAGAGATCGTGTATCGCCTAAGTCAGAGATCATGTATCGTTTTCTTCCAAATATCGAGTATCGTCTTGAGCTAAGTATCGTTTTGCCCGAGTATCGTGGACATCAAGTATCACGATATTTCTTAACTATCGTGTATCGTGACAAGGTAAGTATCGTGTATCGTTATACAGCGATCGCGATACCTATCAAGGATCGTGTATCATGGAGTTTGCTCACGATACTTGTTGAGGATCGTGTATCGCCTACTTCAAGTATCGCGATACATACCAAGTATCGTGTATCGAGTTCCTCAAGTATCAAGTATCGTGTCCTACAAATGTCATGTATCGCCTGATTTGAAGCATTTTCTGAGAGACCCTGTTTCCCTGTTTTAACCCCCAAAACCCTGAACTGGCATAACTTTCTCATACGAAATCCGTTTGCTGTGATTTTGGTTTTGTTGGAAAGCTCGTGGGGAGTACAACCAAAACATCGACTGGTTATGGTTAAATTAATACCAGGATTATTAGATAGGGTATTTTGAAGTTGACCCTCAGGAAAATTGGAAAACCAAGGTGTTCCAAAGGATTTTGAGCAATAGAAGAGAACTTTGGGACTAGAGACCAAGGCTTATGAACCTGAGATCTGGCCGACACTTAGGCAAGGATAGACAAAGCATTAGGTCATCTGAGGCTAGTGTCAACCATACATCCAAGTCTTGGGCTCAACAGCTTAGTGGTTATCCTTACACACGAAGTTCAGAAACCAGTGACTCGGAAATGTCTTTTAGCATGGAAAGACCCACACGTAGCTCAGGCACTGCTTATTTACAGACACCAGAAGGTCCCTATAAGACCCAATTGGAGTATATCCGGACCAACCAATTAGGTGCTCGCATCTATGAGGATGGTCTAAGACGATCAGTGGTTCAACTCAAGAATCCTGACCAACCCTTTGGACTTGAACACCCAGTGGTCAAGTTTGAAGAGGGTGCTTACATTGATAAGGAAGGAACAATGTATGTAGTTACCAACTTACCAGATAGGACATATGAGTTTGGAAATATCATTCCTGAGAACGAGATAGGAGACCTAGAGAAAGGAGACCTAGGAGGAGAACCCAAGAACCCTAGAGGTAAGTCAGTCCTAACCAGAGTGCTCACTCCAGAATGGATTCCTCAAGATAACAAAAGCATAGAACTATTCGTGAATCGAGAAACGGAGGAAGCCTTTTGGAGATTTAGGCCAGATCAACCCAGCCCAGTAGTCACCATCTATGAATTCAAGGACCCAGAGACACCAGGGAAAGCTGTCTATCTAGATCACACATCTCAGAAATTATTCTTAGTATCAGATCATGACAGACATGCTTACACCTGGCAAGGTGAATCAATTTTCCCTCCACCAAGATCTAATGTTTCCCAGGGCCTCCAGGGAGCCGGATCGTCCAAGACTCATGAAACCCAGAGGGAAAGAACTAGAGAGAGACCGGAGGTAAGCTTTGCAGACACTGTAGGCAGAGACAGATCAGGATATGGAACGGAAAGACTTGAAAGGGAGAGACAAAGAGTCCATAGGCATCAAAGAGATGATCATGATTTCCCATTGCCTAGACCACGAGAGCACTCAAGAACCCTTAGACCCTCTCAAGTGGTTAAGACAATGAAGAACTACTTTGATGGAATTGGAGATCCTTATGATCATGTGGCGGAGTTCAAACAAGTGCTAAGAGCTGAACAGGTTGAAGACTTATTCACCCAGTTCGAGGCATTTGGTTTGACTCTTAAGGGTACTGCCTTAGCTTGGTTTCAACCTCTAAACAGTCGCAACTATAGAGAGATAGGTCAGCTGCTAGAAGAATTCATTGTGGAATTTTCCAAAAGCGGCATCAGGCATAACACATCATCCTTGATCCACAGCTTCAAGCAGACACCCCAAGAAACAGTGCGACTTGCAGGAAGAAGGTTTAGACAGTACCTGGAAAGATGCCCTGTACCAGAATTACCCACATCAGCCAAACAGGTGGCACTGTTTTTAGATGGACTATTGAGCACAAAACTAAGGTCATACGTATACTTGAAAGAGCCTAGATCCATAGAAGAGTGTATACGGATATGCATTGACATAGAAGACAACTTGGGTGAGGAGTTAGGACTATCCAAACTCTATAAGGACTCTGATAGTTCTACAAGTCATACCTCTAGAGCCTCCACTGAGATAGATGAGATAGCTGAGCAAGTGGCCAAAGAGCTAGGAGTTCAAAATAGACAAATGCCCAGGGTCACCCCAGTGAAGCGATGTTATACATGTGGAGGAGATCACATGGCTAATGTTTGTCCGTTGACGACTCAACCCCAAGGAAACTCTAATGCTCTATATTGCACCATTGAGAGGAAATATACAAATCATACGACCCAAGATTGTCCCTATAACAGGCAGGCTGTTAGACAAAATTATCAGCAACCTTACCAGCAGGGTAGGTGTAGCTCAGTGATGAGTAGCACCTCCTTTAATGTCAATCCGGGAAGACGTGAGGATGGTATGAAGACCTCGAGCAAGTGGCGGCACAAGTGCGTGAGTGAGAAGCACACAAGCATGCACACACATACACACACACGCGCACACAAGGTAAGACAAAGAGTGAGAATCAATGGAGCTTTTAGATTACTTTCAAAATGCTCTTACAAGTTCGTTTCAATTACAATCTAACCTCAAAAATGAGCTCTCTAGCTCTTTTTATAGTTTTTGACTAGCTTTTGGCCCTGTCCAGACCTAGTGTCCGGCCTAGTTAAAAATTAGGTTCCAGGGCTTATTTGGGGGCTCAAACGAGATCTAAAAAATACGAAAATTGGTACACAACTACTTCTAAGGCTCCTCAAGCTCAAGGACTCCTTGGCTTGCACAAAATGGAGCTACAAAAATGTGAAATGATATTTACAATGATTGTTAGTGATAAAAATCACTGTTGTTGTAGGGATTTCTTCTAGTGATCTGCCATACATATCTTCGAGCTCCCTACTTGCTCTTCCTCCCTGCATGTCCATCTCTTTGATCTGCATTAGTGTCTTGAAAAAATATTGGCCTACTTGCCAGATCTTCTTTGACTGCCCTGTTTGCTTGTGCTGTCCCTTCGCTCTGACTCCCTTCTTTGGCTTTCACGTCTTGTAAGTCCTGGTGTACCAAGGCTACTGCCAACACCCCCCCCACTCTTGCGTCTGTCGCCCCTGACAGACCCTTGTCTAGCTGCTTTTTGGACGTAATATTGGACAACATCCGCGGCGAGGTGGTGTTCTTCTAGCCGGAGTCCCCTTGCTAGATCTGTCAGCAATGCATCCCAATTGACTGGCCCTGGGACATCTGGATGTGGCACCAGTAATTGTTCTGAGTGAATGGTTCGCTCCACAGCAAATAAATGGAGGAGATGTGAGGGTCTGGGTACAAATATTTCTGAGTGGTATTCCCAGAACCCTGTTATGAACATCTCCTCGAATGTTTGTTTAAAGCAGGCTGGGAGGTATTTTATTCTGGCGTGCCAAGCATATATCACCTCTATGGAAGGAGTGGTGCTCATGTCATAAACTAAATCCTGGTTTCCTGTAAGGAATCCGACGCCTGAGAAGTGTGGGTCCTTGATATTCTTGAATGTCCTGAATGTAATAAGCATTAATTCAAAAATTTTCATGCACATCTGGGCCATCACATCAGGGGTATTCCTTAATCGGATGCTCCAATGCCGTATGGTGGAAATCATATAATTGACGGTGGGAGGTCCTTGAGGGGGTGCTAGATAGACGTAGTTTAACCATTTGGCGCAGCCCTTGATATTCTTGACTGCAAGGGTAAACTCTGGCCATGTGCGTCTGCGGAATACAGGAACATAACAAGGGTTATATTTAATAAAAAGAGGCATATTCGTCCAGGTGCGAACCATCTCCGGGTAGGTTTCGAGGAGTCGGATCCTCCAGGTGGGTTGATGAATGGATCCTTTTTGAGCGCTCTCGGGGATGTCATCTGGCCCAAATTGTGTAGCAAACGTTGGAGGTTTGCCACATCTTTGTTGGATTTCTGCATTGTAGTCCGCCAAAAGTATACAATATGGCACGTATTGATCATCATTGGTTCCGATCCATCTATGGTGGGACATGCTGCGGAAGTATTCTGATTTAATAATAGTGTCCTCTATCTTTGCCATAGATTGGATTTGAACTGCCACTCGATCTTCATGAGTTGATGCTGTTTTCTCTAGTGTTTGGAGCCACTCAGGTACTTCAATTTCTAACGTATCCATTCCTTCTGCGGTTTGCTCACCACCTGGCATTGGCATAGGAACGTATGGTTCCTCATACGTCTCATCTACCTCGATGGGTACCAAATCCTCGGGTTCTGGTTCGACAACTGGAGAGGGCTGCCTTTCGTGTGTGAGTAATCTTGCCTGTAATTCGGCCACCTGCTCTTTCAATGTCTTGACTTCCTCTGAAGTCGTGGTCGTTTCTGTGACTCTGGGTGCTGTCTGTTGCTCTTGGAGTTGATTGCGTAGCGCATCACGTTCCCTTTCCAAGTCATCATGAGCTTCTAATAGATCTGCATAGCTGTCCAAGATGGTCTTCATTGTCTCTGAGGGCACAGCTTTGAACTGCTCTGGATCAATTTCGTGGGGAGAGCCGTCCATTGCTGCTTCTAGATTTGCTTCATTTTGCTGCTGCAGTCTCTTGTTCTCTTCAAGGGCGGCCGCCATGTGTTTTCTGAGAAGTGCCAGGTTACGCCGGACTTTGAGATTATCGGCTTGGTATACTGCGAGCAAGGCTTCTAGTTGTTTGACACTTGATTCTGTCGATGGTTGGGGTGCCTCCAATAATTTTTGGTGAGCCTGCTCAAGCGTCGTGTAGCGTTGATTCAGTTCTGCATTTTCTGTTTGTAGGATGTGAAATTGTCTTTGTAAGTTCTGATGGTGCGTTGCCAGTTGTTGATACCGGTTGTCCAGCGCTTTGTACTCATTCTGGAGCTGGTATACACATTGATTTAATGCTAAAAATATGCTATTTACATTAAATAATGCTGGGAGGGGTGAAGATGCAGGGGGAATGGGGGCGGGAATGGGAGATGTGAATGATGTGGATGCAAGTGGAGAGGTGGGTGGAGGGGGTATGGGAGATGAAGGTGGTATGGGGGGAGGGAGCGGTGCTGTGGCAGGTGATGTTTCCATCGTATCAATTGTTTGAGTGACGGTGTAGATGGGGATCGTGGGTGGAGTGGATGTGACGTCGGTGAACAGGGTGGTGAAGGTGGGCATGGTGACTCCCCCGAATTGGATTCCCGGAGAGAGTGGGATGCCCATGACAATGGTGGTGGTAGTGGACGTGGTAGTGCTAGTGTCCTGTGGTGGAGTGAATTGTGTAGTGCGAGGTGGGGATGGTGGTGACAACGGTGCTTCCTGATATTCTTCCGTTTGCGCTGTCTCGCCTGGTGCTGATACATTGATGTGAATTTGCTTCCCGGACCTCCTGGGACGAACGGGAACCCTTTTCTCAAACCTATGAATGTAGGCCATTGCCTCATGAATGGCCTCATCCAATCCTACGGCGTCGGCATGAAGGTTCATGGATTCAATGAACAACTCGTCCACACCTTCCTCAGCTAGCAAGTCGTTCATGAGTCTCTTGCCCGATTCTAGTGACATCTTATGCTGTTCCTGAACCAGTCGCATGGTTCGATATAGTCTCTTGATTTGTGCCGAATATGCTGGGGCACTTGCTAACTCAGAGAGTTCGTCATATTCTTGATGTTGTTCTTCGTCGGCTTCTTCTTCGTCTCCTCCTGCCTCTTGTTCATCTACATCGACTTCTACAACTTGTGGTTGGGTGGGGGCCGATGTTGTTGTTTGGGGTTGTGGTTCCTGAGCTCGCTCTGCTTCAGCTTCTAGGTTAGAGTCATAGATTAATCTGGCAATTTCCTCATCCGTGAGGTCCTCAAGAGTAAATCCCTGTGGAAATTCCAAATCTGATGGAATGGGTGGAAACACCAGATTAGGCCCCTCTGTGCTTGGTCTTGGTAGCCGGATTGTGAATGGCCTAACTCGTCGTGTCTGGGGAGGGGTGATTTCTGGTGTAGTGGTAGCTCCCCTTGGTTGAGCACAGGGTAGTTGGACTCCCCCCCTCATCTTCTTTGATGGGGGACCTGCTGCTGATAGTCTTCTCTGGAATTCTTGGACTCGGGACCATACGAGTGCCCGCTGAACTGGCACGTCATAAGCCAAGCATCTATAGATTATTCTGGTCAGAGCACAACACCCGTGGAGCACATTTTTCTGCTTCTTGTTCCACCTTTGATGGGCTAGGTGGATCTGATCTATGATCCAGTGTGGCACATTGATGGGCAGACTTTCTGTCTCTGCTAGATACAAGCTGAACCATATTTTCTTCGGAGGCATTGTGAATCGTTCTTGGGCGGGAAAAGCAAAATGTTGCATGATGGTTCGCAGGTGAAGCGCAATGGTAGGTGTCATCGCTACCATGTCCTTCAACTTATTAAGATCTTTGTGCTTCATTCGACCTGGAACCATGGTTTCCTTTTCTGTTGGGATGTGCACGCCATACATGCCCAATGCTTCTCTTACCAGATTGAGGGTCAACTTGAATCTTTTAAGCTCATTACCCGGCAGCAGTGATGGCAACACAAAGGTGCAGTCGCCTCCCTTGGCCCTGCTTGGCGTGATGGTACTGATCAGATATGAACATCGTAAAAAATCCGGCTTTGGTATGTGGGCCCTGAAATAACTGTCCACACCCGCTTTGATCCAAACTGATCTCATGACTTCGGCGTTTTGATAGCTCTCAAACTCGCGTGTGAAAAAGTGGTATCGACCCCATTTGCCATTGAATTCCAATTCTGCTTCCCAGAAATAGGTTCCATCGCCCAGTGGTCCAGCAACATCACTGAACCAATGCGCATGCTTACCTACTTGAGAAGTGTGCCCTTGAGGAGGATCCTGAATGGGGAGCACATGCACGGCTTGAAGCTCTTGCGGTCTTGCGGTGAGACGTGGCTCAAGGAGAAGTGTTTCTATGTCCACAATCTGGGCACCAGATCCGGCTTGAGAACTGGTACCTGCTTCTGCCATGGCCCTGTTTGCTGGTTGGTTCTGTGAGAATATAGAACCAAGTGTTAACATCGTAATGGACAGAATAAATCCGTTGTTGTCCCCGTTACAACATTAACATGAGGTGGATGGTGAGTTAGTGGTTAGTAAGTGCATGAAGACAGTGTGTGTAGTTAGTGCTTGTGTTGTCCTAGGAGACTACTGCAGTTAGTAAGTGGGCATGAATTTACAAATTGGGGTCGGGGGGTTTATTACAGGCCCTAGGCTGCCAAATGCAGTGAATGAGCTTTGCTTTCGGTTTCGGAGAGTCTCTAGAGAGCTTCCTCGGTGTCGTGGTTTGAAAACGAGGCCTTTTTGGGACCCATTTACAATTGATTACATGCACGCTCTTGGGTCTTGGTGTGTTCTTGAGAGTTGAGAACGAGTGAATACTGGCAGTATGCGTAGCTGCGTTATGCTGTATAGGTTGTGGCCTCAGCGTAGCTACTTGTGCCATCAAGCAAGCCTTAGGCACCCAAATTTGTCTTGATTGTGGGCTTGCCTTCATCGACTTCTTGGGCACCCAAATAGATTTTACTTTAGCAGAAGAATTTCTGAAAGACTTCTTATTAGCGTCGTGTTGTTGGTCACTAATAAGAGGCTTTGCCCCTGTAGTTGACGGTGGTGCAACCGGTTGTTCGCCTTTCCGCACCCACACCTGGTTTATTTTCTGGGCCATTCTGCTGCGCAGGTACTTTTGATCTCGGACATAGGTAGTACTCTGCTTCTTCTGCCTTTGATCCACCTTGGGTTGCTGCCTCCTTCTAGCCTTTGGAAAAGAAGGGAGTTCCGTGGCATTCCTGGCTCCTTTTTTGCGAATATCATTCCTCTGCAACACATAGTTTTGGACAAGAACAGCATGGTCATCTTCATGTGTACCCCTGGAAGGACCAAGAGTCTGTGCCTTTCCTAGTTCCTTGAGTGCTCCATTGTCTAATTCTACTGTAACTCGACTATGATTGATCCAAACCTGGAGAAGTCCACTTCTTAGGTTTAAATTGACTGCTTGGTCATAAATCCAATCTTGACCCAAGACAAGAGGTTCAGTGAGATCCTCATCCTGACACACCAGTACTTTAGCTGTCATTGCCTCATCATGAATGTAGAGGGGAAGTTCCACCTCGCCCATGCAAGGGGTTTCCACGCCTCCCAATCCTATGAGATATGCTTCCACAGGATTGACAGTTAACTGCAACTGTTGACAGTAAGACAATTTAACAGCACTAGTGGCTGCACCTGAGTCAATCAAGGCTCTTACAGTCCTTGCACTTTTTCCTTGTCCTATATCTAGGGTTACGAAAGGACGTCGATCAGTTATCCTAGGTGAGCTGGTTCCAGCGACTTCACACATGGCCATGGGATATCCTTGATCTGCATAGTCATTTGTCCTAGGATGCTCTCTACCTTGCCTACGTAATTTCATCCTTCTGATGCGTTCTAAAGCTTCTGCTTGAGCTTCTTCTCTAACTCGCTTTTCTTCCTCTTTGCGTTTCTTAGCAGTGTTGAGTCGGCTGAGCATTTCCTCCGTGAGGGGTTCCTGATACAACTTGACTCTGCAACCGCTAATATAATTTGGGAGAACATCACCCTCTAATGTGGCCAATTGTACTGCTCCGCTTGTGGAGATCCTATTGATGATCATAGGTCCGTAGCCTCTCTTTTCTAGCTTCCTCGCGTGTTGTTTGAGTGTATAGACTAGGACTAGATCTCCTGCTTTCAAGCCTTTATCCTTCACATGGGCATCGAAATATGCCTTCTGTCTCTTCTTGGCGGCATATATTCCTGCAGCGGCTCTTAGTCTTGTTTCCCCTAATCGTTCAAGGTCAAATATCCTAGAGGAGAGTTCGTGACCTGTCCATTCGTGCTCTTGTGCTACTCTCAATGTAGGAATCAAGAAGTCCAAGGGTAGCACAGCATTTTGGCCAAATACCATCTGAAAGGGAGTGGCTTGGAGTACCGTTTTGTAGGCCACTCGGTATGCCCAAACAGCATGGTGTAGCTGTTTGTCCCAATCAGAGCGTTTAGTGTTCACTAGTTTCGTCAGTACATTGCATAAAATCTTATTAGTGCTCTCAGCTTGTCCATTAGCTTGAGGGTGATAAGGGGCAGACTTCTTGTGTATTACCAAGAATTCTTGGAGTAGATTTTCAATCACTTCGTTCAAGAAATGAGTGCCTCTATCACTTACAAGCTCTATAGGTAGCCCATATCTCGTGAATACATTCTCAAACAAGAATTTGGCAGTTGTTTGAGCATCGTTCTTGGTCGTAGCCTTTACCTCTACCCACTTGGTGAGATAGTCTGTTGCAACAATGATGTATTCCGCATGAGACCCTTTAGCTGGGGGATTAATAGGACCTACGAAGTCTATTCCCCACTTAGAGAATGCACGTCCACCCATCATAGGTTTCAGTGGCATCTCATCTTTGCGTATAGGATACTGAGTCCTCTGACAGACATCACACCGTTTCACATAGGTATGTGCATCCATGTGAAGGGTAGGCCACCAGAATCCCGCAAATAGTACTGCCTTGATCACCCGATCCGGTCCAAAGTGTCCTCCTGCTACACCTTGGTGAGCAGTTTCCAAGATCTTAAGATATTCACTCTCATGGACACACAGTCTCAGGTAACCATCCTTACCGCGTTTGTATAGATTATCACCAATGAGTGAATAATCCTGGGCTTCTTGTTCCAAACTCCTTTTTCTAGCTAGAGTCATGTCTGGAGGGAATGTGTTTGTCCTCAAGAATGATACTAGAGGTTCACTCCAATCTGGCACAATGGATACTTGATAGAGAGTGGCATGTTCCACAGGTGGTTTAGTGCAACAGATTGGGCATTCCTTGCACAACTTTTGGACATCCGCTTCCATAGTTGGCCAATGCACTCCGAATCTCTTTAGGGTCTGTAAGGTTCGTTGTTTTGAATGGTGTTGCTCTAGTGCACCTACATGTGCTAATTGCAACCATTTAGCATACTCATCCTCTTCTACGCAACAAGCCAAGATCCCTTGATCTGTGTGCTTGTACATGCTTCCTGCCATGATGTGGTACTTTTGGGCTTTTACAATCTCTCTATTCCGTGTGTTTACCACTGGATGGTTAGGCCCGTATGTCAATACTGGTACCAATGGCTTAGCCCACTGCGGTACAACTTCCAAATTAAACAAGTAAGCATCAGGAAGGTCATCTGACACTCCTTGTGGGGCTTCTCCCGATGTGAGCCTAGAGAGGTGATCTGCCCTCACATGGGTCCTCCCTTTTCTTACCACAACCTCAAAGTCATATTCCATTAGCAAGAGAAACCATCTTACTAATCTTCCCATATTGCATGGCTTGTTTACGAGATATAACAATGCCTGATGATCAGTAAAAAATTTAAACTTATTTGCAAGCAAATAGTGTCTAAATTTCTTAACTGCATATACCATGCCTAATCCTTCTCGCTCTGTAGTGGTGTAATTTCGTTCAGCCGCATTCAATTGTCTACTGGCATAGGCAATTGGAAGATCCATATTACCTTCACCAGTAGGTTGTGCAAGCACACATCCAATAGCATAATTGGATGCATCCACATGAACATGGAATGGCTTATTCCAATCTGGTGTGGTCAAGATTGGTGCTGAACATAATCTTCGTTTAAGTTCTTGGAAGGAATTCTCACATTCATCTGTCCACTCAAAGTTTGTCAGAAGTCCGTACATGGGCTTTGCAATGACAGCATACATGTGTATAAATCGTCGATAATAACCACAATGCCCCACGAAAGCTTGTACTTCCTTGACATTCTTTGGCCTAGGTAGCTCTGCTATGGCTCTCACTTTTTCTTCATCGGTAGATATGCCATTCTTTGACACTATGTGTCCTAGAATCTTGCCTTGCCTGACCATAAAAACGCACTTTTCTGGGTTCAGGCAGACTTGGTATTCTCTACATTTGTCAAAGATTTGTCTGAGTTCAGGAATATGGGTTTGTCTAACATTGGAATGAGCACAAAGATCATCAACATAGACTTCTAAACTCTTCCTCAGGAACTCCTTAAACACATGGCACATCAGCCTCTGGAAGGTAGCTGGTGCATTGGTAAGCCCAAATGGCATTACTCTAAAAGCAAAAATGCCCCATTCCGTGGCAAAGACTGTCTTATGCTGATCCTGTGGAGCTATGGCCACTTGATTGTAGCCCGAAAATCCATCAAGGAAGCTGTACACTTCCTTGCCTGCTACTCTTTCTAAGAGATGTTCTGTAATGGGAAGCGGATAGTTATCTCGAATCGTGGCGGCATTAACCTTTTTCAAGTTAATGCACACACGCAACTTGCCATTCTTCTTGGGCACCACTACGATGGGTGATACCCACTCAGTGTGCTCAATTTCATAGATAAATCCAGCTTCAACCAGTCTATCTATCTCTTCCTTGATCTTAGCAGCGTAATTATCGTTATATGTATAAGGCTTTTGCTTAGAGGGTTTGGCGTCTGAAGTCATGGGGATGGTGTGCGAGCATATGTCCGGGTCGACACCTTTCAAATCCTTGTAACTCCAAGCGAATACATCTCTGTATTCTCTTAGCAAGGCAATCAATTCATGCTCTTCTTCTTCTGTCAGGTCATGGCCTATATACGTGCATCGCTCCTCTCCTTCTTCTATGGCCACTACTATTTTCTTGGTAGTTTCTTTGTTATCATAGGCCTCTCCTGATTGTGCCTCTCGTTTGGGCATTCTAATCATGACTCTCCTATCGTCTATCTCATACTTCTTAAAATTTTCTGGGACCTCAAACAAAGATTCTTCCTCCTCTGGTGAGACTTCTTTCTTCTTTCGTTTCTTTCCTTCTTCCCTTGGGGTCATATGCGTTGCTAATCTTACATCATTTGTAACCTCTCCATGCCTCTGGGGTTGAAATTCTACTTCATGGAAGTATTCTTCATCTGATGCAAATGGTGGGTCCATAATGATTGACTCTAGATCGGAGTCACTTGCATCCTCAACTGCATCAGGGCTAGGTTCACATTCTTCTAGAACTGCCTCTCCCATGATTGGCTCTATGGAGAAGAATGAAATGTCATAGCCATCCTCATCACAGTGAGGTGTCCATTGTTCTTCATTGATGGCTACGTCCATTGTTGCTAAAATTTCCGCCCAACCGTGAGGTTCAAATTCTTCGTCTGGAAAAACTACAGGTGCATAGGCTGGGTCTTGGATTGATCTATGGGTTTCTTTCGCACCTACCTCTCTGGCTTTCTCTCTCTTCTCTTCTTCTACTGCTACCTTGCACATCCATAAGTGGGTGTCTTCATGCATCCATGAGGATCCAGACCCTAGGGAATGCACCGATTCTGTATCTTCTTTGGCTCTATGGATGGGATTCCATTGGATAGGAGGGACATCTCTATGAGAATAATCCTTGAGATTGACTTTGGTCGTGACACCTAAGTGTTGCAGGTACAAAGAATTGGTCCCCCAATCCTGCACCACTTGCAACTGTCGCATAAATGGTCTTCCCAAAATCATCTCATAGGCATGATTTTTGCTGAAGTCACATATAGCAAAACTATGTTCAAACTCGACACCACAAGTGGTGAGAGTTATTCCTTCTAGCAATCCTAGGGGTCTCTCTATGTGACCATCGGCCATCTGCAATTTCATTCTCGTCGGCCTGAGTGCCGGCTTGCCCCAACGCTTCCATAAGGAGGTGGTGGCAATTGCAACTCCTGCACCTGAGTCCAAAATTGCCTTGGTGGTGTACTCCTGGTAGGTAATGGGAAGATAGGTGTTCCCTTCTTCGCCTTCACACATGTCTCCTATTTTATCCAAGGGAATTTCTGGCATTGTCCTATGGGATCCTACCCGGGAACGTGGTTTTGCAATTTCAGTCACTTGACTAGCTACATATTTCCGCGCTTCTGGTCTATCCTTGGGCAGTTCTTCCAAAGTGAGATCGCGCTGCACTTTGGTGTTCTTTACTATCTCCGTGTTCCTAGGTATGACTGAATCGTCGTTCCTTACCATGACTGTAGGTGTTCTCATACATGTGGACTTTGCTTCCCATGGGCCTGTGAAGTGGGGTAGCTCCTGTATGGAATTAGACTCAAAGTCCAATCTCTCATGAGACTGAGTACTCTCATGTTCCCCGTAAATGGATGGGATGTCTTGTGGGAATTGGTCGTGTGCTTCGTCCACAAGTTCAAATGGAGGGGCGACTTCACTTTCGTTATCCCATTTGTCTTCTTGAATCTCTCGTAGGAAGTCTGGTGCAAACCGATTCATAGAAGAAGACGTGTCTGGCTCCGTAGAATTAGGCACATAAGCAACCTGGGAAGGAGGGCTTATTCTATTGTTGACTCTCTCCTTGTTCTTATAGATGGCTGGAGCGCAAGCTTCCTGGGGAGGATTACTTATTCTGTTACTCTTCCGATCAGGCTCATACGCTCCCTGAGAAGGAATGTAGGCAACCTGAGGGGGTAAGTAAGTATTCACGGGAGGCTCATCTACCTTTTGGGGGGGAAGATAAGCTTCTTGAGGAGGCACATGGGCTTCCTGAAGAGGCTGGCTTATCCGTTCTCTTGCCCTTTCCCTTCTTTGAGGGGTAGGTTCCTTTTCTGATTGTGCAATTAGCCTCTCTATTCTTTCTAGCAGTCCATCAAAGTGTAACTGCGTCTTAGCTGAACTAGAAATGTTAAATAGGCGACTGGCTTCAAACATGGTCTGAGCCAATTCCACCATTTTGGCACAAATCTTTGTTCGTTCAAGCTCTAGCTCGGCTCTAGGGTAGCATTTTTCATGATCGGTTATGGTTGGCCCTTCTTGGATTCTGGCCTGATATGCTTTAAGCATCATGTTTAGGTCCTCGGGAGTGGGGTCAGCTAGGACTGATCCTACTCTAGGGGGTGGTGGGATTTGATGAGGCGGTGGGGAAAGTGGTGGGTTGGATGGAGGTGGGAGTGGTGGAGGCGGGGTAATGTGAGAGGGAGTTGGAGCTGTGAGTTCAGTTATCCTCGCTTTGGTTTCTCTTATGCTTTCCTCAAGCTCACTCATCTTTTTAGCCCATTGTCTTTTCATTCTTTCTCGACTATCTTTCCACGCTCTAGTCCTTTTCTTTGTCACGCTCTCGGTTTCACTAGCCTCTGGGCCCTTTTCCTGGCTTGCCTCTTGGTTTTGCTGCAATGCTTGAGCTCTAGTGACTACCTGTACTGGTGCAGTGGAAGTGACACTTCCTGAGGGGTCTACCACTAACCCAATCACATTGATAGGAGTGATTTTTGGCATATTATTAGGATTCTTAGGGCAATCTCGTAAGAGATGTTCTTTTCCACAATCTTGGCAAAAACCTTGGATAGTCACTGACTGGGGTTGTGTAGGTGGGGGCAAGGGACAATCACGAATGAGATGATCTCCTTGGCATCTGTAGCACGGTCCTCTTGGGAATGGAGGTCTTACTTGCCTAGGTTGAGGCCTGGGGTTGGGGTTTGCATACATGACGTTCGTGTAATCTGACTCCCAACTAGGTTCACTTGGTTCTTCACTATAGTAAGACTCACCATGTTCTGGAGACTGCATGTAGTAAGCCTGGGGACTATCGACATGTGTAGAATCAAAGCTATGGTCACTTGGGTCACTTTCTGAGATCAATGGGGTTACTGGTACTATGGCCCTATTCAGGTTTTCTTCTGCAACAGCATACTTTACTGGAATCACGTTAGCGGGGTTTGGGGGCTGTTGAGCTAGTACCGGTTGGGGTCTCTGTTGGGCCTGATATTGTGGTTGGTAGGTTTGTTGGGGTCTAGCATATTGTGGTGGTGTAGGGTACTGGTTCTGGTATCTGCCTTGTTGGTAGGGCTGAGGGTAGGGTTGCCTAACGGCCTGCTTGTTGTATGGGCAATCTTGCGCAGTGTGGTTTGTATACTTTCGTTCTATGGTGCAGTACTGACTACTAGGGTTAACTTGGGGTTGAGCCATAATAGGGCAGACATTCGCCATATGGTCACCACCACATGTATAGCATCTTTTCACAGGAGCAAACCTTGGAATTTGTTTGCTAGAGACGCCTAGTTTTTGTGCCACTTTCTCTGCGAGTTCCTCAATCGATGTGGATTGCGTGGAAGAGTGACTAGAAACACTATCCGAATCTTTGTAGATTTTGGAAAGCTCTAGCTCTTCTCCTAGGTTATCTTCAATGTCAATGCACATGCGTACACATTCTTCTATGGTCCTAGGGTCCTTTAGATACACATAGGATCTCAATTTCGTACTCAGCAATCCATCAAGGAATAAGGCTACTTGTTTAGCAGATGTGGGTAGCTCCGAAATAGGGCACCTTTCAAGATATTGTCTAAATCTTCTTCCGGCCAATCTGACGGTCTCTTGGGGGGTCTGTTTGAAGCTGTGAATCAATGAGGAGGTATTGTGTCTTATGCCGCTCTTAGAGAACTCTACAATGAATGCCTCTAGGAGTTGGTCTATGCTCCTGAACTGACGCTCATCTAATGGCTGAAACCATGTAAGTGCTGTGTTCCTAAGGGTTAGACCAAAGGCATTGTACTGCGTGAACAGATCTTCCACTTGTTCAGCTCTCAAGACTTGCTTGAACTCCGCCACATGATCATAGGGATCTCCTGTGCCGTCAAAGTAATTCTTCATGGACTTAACTAGCTGGGTGGGTCTCAAAGTTCTTGTGTGCTCTCTAGGCCTCGACAGAGGGAATCCATCTACATTTCTTTGGTTCCTGTGGGCTCTATGCATCTCAGGTTCTACCCTATTCGTCTCTATTCTCGTTCTTTCTCTGCCCACTGGGTTGGCAAAACTTACTTCTGGTCTATCTCTACTTCTGTCTCTTTGCGTACCATGAGCTTGGGAAGTTCCAGCCCCAGGGTGACCATAGGATACATTTGATCTTGGTTGGGGGAAAATAAATTCGCCCTTCCAAGTGTAGGCATGCCTATCATTTTCTGTCACCACAAAGATCCGTTCTGAAGCATGATCTAAGTAGGTCACTCTACCTGGGCTATCTGGATCCTTAAATTCATAGATCATGATTGTTCCTATATCAGTTGGGTGATCCGGTTTATACCTCCAAAAGGCTTCGTCAGTTTCTTGGTTGAGAAGCAAATCTATGCACTTGTTATCTTGGGGAACCCACTCGGGTGTGATAATCCTAGTGAGAACAGATTTGCCTCGGGGTGTTCTAGGTTCTGCACCCATGTTCCCTTGTTCCAGGTCACCTAGGTCCGCTTCTGAGATTACATTCCCAAAGTCATCTATCCTATCCGGGTGACTAGTGACTACATATATAGTTCCTTCCTTGTCCAGGTATGCACCGTTTTCAAACTTGACAGCTGGGTGCTCTAGTCCTATGGATTGGTCATGGTTTTTAATCTGGACCACGGATCTTCCTAGGCCGTCCTCATAGATGCTAGCACCTAGTCGGTTGGTCCTAAGATATTCCAGCTGTGTTTTGTAAGGGCCTTCTACCCTGTACAAATAAGGTACTCCTGAACTTCCCGTAGGTCTGTCCATGCCTTGAGACATTTCTGACTCACTGGTCTCAGAGCTAGGGTAGTATGAGTGGTGGCTCAACTGCTGGGCCCAAGACCTTGCAGTGTGATTGACACTAGCCTCTGAAGACCTAAGGCTTTGTCTCTCTCTTGCTAGGTGTCGTCCTGATCGAAGGTTCATATGCCTAATTGATTATCCTAATTTTTCCAGAGTACAACCTCGTTGCCGATCAATTGGTACCAGTCACTTGATTCTTTTTAGTTAATTATTGTGTTTATGGTCTTGTCTGATATCACGTCGTCAGGAACACTTGAATGTTCTTCGTACTTTAGATTGATCGTTCCACGTTAGGTTCTTTTCCTTTATGTTATTGACAGTGCAGAGATTAAGTTTTTAGCTTGAACTTGAGTTTTTAGGTACTCTTCAACTTGATAACTGCCTACCGTCGCTCTGACTTACTCCTACCTCTCGTTGTTCTTAGCCTAAGCTATGAATTGACAGAGGGGGTTAAAAGTGTCCAACCTTACTTGTTGATCCCTTGCTTTATGGTGCTCAAGAACCCGGTTCTCAAGCTCGCAAAGAAACCTTGCTTTGGATGCTCTGTGTTGCTCTCAATGGACCTATAAAAGTCCCACAGTTAGCTCAATGCTTAGATTCAAAGGACAAAACCAACCACTTTCATTCATGTAACATAAACACATATTTGCATTGTGACTTTTAAGAAAATAATTCTAAAGACCCCTAACTTTGATCCCCCTGGGTATGGCCAACTTCAAAATACCCTCTCTGAAAATCAACGCATTATCTTTATAAAAAACAGTTGAGGGCGTGTAGTATATGCCACGAGCTTTCCAACAAGCCCAAGAGCTCAAAAATTGGATTTCGTATGAAAAAGTTATGACTGTTCAGGGTTTAGGGGGCTAAATCAGGATTCAATACAAGCTAATAGTCAAACAGGAATACTCGAGTAGCTTGTGGCATGGCCTCGCGATGCAATACTACACCCTAGTGTTAGTCCCACACTGAATCAAAATTTAGACCAATAATTTTGCCTTGAAAATTTGACCTAATTTGCCCTTCTAACGCGTTCGCAAAGTCTGTCGGTCGCGATTGACAGGTCAGTCGCGATCGACGTATCGATCGCGATTGACAGGTCCGTCGTGGCTGTCAGTCGCGATTGACTGGTCAGTCGCGATTGACAGGGATTACGAAAAGTCAATCAGTCGTGGTCAAAGGGTCGTTGACTCTGTCGGTCGCGATTGATGAGTCGATCGCGATTGACAGGTCGGTCGCGAGGGTCTGTCGATCGTGGTCAAACAATCGTTGACCGTGTCGATCGCGATTCACAGGTCCGTCGTGGTCTATCCGTCGTGGTCAAACAGTCGTTGACTGTGTCGGTCGCAATTGATGAGTCGATCGCGATTGATGACTCGATTGCGATTGACAGGTGTCACTCGTATGGTCCGTCGGTCGTGGTCAATCGGTCGTTGACTCTGTCGGTCGCGATTGACAGAGCCGTCGTGGGCTGTCCGTCGCGATTGACGTGTCGATCGCGATTGACAGGTCTGTCCGTCGTGGTTTGTCGATCGCGATTGACAGAGCGATCGCGATTGACAGAAATCTGTGGAATTTCAAAAAACTAAACACATTTTTGGGAAGCTCTAGGCCTGTAGGTCATGGATATGCACTTATTTTAGCAATTAGAGCACTTTTTCAGTCGATCGCGATTGACAGAGCTCGGCGACACACAGACAGTTACTCAGATTTCCGTACCTGCGCAGAGTGCTGGGGATGATGAAGAAGCCTGTACCTGCAAGACAGCTCAGAAAACATGCAAAAACAACACATGCAAATTCGCTCTCTCGCTCTCTCTCACAAGTGAAATGAGGGAAATGAGGTGGAGATGGGGATATAGTCAAAAAACTGAAATTTTCGCGATGATGGAGATGGACGTGGGAGATGGTGATGATGATGATGGTGATGAAGATGGTGAAGAAAGTAAAAGAAAATCGATGAGAGTGAAGAAAATACCTACAACTCCAACACGTCAACTCTACGTCTTACCATCACACGCTCGTCCTCAAAGCTCGATCCCCGGCAACGGCGCCAAAATTTGGTGTAGCTCAGTGATGAGTAGCACCTCCTTTAATGTCAATCCGGGAAGACGTGAGGATGGTATGAAGACCTCGAGCAAGTGGCGGCACAAGTGCGTGAGTGAGAAGCACACAAGCATGCACACACATACACACACACGCGCACACAAGGTAAGACAAAGAGTGAGAATCAATGGAGCTTTTAGATTACTTTCAAAATGCTCTTACAAGTTCGTTTCAATTACAATCTAACCTCAAAAATGAGCTCTCTAGCTCTTTTTATAGTTTTTGACTAGCTTTTGGCCCTGTCCAGACCTAGTGTCCGGCCTAGTTAAAAATTAGGTTCCAGGGCTTATTTGGGGGCTCAAACGAGATCTAAAAAATACGAAAATTGGTACGCAACTACTTCTAAGGCTCCTCAAGCTCAAGGACTCCTTGGCTTGCACAAAATGGAGCTACAAAAATGTGAAATGATATTTACAATGATTGTTAGTGATAAAAATCACTGTTGTTGTAGGGATTTCTTCTAGTGATCTGCCATACATATCTTCGAGCTCCCTACTTGCTCTTCCTCCCTGCATGTCCATCTCTTTGATCTGCATTAGTGTCTTGAAAAAATATTGGCCTACTTGCCAGATCTTCTTTGACTGCCCTGTTTGCTTGTGCTGTCCCTTCGCTCTGACTCCCTTCTTTGGCTTTCACGTCTTGTAAGTCCTGGTGTACCAAGGCTACTGCCAACAGTAGGTTTCAGAATCAGTACCAACAGCCATATTATAGGCCACAACAATATCAACCTCAATACCAGCAGCAATATCAGGCACCATATAGGCCACAACCAGTCCTAGGAAACCAACCGCCAGCTCCTGCCAATGTGATCCCAGTTAAATATACGATGGCGGAGGAGAACCATAATAGAGCATTGGTGCCACTAACCCCATTGGTCTCAGAAAATGATTCTCACGCTCATGGTTCAGACTACTTCCATGAAGATAGTCCACATGCTTATTATATAGAGCCACCTAAGCAAAGTGAGACTTCTCACTGTCAATATGAGACACCACCTATGGAACAAAATTGGGAGCCAGAATACTCCAATGTCATGTATACGAATCCAAATCCCAGGCCCCAATTGAGACAAGTAAGACCACAAGCCCCTAGAGGACCATGCTTTAGATGTCAGGGCGATCATTTCATTCGTGAATGTTCCCACCAACCAGCTCTGGGACCAGGACAGAACATCACAATACAAGGCTTTTGTCTTGAGTGCGGCAAGGAACATCTTCCTAGAGAGTGTCCCAGGAATCCCTCTAGTGCACCCAAGGTCACAGCCATCAACGTGGTAGGCTTAGTGGCAGATTCAAGTTCAAGTAGCAATAATGTGGCTCCTGTACAGGCAGTTACTAGGGCACATGTTGCACAACAAGCAAAACCATCTGAGCAATCGGAGTCAAGTGAGGCAGGAGAACCTAGTAAGAGGAAACCAAGAACATGGAAGGATACCAGAGAGAAGGCTAATCGCAAGTGGAACAAAAAGCTATCCGAGCTAGAAGAAAGCCTAAGGGATACCAAAACAAGAATAGAAGACATTGCATCTCAAAGCCCCTCGCATGCCGAAGCTCCATCCACTCCACCTCATTCCACCCCACGACCCATTGTAAATAACCCACAACCAGGGTCTGTTCTTGCAGATCCAACCCCAGAAGGCTTGGACATGATGTTCAAGGCCTACCAGGCTCGTCTTCAAGAAGGGCCAACAGCTGCAAACCTAGACAAGAGTTACCCTAGAGCAGATTTAGAGATTGAACGAATGAAAATGTGCATGAAAATGGTAGAACAAGCTCAAGCTATACTTGAGACTAGTCAAAAGTTCAATCAGACAAACTCTGTCAAACCGGATTTGCATTTCCAAAGCTTACTAGAAAGATTAGAGCAGTTGGTAAACAAACCACAAGTTTCTTTACCTCCACAGGCTCAACCAATTATTGAAAGAGGAAGCTCACCACCAATGGGAGCTTATGTTCCTAATTCCACGGATGCTGGAATACCTCCTTCAGTTCAACAATACTCTCAAGAGTTCTTACGGGAAATACAGGAAGAGAAATGGGCCAAGGAGAAGGGTAATTCCCTCCTATTCCTGAGATTGATGATCTTCATGATCAATTTCCCCAAGACATTCTGTCTATCTATGGAGACCAAGCAGAGCAACAAGAAGATGAAAGATTAGATTTTGAATCTAATTCTTTACAAGAGTTGCCTCATTTCATAGGCCCATGGGAATCTGAATCTATCCAGATCAGAGCTCCCACAATATTGGTAAGAAATGAAGACTCGGTGATTCCAAGAAACACTGATGTTGTGAAGAACACTAAGGTTCAATGTCATCTCACTGTGGAAGAGCTGCTCAAAGCAAAACCGGAGCTATGGAATCATGTGAAGGATCAGGTTCCAGAACTTGAATCCAATATGCCAAAAGTAAGCTCTAAGCAAAAAGTTCCAGAGATACCTCTCGACAAGATAGGAGACATGAGCGAAGGTGAAGAAGGTAATACTTATCTTCCAATCACCTATCAAGGTTACACAACCAAAGCAATCGTAGATTCAGGTGCTGGTGTCGCTATTGCGACCACCTCCTTGTGGAAGCGATGGGGCAAACCCACATTAAGACCAACAAGAATGAAACTTCAAATGGCAGATGGTCATTTTGAAAGACCTCTAGGATTGCTTGAGGGGATAACTCTAACCACTTGTGGTGTAGAGTTTGAACATACATTTGCTATATGTGACTTTGAGAAAAATAATGTCTACGAGATGATCCTAGGAAGACCCTTCCTACGACAATTGCAAATAGTACAGGATTGGGGAACCAACTCCTTGTACTTACAACACTTAGGGGTCACAACCAAGGTCAATCTGAAGGATTACACCTTCAGAGATGTACCAGCCCTACAGTGGAATACTATCCACAAAGCAAAAGAAGATTCAATCTCTGTGCAGTCTGGAAGTTCACCTGATCCATCATGGCTGCATGAAGATACTCACTTGTGGATGTGCAAGGTCGCAGAGGAAGAGGAAAAGCGCCTAAAAGCGAGAGAAGAAGGAACTCCCCCAGGAGATAGACCAATAAAAGACCCAGCCTATACACCGATGATATTTCCAGATGAGGAATTTGAACCTCATGGTTGGGCAGAAATCTTAGCTACCATGGACATAGCAGTCAATGAAGAACAATGGACACCTCATTGTGATGAGGAGGGTTATGATATTTCAGTGTTCATGTGTCAGCCCCTGTTGGAAGAGTGTGATCCTAGTGAGTTCATAGCAGAAGAAGAGAATGACGATGATCTAGAATCCATTGTGATGGATACTTACTTTGACTCAGAGGAACACTATTTAGAAGACATCGGAGTGTTAACCCAAAAAGAAGAAGAACCCCTCACAAGTATTAAAACGATAAATTCAAAGGAAGGAAGTGATGGAGGTCAAAAGAAAACGAAAAGAAAAGCAGTGAAACAAGAAGAGGAAGAATCATTGTTTGAAGTACCAGAAAATTTCAAGAAATATGAAGTGGAAGACCGAAAAATTTTGGTACGGATGCCTAAAAGAGAGGCCATTATAGGAGAAGCATATGACAATAAAGAAAAGACCAAAAAAATTGTAGTGACCATTGAAGGGAACGAAGAGCGATGTACGTACATAGGAGATGACCTAAGTGCAAAAGAAGAAGTAGAGCTTGTAGCTCTATTAAGGGAATATAGGGATGTGTTCGCATGGCATTATAGAGACTTGAAAGGAGTAGATCCAAAGATTTGCTCTCATACGACATATACATCTACATATGCATATACATATACATATACATATACATATACATATACATATACATATACATATACATATACATATACAAAAACATATACATATACATATACATATACATATACATATACATATACATATACATATACATATACATATACATATACATATACATATACATATACATATACATATACATATACATATACATATACATATACATATACATATACATATACATATACATATACATATACATATACATCTACATATACATATACATATACATATACATATACATATACATATACATATACCTATATGTATACATATACATATACGTATACGTATACATATACAAAAACATATACATATACATATACATATACATATACATGTACAGATACATATACATATACATATACATATACATATACGTATACATATACATATACATATACATATACATATACACATACATATACATATACATATACATATACAGATACGAATACGTATACATATGCATATACATATACCTATACATATACACATACATATACATATACATATACATATACATATACATATACATATACATATACATATACATATACATATACATATACATATACATATACATATACGTATACATATACATATACATATACATATACATATACATATACATATACATATACATATACATATACATATACATATACATATACATATACATATACATATACGTATACATATACATATACATATACATATACATATACATATACATATTGTTGGCACACAAAGCAACAGAGGAATCATGCACAATACGGCAACAAGGCCAGATCATTTTTCCCCATGGGTTATGTACAACTCAAGTGATTTTAATCACTACACAAACATTGTAAATCCCGTTTTTGGTAGAATAGACTCCATTTTGTGCAAGCCGAGGAGTCCTCGAGCTTGAGGAGTATTAGAAGTACCATCGTACCAATTTTCATAATTTTTAGACTTCGTTTGAGCCCTCAAATAAGCCCTGGAACCTAATTTTTAACTAGGCCGGACACTAGGTCTAGACAGGGCCAAAGCTAGTCAAAAACTATAAAATGAGCTAGAGAGCTCATTTTTGAGGGTAGATTGTAATTGAAACGAACTTGTAAGAGCATTTTGAAAGTAATCTAAAAGCTCCATTGATTCTCACTCTTTGTCTTACCTTGTGTGCGCGTGTGTGTGTATGTGTATGCATGCTTGTGTGCTTCTCACTCACGCACTTGTGCCGCCACTTGCTCGAGGTCTTCATACCATCCTCACGTCTTCCCGGATTGACATTAAAGGAGGTGCTACTCATCATTGAGCTACACCAAATTTTGGCGCCGTTGCCGGGGATCGAGCTTTGAGGACGAGCGTGTGATGGTAAGACGTAGAGTTGACGCGTTGGAGTTGTAGGTATTTTCTTCACTCTCATCGATTTTCTTTTACTTTCTTCACCATCTTCATCACCATCATCATCATCCCCATCTCCCACCTCCATCTCCATCATCGCAAAAATTTCAGTTTTTTGACTATATCCCCATCTCCACCTCATTTCCCTCATTTCACTTGTGAGAGAGAGCGAGAGAGCGAATTTGCATGCGCTGTTTTTGCATGTTTCTTGAGCTATTTTGCAGGTTTTTTGCTGTACCATCATCCCCAGCAGTGTGCGCAGGTACGACAGGCTCTGCACAGTTCCCGAGACGACGATCTCTGTCTATCGCGACTGTAGCTCAGTGATGAGTAGCACCTCCTTTAATGTCAATCCGGGAAGACGTGAGGATGGTATGAAGACCTCGAGCAAGTGGCGACACAAGTGCGTGAGTGAGAAGCACACAAGCATGCACACACATACACACACACACGCGCACACACGGCAAGACAAAGAGAGAGAATCAATGGAGTGCTTTAGATTACTTTCACAAGCTCTTACAAGTTCGTTTCAATTACAATCTAACCTCAAAAATGAGCTCTCTAGCTCTTTTTATAGTTTTTGACTAGCTTTTGGCCCTGTCCAGACCTAGTGTCCGGCCTAGTTAAAAATTAGGTTCCAGGGCTTATTTGAGGGCTCAAACGAAGTCTAAAAATTATGAAATTTGGTACGATGGTACTTCTAATACTCCTCAAGCTCGAGGACTCCTCGGCTTGCACAAAATGGAGTCTAATCTACCAAAAACGGGATTTACAATGTTTGTGTAGTGATTAAAATCACTTGGGTTGTACATAATCTATGGGAAAAAATGATCTGGCCTTGTTGCCGTATTGTGCATGACTCCTTTATTGCTTTGTATGCCAACACTCCCCCCTTCCTAGCGTCTGTCGCCCCTGACAGACCTTTGTTCCCTCGGGTGGTCGATGTAATATTGGATGACATTGGTGGCCAGTTCATGTTCTCCTATCCTTAAGCCTCTTGCTAGATCGGCTTCCAATGCCTCCCAATTTATTGCACCGGGGGTCTCTGGTTGCGGGGTGGTGTAGTACTCTGAATACATTGCTTGTTCACAAGCAAACAGTTGAAGCAGATGTGTCGGCTTTGGCGCGAAAATCTCCGAGTGGTACTCCCAGAACCCTGATCTGAACATTTCTTCGAAGGTCTGTTTGTAGCAGGCGGGGAGGTATTTGATGCGTGCATGCCAAGCGTAAGCCACACGGATACTGGGGGTGGTGCTCATGTCATACACCAAGTCGTAATTTCCATTGCTAAACCCCGGAAGGCGTACCTGTGGTGCGGCTGCATTTCTAAAGGTCTTCAGCACCACTTGCATCATATCTAAGATTTTAAGCATCATTTGCGCTGCTACATCTTGCATGGGCTTCAAGCGCGGCATCCAGTGGCGAATGGTCCCCATCATATATGCTACCGATGGTGGTCCTTGTGGTGGCGCTATGTACGGGTAGTTCAGCCATTCCTTGCATTGCGCATTGTTCTGTACCTTGATATTAAATGCCTTCCACGACCTGCGGCGGGGGACTGGACCGTAGCATGGGTTGTACAGGAGGTGCAACGGCGCGTTGTTCCATGTGCGTAGCATTTCTGGATAAGTCTCTAAAAGTTTCTGCCGCCATGTTGGTTGACGAATCTTGCCTTTTCGCACCTCTGGAGGAAGGTCTTCGGGTTGAAATTGGGTCGCAAAAGTAGGAATCTGACCCGTGACTCTTTGTATTTCTGCATTATAATCAGCCAAGATAATATAATATGGCCTGTACTGGAGTTCCGATGAGAGAATCAGGCGTCTCGATGACAAGTTCTTGAAGTAATCTGATTGTAAAACAGTCTCCTCTATGACCCTCATAGCCTGATTTTGCACTACGGTGCGCTCTTCATGCGAGGTCCCTATTTCCTCCACTTGTCGTAACCATGGCGGCCGTGGTGCCTCGAACGTGTCCTGCGCTTCTTCTCTTTGTTGGCCTCCTGGGAATGGTTGCGGATCATATTCTTCATCAAACGTTTGTTCCACAAGAATTTGCACAACTTCTTCGTCCGTGGGAGCCTCCGGAGGGGAAGATGGCCTCTCATATTGTAGTAGGCGTGTCTGCAATTCAGTTACCTGTTGCTGGAGATCTTTTATGGCCTCTGCGTCGGAGGGAAGCGAAGCTGCAGAGGGGGTGGTTGGAGGGGCAGCTGTTGGGCCTTGTTGGTGTTCCTGCTTCAGTTGTCCTAGCTCCTCCGATAGCTTATCATGTGCTTCGAGTAGCATGGCATAATCTTCCAATATAATCTTGATATTATCGGGGGTCACTGCTTGAAACTTGGATGGGCTGATGGGTGCCCCCGGTGTGCTCTCAATAGCTGCCTCCAGGTTCTCTTGATTTTGTATTTGCAGACGTCTGTTCTCTTCCTGAGCAGCCGCAAGATGGCGTTTAAGTAGCGCCATATTTTGCTGAAGTTTTGAGTTGCGTTCCAGTTGTGTCCGTAGGTGACTTTCTACCACCTGCACTACTTCCTGATCTACGTTCTGTAGCTGTACTTCCAATATATTATGGGCGTCTTGGAGGGTTTGGAACTGTGTGTGGAGGCGAGCATTCTCCTCTTCTAGTACCGCAAGGTGGAGCTGTAGTGTCGCTGAGTGCTCTTGCAGGCGTGCGTTTTGTTGCTGGAGCTGAATGTAATCTGTTCTTAAATTTGATATACAAGCCAACATGGTGTCCAATGCATTACCTATAGATGAGTGGGGGGTGTTTACTGTGGAAGATGCATGGGAAGGGAATTGGGGAAGGGAGACAGTGAATGATGTGTCTACGAAAGTTGTGTGTGTGGGTGAAATTGGTGGAGGGGGAATGGGAGGAGGTGAAACCGTGGGTGGAGGTGCCGTGGGTGGTGAAATGTCCATACCTTCAGGAGTGGGTGTTAGTGTGGGGCCTGCCATATATATTGGTATGGTAGGTGGTGTGTGTGTGGAAGTGGTGAATAGATGTGACGTGGGGTGGGGAGCTGAAAAGACAGGGAATGGTTGAGGGCCTGGTTGAAAAGCCCTAGCAAAGATGTCCTGGAGGGATTGTAGAAATGGAGAGAGGGATATCGGGGGTTGGGGTCGTAAATTTGAGGAGGGCTGAAAGGGTTGCGTGGTAGCAGGGAAGCCCATGAATGTGGATCTGGGGTCAGGATGACCGGTGGCTGAAGGCATTGGGGATGGTTGTCCTAGGGCAGGCTCGGGAATGGTTTCGGTGGGTGGTGTAGTGATGGGGTTTGCGTCAAAGACCGGGTTATCAGTGGTAGAGAATAGGGTGGCACTGGAGATCGGAGTACGGAAGGTGAAGGTGGGGTCGGTGGGTTGAGCAGTCGATGTGGTTTCCACTGTTTCTCTTCTAGGAGGTGATGGTGGGGGAGTGGATGGTAGTGGTTCGGTGGACTCCTCATGGGTGGCGGGGTGCTGTTGACTAGCTATTTGGGAGGTTGGTGTAGTAGTGGGCTCTTCTGCAACTGTAACGGGAATTTGGATATTTTTACCTGAGCGAGGTCGTGTCTGGAACCTTCGTGGGTCATATTGAACTGAAGGCCTCTGAATGGCAGTGCGCACAGCTTCTACAACTCCATATGTTTCTGCCATCAATAAGAGACCTTCCCTGTACTCTGAGTCAACTCCCGCTTCTTCCAACAACTGAGTCATAAGTACTCTGCTGCTCTGTTCAGTGAGTAACTACTGCGATCGCACTCTTTCCATAATCTGATACAGCCTTCGGAGTTCTGCTGTATATGCTGGGGCTTCAGTGGTCTCTTCTTCATATGCTTCTTCTTCTTCCGGGTGTCCGTGTTGTTGGCTTTGCTGAGCGTCACTCCAATGGACATGTCTACCGTCTGTAGACTTTCTTCTTCTCCGTGAGGATGTGCCCTGCTCCTCTGCCTCTGAATAAAACTCCACATCAGAGAATTGTGTGCTTTGTAGGAATGCTTCGAAATCCTGGGGGTCCAGTCCTTCAGCCTCTCCAGTGGCAGCAAACTCGAATTTAGGTGTAACCGGAGGAGCCGATGGGGTGGGTTGTGTCGTAGTGTCAGATTCCGACCTGGGTATCCTAATGGTAAAAGGAGGTACAGTGCCCTCTCTTAATGGTGATGCCTCAGGAGTAGTCAGGACTTCCCTTGTCTGGACACACGGAATCGCGCCCCTCATGCGCTTGGACTGATGTGTGGATGTCTTGAGCCTTTTAAACATTTGTAATTGTGCCCAAGTTAAGGCACGCTCAATGGGGACATCATATGCCAAGCATCGGTAAATGATGCGTGTGAGTGCACAGCTTCCGTTCACCACTAATTTCCTAGAAGCCCGTTTGTTCGCTTCATACAACTGATCTATAATCCACACTGGTAGCTTAATAGGTAGCGCACCTGCTTCCGCCAAGTAGAGAGCAAACCAGATCTTCTTGTGTGGTTGCGTGAATCGGTCTTGACCGGGGAAGGCGAAATGTTGCATGCACATGCGGAGAGGGATGGACACATTTGGGGTGAGGGCTGCCATGTCTTTCAGCTTCACTACTTTCCTGTCCTTCATGTTGTTGGGAACGAGAGCATCCTTTTCTGAGGGTACATGCGTGCCATGCATCTTTAAAGCATCACTCACTAGCTCCACAGTAAGTTCAAACCTCTTCAACTCGTTGTTGCCCAGCAATGAGGGGAGAACAAATGATCCGGGTTGGTCCTTATCTTCATGAGCTTGTAATGTAGAGACCAGATAGTAACATCGGAGGAGGTCGGGTTTAGGTAGTGGGGCTTCAAAATATTCCGCCAACCCTGCTCGTTGCCATATGATCTGGAGGTCTTCGGTGTTCTGTAAAGTCTCGAACTCCTTGGAGAAAAATTGGAAACGCACCCATGATCTGTCATACTCGCATTTAGACTCCCAGATATACTTAGCCTCTCCTAATGGACCGGGCATGCCATTGAACCAATGAGAGTTGGCATGGACTCTTTCCGTGATTCCTGTAGGTGGGTCTGGCACCGGGAGTTGCTGAAGGTGTTGCATCTCCACTGGTCGTTCAGTCGGGGGCACGTCCACAGGTAGGCTATCCACATCAATTCCTGCAGTAAGTATCCCTACTTGTGAGCCCGAACCTGTCGCTTCTGCCATTTTACTGTTTTCCTTCTGATTCTGTGAGAATATAGAAGCATGTGTTAACATCGTAATGGACAGACTAAATCCGTTGCTGTCCCCGTTACAACATTAACATGAGGTATATGGTGAGTTAGTGGTTAGTAAGTGCACGAAGACAGTGAGTGTAGTTAACGTTTGTGTATTCCTAGGAGACTAATGCCGTTAGTAAGTGGGGTGAATTTACAAATCGGGGTCGGGGGGTTTATCACAGATCTTAGACTGCCAAATGCAGTGGATGGGTTTTGCTTTCGGTTTCGTAGAGACTCCAGGGAGCTGTGTCGGTGTCGCTGTTTGGGAGTGGGGCCTTTTAGGGACCCACTTATAAGTGATTACATGCATGCTCATGGGTCTTGGTGTGTTCCTAAGTGTTGAGCACGAGGGAATACTGGTTGTACTCGTAGATGGGTTATGCTGCATAGGTTGTGGCCTTGGTGTAACTACTTGTGCCCTCAAGCAAGCCTTAGGCACCCAAATTTGTCTAGATTGTGGGCTTGCCTTCATCGACTTCTTGGGCACCCAAATAGATTTTACTTTAGCAGAAGAATTTCTGACAGACTCCTTATTAGCGTCGTGTTGTTGGTTACTAATAAGAGGCTTTGCCCGTGTAGTTGACAGTGGTGCACCCGGTCGTTCGCCTTTCCGCACCCACACCTGGTTTATTTTCTGGGACATTCTGCTGCGCAGGTACTTTTGATCTCGGACATAGGTAGTACTCGGCTTCTTCTGCTTGTGATCCGCCTTTGGTTGCTGCCTCTTTCTGGCCTTTGGAAAAGAAGGGAGTTCCGTTGCATCCCTGACTCCTTTTTTGCAAATATCATTCCTCTGCAACACAGGGTTTTGAACAAGAACAGCATGGTCATCTTCATGTGTACCCCTGGAAGGACCAGGAGTCTGTGCCTTTCCTAGCTCCTTGAGTGCTCCATTGTCTAATTCTACTGTGACTCGACTATGATTGAGCCAAACCTGGAGAAGTCCACTTCTCAGGTTTAGATTGACTGCTTGGTCATAGATCCAATCCTGACCCAAGACGAGAGGTTCAGTGAGATCCTCATCTTGACACACTAGTACTTTAACGGTCATTGCCTCATCGTGAATGTAGAGGGGAAGTTCCACCTCGCCCATGCAAGGGGTTTCCACGCCTCCCAATCCTATGAGATATGCTTCCACAGGATTGACAGTCAATTGTAATTCTTGGCAGTAAGACAATTTAACAGCACTAGTGGCTGCACCTGAGTCAATCAAGGCTCTTACGGTCCTTGCACTCTTTCCTTGTCCTATATCTAAGGTTACGAAAGGACGTCTATCAATTATCCTATGCGAGCTTGTTCCTGCAACTTCACACATGGCCATAGGAAATCCTTGGTCTGCATAGTCATTCGCTCCAGGCTGATCTCTACCTTGCCTTCGTAATTTCATCCTTCTGATGCGTTCTAAGGCTTCAGCTTGAGCTTCTTCTCTAACTCGCTTTTCTTCCTCTTTGCGTTTTTTAGCAGTGTTGAGTCGACTGAGCATTTCCTCCGTGAGGGGTTCTTGATACAACTTGACTCTGCATCCGCTAATATAGTTTGGGAGAACATCACCCTCTAACGTGGCTAGTTGTACTGCTCCGCTCGTGGAGATCCTATTGATGATCATAGGTCCGTAGCCTCTCTTTTCTAGCTTCCTGGCGTGTTGTTTTAGTGTATAAACTAAAACTAAATCTCCTGCTTTCAAGCCCTTATCCTTCACATGGGCATCAAAATATGCCTTCTGTCTCTTCTTGGCTGCATATATTCCTGCAGCGGCTCTCAGTCTTGTTTCCCCTAATCGTTCAAGGTCAAAGATCCTAGAGGAGAGCTCATGACCTGTCCATTCGTGCTCTTGTGCTACTTTCAACGTAGGGATCAAGAAGTCCAAAGGTAACACAGCGTTTTGACCGAATACCATCTGAAAGGGGGTGGCTTGGAGTACCGTTTTGTAGGCAACTCGGTATGCCCAAACAGCATGGTGTAGCTGTTTGTCCCAATCAGAGCGTTTAGTGTTCACTAATTTCGTCAGTACATTGCATAAAATCTTATTAGTGCTCTCAGCTTGTCCATTAGCTTGAGGGTGATAAGGGGCAGACTTCTTGTGTATTACCAAGAATTCTTGGAGTAGATTTTCAATCACTTCGTTCAAGAAATGAGTGCCTCTATCACTTACAAGCTCTATGGGTAGCCCATATCTCGTGAATACATTCTCAAACAAGAATTTGGCAGTTGTTTGAGCATCGTTCTTGGTTGTAGCTTTTACCTCAACCCACTTGGTGAGATAATCTGTTGCCACAATGATGTATTCCGCATGAGAACCCTTAGCTGGGGGATTAATAGGACCTACGAAGTCTATTCCCCACTTAGAGAATGCACGTCCACCCATCATAGGTTTCAGTGGCATCTCATCTTTGCGTATAGGATACTGAGTCCTCTGACAGACATCACACCGTTTCACATAGGTATGTGCATCCATGTGAAGGGTAGGCCACCAGAAGCCCGCAAATAATATCGCCTTGATTACCCGATCTGGTCCAAAGTGTCCTCCTGCTACACCTTGGTGAGCAGTTTCCAAGATCTTCAGATATTCACTTTCGTGGACACATAGTCTCAGGTAACCATCTTTACCGCGCTTATATAGATTATTACCGATGAGTGAGTAATCCTGGGCTTCTTGTTCTAAACTCCTTTTCCTAGCTAGAGTCATGTCTGGAGGGAATGTTGTTGTTCTCAAGAATGATACTAGAGGTTCACTCCAATCTGGCACAATGGATACTTGATAAAGAGTGGCATGTTCCACTGGTGGTTTAGTGCAACAGATTGGGCATTCTTTGCACAACTTTTGGACATCCGCTTCCATAGTCGGCCAATGTACTCCGAGTCTCTTTAAGGTCTGCAAAGTTCGTTGCTTTGAATGGTGTTGCTCTAATGCACCTACATGTGCTAATTGCAACCATTTAGCGTACTCATCCTCTTCTACGCAACAAGCCAAGATCCCTTGATCTGTGTGCTTGTACATGCTTCCTGCCATGATGTGGTATTTTTGGGCTTTTACAACCTCTCTGTTCCGTGTGTTTACCACAGGATGGTTAGGCCCGTATGTCAATACTGGTATCAATGGCTTAGCCCACTGCGGTACAACTTCCAGATTAAACAAGTAAGCATCAGGAAGGTCATCTGATACTCCTTGTGGGGCTTCTCCCGATGTGAGCCTAGAGAGATGATCAGCTCTCAAATGAGTCCTACCTTTTCTTACCACAACCTCAAAGTCATATTCCATTAGCAAGAGAAACCATCTCACTAATCTTCCTGTATTGCATGGCTTGTTTACAAGATATAATAATGCCTGATGATCAGTAAAAAATTTAAACTTATTTGCAAGCAAATAGTGTCTAAATTTCTTGACTGCATAAACCATGCCTAAGCCTTCTCTCTCTGTAGTGGTGTAATTCCGTTCAGCCGCATTCAATTGTCTACTGGCATAGGCAATTGGAAGATCCATATTACCTTCACGAGTAGGTTGTGCAAGCACACATCCAATAGCATAATTGGATGCATCAACATGAACATGGAATGGCTTATTCCAATCTGGTGTGGTCAAGATTGGTGCTGAACATAATCTTCGTTTAAGCTCTTGGAAGGAATTTTCGCATTCATCCGTCCATTCAAAGTTTGTCAGAAGTCCGTACATGGGCTTTGCAATGACAACATACATGTGTATAAATCGTCGATAATAACCGCAATGCCCCATGAAAGCTTGTACTTCCTTGACATTCTTTGGCCTAGGTAACTCCGCTATGGCTCTCACTTTTTCTTCGTCAGTAGATATGCCATTCTTTGACACTATATGTCCTAGGATCTTGCCTTGCCTGACCATAAAAACACACTTTTCGGGGTTCAGGCAGACTTGATATTCTCTACATTTGTCAAAGATTCGTTTGAGTTCAGGAATATGGGTTTGTCTAACATTGGAATGAGCACAGAGATCGTCAACGTAGACTTCTAAACTCTTCCTCAGGAACTCCTTAAACACATGGCACATCAGCCTCTGGAAGGTGGCTGGTGCATTGGTAAGCCCAAATGGCATTACTCTAAAAGCAAAAATGCCCCATTCTGTGGCAAAGGCTGTCTTGTGCTGATCCTCTGGAGCTATGGCTACTTGATTGTAGCCCGAGAATCCATCAAGGAAACTGTACACTTCCTTGCCTGCCACTCTTTCTAAGAGATGTTCTGTGATGGGAAGCGGATAGTTATCTCGGATTGTGGTTGCATTAACCTTCTTCAAGTTAATGCACACACGCAGCTTACCATTCTTCTTGGGCACCACTACGATGGGGGATACCCATTCAGTGTGCTCAATTTCATAGATAAATCCGGCTTCGACCAGTCTATCTATCTCTTCCTTGATCTTAGCAGCATAGTTATCGTTATATGTATAAGGCTTTTGCTTAGAGGGTTTGGCATCTGAGGTCATGGGGATGGTGTGTGAGCATATGTCAGGGTCAACACCTTTCAAATCCTTGTAACTCCAAGCGAATACATCTCTGTATTCTCTTAGCAAGGTAATCAATTCGTACTCTTCTTCTTCTGTCAGGTCATGGCCTATATACGTGCATCTCTCCTCTCCTTCTTCTATGGCCACTACTATTTTCTTGGTGGTTTCTTTGTTATCATAGGCCTCTCCTGATTGTGCCTCTCGTTTAGGCATTCTTATCATGACTCTCCTGTCATCTATCTCATACTTCTTAAAATTTCCGGGGACCTCAAACAAAGATTCTTCCTCTTCTGGTGAGGCTTCTCTCTTTTTTCGTTTCTTTCCTTCTTCCTTCGGGGTCACATGTGTTGTTAATCTTACATTAGTTGTAACCTCTCCATGCCTCTGGGGTTGAAATTCTACTTCATGGAAGTATTCTTCATCTGATGCAAATGGTGGGTCCATAATGATTGACTCTAGATCGGAGTCACTTGCATCCTCAAATGCATCAGGGCTAGGTTCGCATTCTTCTAGAACTGCCTCTCCCATGATTGGCTCTATGGAGAAGACTGAAATATCATAACCATCCTCATCACAGTGAGGTGTCCATTGTTCTTCGTTGATGGCTACGTCCATTGTTGCTAAGATTTCTGCCCAACCGTGAGGTTCAAATTCTTCGTCTGGAAAAACTACAGGTGCATAGGCTGGGTCTTGGATTGATCTATGGGTTTCTTTCGCACCTACCTCTCTGGCTTTCTCTCTCTTCTCTTCTTCTACTGCTACCTTGCACATCCATAAGTGAGTATCTTCATGCATCCATGAGGATCCAGACCCTATGGAATGCACCGATTCTGTATCATCTTTGGCTCTATGGATGGGATTCCACTGGATAGGAGGGACATCTCTATGAGAATAGTCCTTGAGATTGACTTTGGTTGTAACGCCCAAGTGTTGCAAATACAAGGAGTTGGTTCCCCAATCCTGTACCACTTGCAACTGTCGCATAAATGGTCTTCCTAAAATCATCTCATAAGCATGATTTTTGCTGAAGTCACATATAGCAAAGCTATGCTCAAATTCAACACCACAAGTGGTGAGAGTTATCCCTTCCAGCAATCCTAAGGGTCTCTCAATATGACCATCGGCCATCTGCAATTTCATTCTTGTTGGCCTGAGTGCTGGCTTGCCCCAACGCTTCCAAAGGGAAGTAGTGGCAATTGCAACTCCTGCACCTGAGTCTAAAATTGCCTTGGTGGTGTACTCTTGGTAGGTGATGGGAAGATAGGTGTTCCCTTCTTCGCCTTCACACATATCCCCTATCTTATCCAAGGGAATTTCTGGCACTGTCCTATGGGATCCTACCTGGAAACGAGGTTTTGCTATCTCTGGTACTTGTTTGGCTACATGTTTCCATAATTCAGGTCTAACCTTGAGTAGCTCTTCTAACTTGAGATTACACTGCACATTAGTGTTCTTCACTACCTCTGTGTTCCTAGGAATGACTGAGTCGTCGTTCCTTACCATGACTGTGGGTGCTCTCATACATGTGGACTTTGCTTCCCATGGGCCTGTGAAGTGGGGTAGCTCTTGTATGGAATTCGACTCAAAGTCTAATCTCTCGTGAGACTGAACACTCTCATGCTCCCCGTAAATAGATGGGATGTCTTGTGGGAATTGGTCGTGTGCATCGTCCACAAGTTCAAAAGGAGGGGCGACCTCGCTTTCGTTATCCCATTTGTCTTCTTGAATCTCTCGTAGGAAGTCTGGTGCAAACCGATTCATAGAAGAAGAAGTGTCTGGCTCCGTAGAATTGGGCGCATAAGCAACCTGTGAAGGAGGGCTGATTCTATTGTTGACTCTCTCCTCGTTCTCGCAAATGGCTGGAGCACAAGCTTCTTGGGGAGGATTACTTATCCTATTACTTTTCCGAACAGGCTCACACATCCCCTGAGAAGGAATGTAGGCAACCTGTGGAGGTACTTGAGCTTTCGAGGGAGGCTCATCTGCCTTTTGGGGGGGAAGATAAGCTTCTTGAGGAGGCCCACGGGCTTCCTGAAGAGGCTGGCTTACCCGTTCTCTTGCCCTTTCCTTTCTTTGAGGGGTAGGTTCCTTTTCTGGCTGTGCTATTGGCCTCTCTATCCTTTCTAAGGAGGGGAAGTTGTCCGGTTTAGGGGCATTGGCCACATACACTTCTGATTGGGAATGATTCCTGTTTTTGCTTGCTTTTTCTTGGTCTTGATTTTTTTCTTCCTTGTCAGATCTTGCAATTATCCTCTCTAACTTCTCTAGGAATCCATCCAAGTGTAATTGCGTTTTGGCTGAGCCTGAGTAATTGAAAAGGCGACTGGCTTCAAACATAGTCTGAGCCAATGCGACCATTTTCGCGCATAGTTTGGTTCTTTCTATCTCTAGGTCAGCTCTAGGATAGCACTTGTCATGATCCGTGACGTTTGGCCCTTCTTGGATTCTGGCCTGATATGCCTTAAGCATCATGTCTATGTCTTCGGGAGTGGGATCAGCTAATACTGATCCTGTTTGGGGTGGTGGGTGGGTTGCGTGGGCTGTCTTAGAGGGTGAAGGGATGGAGGGTGATGGGGATGGTAGCGGTGGGAATGTGTGAGAGTGCGGTTGAGACGTGATCTCTATGATTTTAGCCTTGGTTTCTCGTAGACTTTCCTCAAGTTCACTCATCTTCTTTGCCCATTGCCTTTTCATGCGTTCGCGGCTATCTTTCCAAGCTCTTGTTCTCTTTTTATTTTGGCTCTCAGTATCGCTAGCATCTAGGCTCTTTTCCTGGCCTACCCCTTGGTTTTGCTGCAATGCCTGAGCCCTAGTGACTACCTGTACTGGTGCAGTGGAAGTGACGCTTCCTGAGGAGTCTACCACTAACCCAACAACGTTGATAGGGGTGATTTTTGGCATGCTATTGGGGTTCTTTGGGCAATCTCGTAAGAGATGCTCTTTTCCGCAATCTTGGCAGAAGCCTTGGATCGTCACCGACTGGGTTTGCGTAGGTGGAGGCAAGGGACAATCACGAATGAGGTGATCTCCTTGGCATCTGTAGCACGGTCCTCTAGGAAATGGTGGTCGTACTTGCCTAGGTTGAGGTCTAGGGTTGGGGTTTGTATACATGATGTTCGTGTAATCTGACTCCCAACTAGGTTCGTTCGGCTCTTCACCATAGTAGGACTCTCCATGTTCTGGGGACTGCATGTAGTAAGCCTGGGGGCTATCCACATGGGTAGAATCAAAGCTATGGTCACTTGGGTCATTTTCAGAGATCAAGGATGTTACAGGGACTATAGCTCTATTCAGGTTCTCTTCTGCAGCAGTATACTTTACCGGAATCACATTAGCTGGGGCAGGGGGTTGTTGTGCTAGCACAGGCTGAGGCCTTTGTTGGGCCTGATACTGTGGTTGGTAGGTTTGTTGGGGTCTAGCATATTGTGGTGGTGGATTTTGGTTCTGGTATCTGCCTTGTTGGTAGGGTTGCGGATAGGGTTGCCTAACTGCCTGCTTGTTGTATGGGCAGTCTTGTGCGGTGTGATTGGTGTATCTCCGTTCTATGGTGTAGTACTGGCTACTAGGGTTTACTTGGGGTTGAGCCATAATGGGACAGACGTTCGCCATATGGTCACCACCGCATGTATAGCACCTTTTCACAGGGGCAAACCTTGGGATTTGTTTGCTAGTTACACCTAGTTTCTGAGCTACTTTTTCGGCAAGTTCTTCAATTGATGTGGCTTGTGTGGAAGATTGACTAGATGCACTATCTGAATCTTTGTAAATTTTGGACAACTCTAGCTCTTCTCCTAGGTTATCTTCAATGTCAATGCACATACGTACACATTCTTCTATAGTCCTAGGGTCTTTCAGATACACATAGGATCTCAATTTTGGGCTCAGCAATCCGTCAAGAAATAAGGCTACTTGTTTAGCAGATGTGGGTAGCTCCGAAATAGGGCACCTTTCAAGATATTGTCTAAATCTTCTTCCTGCAAGTCTCACAGTCTCTTGAGGGGTTTGCTTGAAGCTGTGAATCAGTGAGGAGGTGTTGTGTCTTATGCCGCTCTTAGAGAACTCTATAATGAATGCCTCTAGGAGTTGATCTATGCTCCTGAACTGGCGTTCATCTAATGGCTGAAACCACGTAAGTGCTGTGTTCCTAAGGGTTAGACCGAAGGCATTGTACTGCGTGAACAGATCCTCCACTTGTTCAGCTCTCAAGACTTGCTTGAACTCTGCCACATGATCATAGGGATCTCCTGTGCCGTCAAAGTAATTCTTCATGGACTTAACTAGCTGGGTGGGTCTCAAAGTTCTTGTGTGCTCTCTAGGCCTCGGCAGAGGGAATCCATCTACATTTCTTTGGTTCCTGTGGGCTCTATGCATCTCAGGTTCTACCCCATTCGTCTCCGTTCTCGTTCTTTCTCTGCCCACTGGATTGGCAAAACTTACCTCTGGTCTATCTTTACTTCTGTCTCTTTGCATACCATGAGCCTGGGATGTTCCAGCTCCAGGGTGACCATAGGCTACATTTGATCTTGGTTGGGGGAAAATGAATTCGCCCTTCCAAGTGTAAGCATGCCTATCATTTTCTGTCACCACAAAAATCCTCTCTGACGTGTGGTCTAAGTAGGTCACTCTACCTGGGCTATCTGGATCCTTAAACTCATAGATCATGATTGTTCCTATGTCAGTTGGGTGATCCGGTTTATACCTCCAGAAGGCTTCGTCCGTTTCTCGATTGAGAAGCAAATCTATGCACTTGTTATCTTGGGGGATCCACTCAGGCGTGATAATCCTAGTGAGAACTGATTTACCTCGAGGGGTTCTAGGTTCCGCACCCATGTTCCCTTGTTCCAGGTCACCTAAGTCCGCTTCTGAGATTACATTCCCAAAGTCATCTGTCCTATCAGGATGACTAGTGACTACATATATAGTTCCTTCTTTGTCCAGGTATGCACCATTTTCAAACTTGACAGCTGGGTGTTCTAGTCCAATGGATTGATCAGGGTTTTTAATCTGGACCACAGATCTTCCTAAGCCGTCCTCATAGATGCTAGCACCTAATCGGTTGGTCCTCAGGTACTCCAACTGTGTTTTGTAAGGGCCTTCTACCCTGTACAAGTAGGGCACTCCTGAACTTCCCGTAGGTTTGTCCATGCCTTGAGACATCTCTGACTCACTGGTCTCAGAGCGAGGGTAGTTCGAGTGGTGGCTCAACTGCTGGGCCCAGGACCTAGCAGTGTGGTTGACACTAGCCTCTGAAGACCTAAGGCTTTGTCTCTCTCTTACTAGGTGTCGTCCTGATCTAAGGTTCATATGCCTAACTGATTAGCCCAAATTTTTGCCCAGAGTACAACCTCGTTGCCGATCAATTGGTACCAGTCACTTGATTCTTTTTAGTTATTCCTCATGTTTAAAGTCTTGTCTGCTATTACGTCGTCAGGAATACTTGAATGTTCTTCGTACTTTCAGGTTGATCGTTCCACGTTAGGTTCTTTCCTTTATGTTGTCGACAGTACAGAGATTAAGTTTTTAGCTTGAACTTGAGTTTTTAGGTAGTCTTCAACTTGATAGTGGCCTATCGTCGCCCTGACTTACTCCTACTTCTAATCGCTCTTAGCCTAGGCTAGGAATTGACGAAGAGGAGTTGAGAATATTCCGACCTTTCTTGCCGAACCTTGCTCTTTAGTGCTCGAGAAGTTGATTCTCAAGCGTGTGCCACACCCTTGCTTGGATACTCTCAATTGCTTCTCAATAGGCCTGCATAAATCCCAAGATTAGCTCCAAGTAGACCTTTCAATTGACAGACAATTTATTTCAGACACTTTGTTAATGACCCTTGTTCCCCCTTTTGCATTGTTAGAAATTTACTCTAGAGCTCTCTTGGTGTTCCTACCCCTCAGTGTGTCAACTTCCAAATATCCTATCTGAAAATCAACGCGTTATTCTTATAAAAAACAGTTGAGGGCGTGTAGTATATGTCACGAGCTTTCCGACAAGCCCTAGAGCTCAGAAAATGGATTTCGTATGAAAAAGTTATGACCGTTCAGGGTTTAGGGGGTTAACTAGACAAACAGAACCTTTCGGGGGTTTTAATGCATTTTCTAAGGCCTTCGTAAGTATATGAGTACATGAAAGTGCAAATATGCCCAAAATTTAGCCTAAATTTCCAAAAATTCACACCTTAATTTTTTGCCGAAAATGCCTGTCTATCACGAAATTCTGTCTGTCGCGATAGACGGTGTCTGTCGCGATAGACGGTATCTGTCGCGGATTTCTGTCTGTCGCGATAGACGGTGTCTGTCGCGATAGACGGTATCTGTCGCGGATTTCTGTCTGTCGCGATAGACGGTGTCTATCGTGGGGGCTGTCTGTCGCGATAGACGGTGTCTGTCGCGATAGACGGTGTCTATCGTGAAATTCTGTCTGTCGCGATAGACGGTGTCTGTCGCGATAGACGGTATCTGTCGCGGATTTCTGTCTGTCGCGATAGACGGTGTCTATCGTGGGGGCTGTCTGTCGCGATAGACGGTGTCTGTCGCGATAGACGGTGTCTATCGTGAAATTCTGTCTGTCGCGATAGACGGTGTCTGTCGCGATAGACGGTATCTGTCGCGGATTTCTGTCTGTCGCGATAGACGGTGTCTGTCGCGGATTTCTGTCTGTCGCGATAGACGGTGTCTATCGTGGGTCTCTGTCTGTCGCGATAGACGGTGTCTGTCGCGATAGACAGTGTCTGTCGCGATAGACTGAAAAAATGCAAATTTTTGAAAAACTTCTAGTGATCTAGAGTGCCCACAAGGTGTAGGTTACAGTGCTAATCATGCATTCACAAAATGTTAAGATTTTCTGTCTGTCGCGATAGACAGAGATTGTCGTCCCGGGACCTGTGCAGAGCCTGTCGTACCTGCGCACACTGCTGGGGATGATGGTACAGCAAAAACCTGCAAAATAGCTCAGAAAACAAGCAAAAACAGCACATGCAAGTTCGCTCTCTCGCTCTCTCTCACAAGTGAAATGAGGGAAATGAGGTGGAGATGGGGATATAGTCAAAACTGAAATTTTCGCGATGATGGAGATGGACGTGGGAGATGGTGATGATGATGATGAAGATGGTGAAGAAAGTAAAAGAAAACCGATGAGAGTGAAGAAAATACCTACAACTCCAACGCGTCAACTCTACGTCTTACCATCACACGCTCGTCCTCAAAGCTCGATCCCCGGCAACGGCGCCAAAATTTGGTGTAGCTCAGTGATGAGTAGCACCTCCTTTAATGTCAATCCGGGAAGACGTGAGGATGGTATGAAGACCTCGAGCAAGTGGCAACACAAGTGCGTGAGAAAGAAGCACACAAGCATGCACACACATACACACACACACGCGCACACACGGCAAGACAAAGAGAGAGAATCAATGGAGTGCTTTAGATTACTTTCACAAGCTCTTACAAGTTCGTTTCAATTACAATCTAACCTCAAAAATGAGCTCTCTAGCTCTTTTTATAGTTTTTGACTAGCTTTTGGCCCTGTCCAGACCTAGTGTCCGGCCTAGTTAAAAATTAGGTTCCAGGGCTTATTTGAGGGCTCAAACGAAGTCTAAAAATTATGAAATTTGGTACGATGGTACTTCTAATACTCCTCAAGCTCGAGGACTCCTCGGCTTGCACAAAATGGAGTCTAATCTACCAAAAACGGGATTTACAATGTTTGTGTAGTGATTAAAATCACTTGGGTTGTACATAATCTATGGGAAAAAATGATCTGGCCTTGTTGCCGTATTGTGCATGACTCCTTTATTGCTTTGTATGCCAACAGCGACAGACAGAAAATCTTAACATTTTGTGAATGCATGAGTAGCACTGTAACCTACACCTTGAGGGCATTCTAGATCACTAAAAGTTTTTCAAAAATTTGCGTTTTTTCTGTCTATCGCGACAGACACCGTCTATCGCGACAGACACTGTCTATCGCGACAGACACCGTCTATCGCGATAGACAGAGACCCACGACAGATAGAGTCTATCGCGACAGACACCGTCTATCGCGACAGACAGAATTTCACGACAGATAGAGTCTATCGCGACAGACACCGTCTATCACGACAGACAGAATTTCACGACAGATAGCGTCTATCGCGACAGACACCGTCTATCGCGACAGACAGAAATCCACGACAAATACCGTCTATCGCGACAGACACCGTCTATCGCGACAGACAGAAATCCGCGACAGATACCGTCTATCGCGACAGACACCGTCTATCGCGACAGACAGAAATCCACGATAGACACTGTCTATCGCGACAGACACCGTCTATCGCGACAGACAGAAATCCACGATAGACACTGTCTATCGCGACAGACACCGTCTATCGCGACAGACAGAAATCCACGATAGACACTGTCTATCGCGACAGACACCGTCTATCGCGACAGACAACCCCCACGATAGATTGTGTCTATCACGACAGACACCGTCTATCGCGATAGACAGGCATTTTCGGCAAAAAATTAAGGAGTGAATTTTTGGAAATTTAGGCTAAATTTTGGGCATATTTGCACTTTCATGTACTCATCTACTTACGAAGGCCTTAGAAAATGCATTAAAACCCCCGAAAGGTTCTGTTTGTCTAGTTAACCCCCTAAACCCTGAACGGTCATAACTTTTTCATACGAAATCCATTTTCTGAGCTCTAGGGCTTGTCGGAAAGCTCGTGACATATACTACACGTTCGTTTCAAAATGCTCTTACAAGTTCGTTTCAATTACAATCTAACCTCAAAAATGCTCTTACAAGTTCGTTTCAATTACAATCTAACCTCAAAAATGAGCTCTCTAGCTCTTTTTATAGTTTTTGACTAGCTTTTGGCCCTGTCCAGACCTAGTGTCCGGCCTAGTTAAAAATTAGGTTCCAGGGCTTATTTGGGGGCTCAAACGAGATCTAAAAAATACGAAAATTGGTACGCAACTACTTCTAAGGCTCCTCAAGCTCAAGGACTCCTTGGCTTGCACAAAATGGAGCTACAAAAATGTGAAATGATATTTACAATGATTGTTAGTGATAAAAATCACTGTTGTTGTAGGGATTTCTTCTAGTGATCTGCCATACATATCTTCCAGCTCCCTACTTGCTCTTCCTCCCTGCATGTCCATCTCTTTGATCTGCATTAGTGTCTTGAAAAAATATTGGCCTACTTGCCAGATCTTCTTTGACTGCCCTGTTTGCTTGTGCTGTCCCTTCGCTCTGACTCCCTTCTTTGGCTTTCACGTCTTGTAAGTCCTGGTGTACCAAGGCTACTGCCAACAGTAGGTTTCAGAATCAGTACCAACAGCCATATTATAGGCCACAACAATATCAACCTCAATACCAGCAGCAATATCAGGCACCATATAGGCCACAACCAGTCCTAGGAAACCAACCGCCAGCTCCTGCCAATGTGATCCCAGTTAAATATACGATGGCGGAGGAGAACCATAATAGAGCATTGGTGCCACTAACCCCATTGGTCTCAGAAAATGATTCTCACGCTCATGGTTCAGACTACTTCCATGAAGATAGTCCACATGCTTATTATATAGAGCCACCTAAGCAAAGTGAGACTTCTCACTGTCAATATGAGACACCACCTATGGAACAAAATTGGGAGCCAGAATACTCCAATGTCATGTATACGAATCCAAATCCCAGGCCCCAATTGAGACAAGTAAGACCACAAGCCCCTAGAGGACCATGCTTTAGATGTCAGGGCGATCATTTCATTCGTGAATGTTCCCACCAACCAGCTCTGGGACCAGGACAGAACATCACAATACAAGGCTTTTGTCTTGAGTGCGGCAAGGAACATCTTCCTAGAGAGTGTCCCAGGAATCCCTCTAGTGCACCCAAGGTCACAGCCATCAACGTGGTAGGCTTAGTGGCAGATTCAAGTTCAAGTAGCAATAATGTGGCTCCTGTACAGGCAGTTACTAGGGCACATGTTGCACAACAAGCAAAACCATCTGAGCAATCGGAGTCAAGTGAGGCAGGAGAACCTAGTAAGAGGAAACCAAGAACATGGAAGGATACCAGAGAGAAGGCTAATCGCAAGTGGAACAAAAAGCTATCCGAGCTAGAAGAAAGCCTAAGGGATACCAAAACAAGAATAGAAGACATTGCATCTCAAAGCCCCTCGCATGCCGAAGCTCCATCCACTCCACCTCATTCCACCCCACGACCCATTGTAAATAACCCACAACCAGGGTCTGTTCTTGCAGATCCAACCCCAGAAGGCTTGGACATGATGTTCAAGGCCTACCAGGCTCGTCTTCAAGAAGGGCCAACAGCTGCAAACCTAGACAAGAGTTACCCTAGAGCAGATTTAGAGATTGAACGAATGAAAATGTGCATGAAAATGGTAGAACAAGCTCAAGCTATACTTGAGACTAGTCAAAAGTTCAATCAGACAAACTCTGTCAAACCGGATTTGCATTTCCAAAGCTTACTAGAAAGATTAGAGCAGTTGGTAAACAAACCACAAGTTTCTTTACCTCCACAGGCTCAACCAATTATTGAAAGAGGAAGCTCACCACCAATGGGAGCTTATGTTCCTAATTCCACGGATGCTGGAATACCTCCTTCAGTTCAACAATACTCTCAAGAGTTCTTACGGGAAATACAGGAAGAGAAATGGGCCAAGGAGAAGGGTAATTCCCTCCTATTCCTGAGATTGATGATCTTCATGATCAATTTCCCCAAGACATTCTGTCTATCTATGGAGACCAAGCAGAGCAACAAGAAGATGAAAGATTAGATTTTGAATCTAATTCTTTACAAGAGTTGCCTCATTTCATAGGCCCATGGGAATCTGAATCTATCCAGATCAGAGCTCCCACAATATTGGTAAGAAATGAAGACTCGGTGATTCCAAGAAACACTGATGTTGTGAAGAACACTAAGGTTCAATGTCATCTCACTGTGGAAGAGCTGCTCAAAGCAAAACCGGAGCTATGGAATCATGTGAAGGATCAGGTTCCAGAACTTGAATCCAATATGCCAAAAGTAAGCTCTAAGCAAAAAGTTCCAGAGATACCTCTCGACAAGATAGGAGACATGAGCGAAGGTGAAGAAGGTAATACTTATCTTCCAATCACCTATCAAGGTTACACAACCAAAGCAATCGTAGATTCAGGTGCTGGTGTTGCTATTGCGACCACCTCCTTGTGGAAGCGATGGGGCAAACCCACATTAAGACCAACAAGAATGAAACTTCAAATGGCAGATGGTCATTTTGAAAGACCTCTAGGATTGCTTGAGGGGATAACTCTAACCACTTGTGGTGTAGAGTTTGAACATACATTTGCTATATGTGACTTTGAGAAAAATAATGTCTACGAGATGATCCTAGGAAGACCCTTCCTACGACAATTGCAAATAGTACAGGATTGGGGAACCAACTCCTTGTACTTACAACACTTAGGGGTCACAACCAAGGTCAATCTGAAGGATTACACCTTCAGAGATGTACCAGCCCTACAGTGGAATACTATCCACAAAGCAAAAGAAGATTCAATCTCTGTGCAGTCTGGAAGTTCACCTGATCCATCATGGCTGCATGAAGATACTCACTTGTGGATGTGCAAGGTCGCAGAGGAAGAGGAAAAGCGCCTAAAAGCGAGAGAAGAAGGAACTCCCCCAGGAGATAGACCAATAAAAGACCCAGCCTATACACCGATGATATTTCCAGATGAGGAATTTGAACCTCATGGTTGGGCAGAAATCTTAGCTACCATGGACATAGCAGTCAATGAAGAACAATGGACACCTCATTGTGATGAGGAGGGTTGTGTACTCGAGCCGCAATGACTCAAGGACTTGTACCAATGAGACTATACCTCGATTGCAATACAAGTGCATATAGTGGAGTCCTTTGCACACATTTAATTATCAATCCGAAGGAGTGACTTACCAAGTGTATGAAGACATTTGCACACGTGATAGAAAATGAAGTGAGTTAACTATCCAAGCAAGAAAAAAAGACTAATACTACCCACACCTACTAAAAAAACTGGAAGTGTTGCAGCAAGCCTACTTTCAGCAGTTTTGGTTTTTTGAGGTTTTCTCCCAGCCCGGAACTCCGAACATAGGCAATAGGGTACTCGTTTCGAAGCTCTCGACAAGACGAATCCAACGGTGGTGGTTTCACTCAATTCTGACCACTCTGCTGCAAGTTATAGCAGAAACAGTGAATTACGGGAACTACTAACACCCGCGTTTTTGCTTCTCCTAGCTTACGCACGCACTACAGCCACTCAAAACAAGGGGGAAGGGGTAGACAACAGTCCTACACTTGCATTTCAAGCATCACACACACATACATGAGCAAAATGAAGATCAAAATCAGCAAGGAAGAGGCAAACTCGAAATTTCAGAAGTGCTCTTCTTCACAATGACAAGAAGTCCTTTACAATGAGTCACTTTTGACTTATATACTAGTGCCCTAAGTTTGGTCCTTTCACACAAGAGACCGGCACTTTATTCACTAAATTGCTAACTTCCTACTAATGTACATGGGTAATTCACTAATCTTCTGAGGGGATGCATCTAGAGGACTCCTCTAGTGCATTTACAACGGAAATTATATACAAAAGTGGTTATGTTACAAAAAATTGTGTGTCCAGATCGGAAAAATTTTGGGGCCCGTCTTTTTTCTCTGCTTTCTGCGCTCTTTAGCTCTGCAACACTCTCCCCCTCTTCGTCTCTGTCGTCCCTTGACAGACTTTGCTTCGCGAACACGTCTCGTGGGTAGTGTTGTCTGCTTCTTGATCTTGCATTACATTTTAGAGGCGCTTCAGCTTTTCCACTGCACGCTCCCCTTGGTCAGTGTTGTCTGCAGTTAAACAGACATGCAGATTCGATGGCCTTCTTGATTCAAGCTCTACAACTCGAGAGCCTGATGTAGTTGTCTTGCCTGTTGACTCGGGTTGCCACGCACGCCACCAGTGACTAGGAATGTGCTGTTCTTAGTCACCCTCTTCAACTTTTCAGCCTCTACCCCTTTCTAACTTTTGGTCCTACTTTGATGTTTGAAAAGTCCACTACTCGGGACCCTGGGGTTTAGCTTTGTAGCCTGGTGCGTGCCCCTGCGGGGCTCTGTGCAGAGATGGGTGTTGCGCCCTTGCGGGGCTTCCTGCAGAGAGTGGTTCTTGATCATTTGATGTTTTATCTTTTACTGTGCACTTTTGGACTTGGACCTTCTTCTTCTTTTCTTTTTGCTTGATTGTCCCTCTACACGTCCCTCCTCCTGAACTCTGTCGTCCTCGACAGGCTTTCTGAGGCGACGCGTGTATGTTTGGATGGCTGTTTGCTCTCGTTGGTTCAGCAGATTTGCATGACATATCATAAATTCCTTCCATTGCTTTGACTTCACTCCGTCTTCTGGCGCCTGTCTGTGATCAGCGAAGAAGCTAGTTTCATAGGCCACCAGTCTTGCATTTAAATTGGAAGTCATCTTCACAAAAATTTCTGAATCAATTTCAAAGAAGCCTGTGAAGAATGCTTCTTCGAACGTCTGCATATACGTCGATGGCAAAAACATAAGACGAGAATAATATGCCATGATAGTTAGTCGGCTGGGAATAGTAGATAAATCAAAAATTAATGCTTCTGAGCCCTGCGTAATGCCGATGAAATTTAAAAATGTGTACTTAGCATGCTGGAACACCTTCAAAACTGTAATAAGCATGCTGAATATTTTGTTGGTCATCTTGACGGCTAAGTCCGGAACTGTAGCATATTTTGCAATCCAAAATTCCATTGTTTTGACCATATATTCTTCTGTCGGTAGGTAGTTGTGTGGCGGACTAGGTAGTAATGGATAATTGAGCCACTGGTTATTGATATTGCCTTGGCGCTGTCCTTCCCAAAATTGCGTCCAAGATCTTCTGCGGGGTACAGGACAAAAAGATGGATTGACTTGAAGTGCATATGGAGATGCTTCCCACTGTACCCGCAATGTAGGATTCTTTTCCAAAAGCTTTCGTCTCCATATCGGATCTGCTCTCTCGAACTCCTCTTGAGTGTAATTGAACGTGTCATGTTTAAAGTGGAGGTTGTGGTCCGGATCCTTATTCGTTGCAGATTTTATATACTGCCGCGTCTGTTCTTTAAGTAGGCCGTATGGTACGTTGAATGGCTTCAAAATTTGATCCAATTGTTTATGCTCAATCTGAGCCTCTTTCATTATCTGAATTATTTGATCTTCAAATTCAGCAGTGAGCTGGGACACCAGTAGTGCCCTTTCTGGTCTGCTCAATTCTGCAATGTCGCGAGTATTAGGTTCTAGTGGAACCTCCTTTTCCGCCCTTATTGGTGAATGATACAAGGGAGGAGAGAGAGGACGTACCTCTTCCTCCACAGTAGCCGTGGTTTCTGGAGGAACTACTGGTGTCCCTTGTTTCTCTTTTTGCTCAATCTGCTCCTGCAGCTGTTTAATGATGTCATCTTTATTCTTTAATTCTGCTTCAGCCTTGGCAATCGTCTCCTGATGTTTGATCAATTCTTGAGCAACTATATTCATGTGATCTGTGTCTTCTTTGCACTGTCGGAAATAATCATTTTCTGCTTTTTTCCATTTCTTGCGTAGTGCTGCAGTGTCGTTCATATACCGTTGCTCCCAGTCAGCAATGGTGTCTTGCTCCTGTTTGAGCTGATCTGCCATCTTGGTGATCTTTTCTTCCAGTTCTTTTATGTCCTCCGTTGAATGATTAGTTTCTGCTGGTGGTTGATCATTGAGGAGAGCGGTCATGAGTTCCTTGTTCCTGTTCCTTAAATTTTCCGCTTCCTCCATACTCACCTTGAGCTGTGATTCGAGTATTTTACCACGAGCGTTGATCCTTGTCTTCTCTTTTTCTGTCATATCTAATTTCTTCGTGAGCTCCAAGATTTGTTCTTTTAGTTGGGCATTTTCCTTTTCTACTATCTGGCATTGTATTTTGGTCTTCTTTATTTCTTCGTGTTTCTTTAAGGCTTGAGCTTCTGCTTTTGATAACCTATTAGCCAGATCCACACCTTCTTTTTGAAGCTCCTGCTTTTCACGCATGGCCTGATCGTAATCTTCATCAGCATCAAGCATTAACTGTTGAGTGTCTAGTGCAGTTCGAATCATATCCTGCACCACAGGCTTGAGCTGAGCTATATCGACGTTTAGCCATGTCCTTGATATACTTGGTGTTTCTCCTGTGTGTACATCTTTGCCTTTGTCCACATGAATAGTTTCATTATGTGGTTGTCGGACTTGTAGTTGTACATTCAATTCTTCGTTGTTTTTATCTTGATCCTTAGATTTCGTGGCGCTTCCTTGAAACGTAACGTCCATGGGGGATGGTTCTGCCACAACCCTTAGTGGAGTGAAGGGTTCTTCATCATGTCCTTCTTCTTGAGGCTTATCCTCTGATAGCACTAATGGTTCCTCATTATCAGATTTACCCTCTTTGATATGGGTAGTGGAGGCGTCTCTTGATTGAACAGGTTGTTGCCTTTTATCTTCTTCCGGCTGTTTAGTAGCATTTGTGTCTACCTCTTTTGTCTGATCCTGTTCTTTGTGTGCGTCTTGGGTTGTGCCATAGTCCACTTCATTTAATTCCTCCCACTGTCCATCATCTTTTGATTCGCTTTGAATATCGACATTAAGCAATGAAGTGTCTGGTTCTTCTTGTTTCTCCGAGACCGAACTAGAATTATCCAAGCCTATTTCTTTATATCTATGAACTTTTGTGAGCTTGGCTTTCTGATCTGTTGCTTGTTGTGATTGCTTATAGTGGTGACCTTGCACTGGCAAATTAACTTGCCCTTCTGTATATTTGTGAGTCTCCTCCAGTGCTTGAGTCAGCTCTTCCTTCGTAATTTGTCTATTCCCTTGGGTAGTTGTTTTCGGTAGTACATGGGCTCTCTTTGATTTTGGTACTTCTTCTTCTACTTGTTGGACTTCTCGAGGTCGTTTTGTGCCTCTCATTATGCCTCTCATTCGGGGTTGCGAGCTTGTTTCTGCTTCTTCTACGATCTTTGCACCTTTCTTCTGTTTCGGTACAGTGGCTGCTTTGACAAATTGAGCCAACTCCATCGAAGATGGCATCTCTTGTAAGTACTCTCGCATGCCCAATGCATGGTAAATCATGATGGTTAGGGCCGTCGTTCCGTTGAGGAATTTCTTATTTTCCCATTTCTTCTTCGCCTCGAACAATCTTTCTTGCACATAGGGTGTAAGGTTTACCTGATTGCCGATCTGTTTTATGGCATGAGACAATAATTGCACAATGATTTTTTGAGGTGCCGTGTATCTGTTCATACTCGGGAAGCAGAAATGTTGGTGAATCAATCTGACTTCTTCTTCAATGTCCACCCTATTAATGTCAACGAAAGTTCTTGTTTTTGCACCACGACTCTCTTCCTTGACCGTGTTGACACCATCCTTTTCCCATCCAAATGCTTCTTTGATTAAATCATGGGAAAACTGAATCACCACCCATTCTCCATTCTTGTCCATCACAGTGGCTTCTGGTGCCAATGGATCATGTAGTGCTGGTCGAAGGGTGTTCATGACTTGTGTACAACGTTGGAAGTCCGGTTTATAGATAGGTAGTTCAAAATACTTATGAATTCCTGCTTTCTTCATGATGTCGATCGTGGATGGCAGTCCATGTAAAACCTTAAAGTCCTGGGACATGATCGGAAAATGATGCTCTGTGTCCATGATCTTTATGTTGGCCAAGAAGAGATACTCCTCAACCGGCTGCTCATCTCTGAACCAATGTCCTTTTGCTTTCGTAAGACATTGAGAAGGAAATTCCTGGACCTCCTCTTGGATCGTAGCTTCAGAGTCTTCAGAAGCCATCTGCACTTGTAAGTGAAGTATATTAGTTTCATACCAAAGAATGCAGTAGTGTGGTGCATTTCTGAGTATCATCGGTCTTCACTCCGTTCCCATAACCCCATAGTTGAGATCTCTTACCACCTCTTTAGTTTCTTTTTCATTTTCCTGAAAGAGAACAACTGTTAGCATAGCCGAAGCTTTTATTTATTTACACTGTAGATCCATTCCTACTTGAGTTCAAGCTGAGAGCTAATCTCCTTTGGAGAATGTGCACCACTAATCTTGTTTGGGAGCATCATGTGCCAAATGCGTGGCCGTGTAAGGTTGCCCTATTATGCATACTTTAGGTGCATTGTGTACTTCATGAGTGCAATTGGGATTGTCAAATGGTGAAGTTTTTCTTTGCACTTTCTTCGGCCGCCATATCTGAATCGTGGTCATCCTTTGGATACATGTTCTTTTGTTGCGTCCTTGATTGGCTGGTGTTGGTTTGATCTGACTCAGAGCACCAAAATCGGTGCCTAGGGTTCGCTGTTGAGATTTCCTGGGTCTGCTGCTTCGTCTTTCTTGAAAAGAGATATGTTCTTGGGTTGTCCTAGCTTTCTTTGCAATCCGAGCAGCCTTCTTGTGAATCCATATCTGTTGTCGGCCTCTCTGAGCTTCGAGTAAGGGTTTCGGAACCCAAATTTGCACTACTTTTTCCATAGACTTGGTTACTCCTCTTGCTGGTTCTGGGTTGGGTGTTGGTTGTCCTTGAATGCTCATTTGATCCTTGCGCACCCATTTGTATTTGTGTTGTGTCTGACCGGAACCTGTGCTTGAGGTTCTCCAATAGGTCGGTTGGGTAGCCTGTTGATAGTTTTGGGTAGTGGTTGAACTTTTCTTGACCGTTTGGGAATGTTCAGGTTCTTCTGTGGTCATCCTTGCATTCGAGGTCTCTGCTGTTTCCATATTGACTCTAGGGGCCTGGGTACAGGGTTCCCTTTGTGGTTCTTTGCCTAAGCTATTCTCCGAATTTTCCACAATCTTAGGTTGGCACAGTGGCTTCTCTCCTAGTAAGCTAAATATTTCTTTGTGCCCTATTTTGGCAGAGATATACCCTTGAGCTAGATGGATACATACTTCATTCTCGATAATCCAGTCTTGTCCTAAAATCAAGTCTTCTATTAGGTCCTCATCGTTGCAGACTAACACTCTCTGTTTCATGGAGGAATTTCCTATGTGTAGAGATATGTTTGTAGTTCCAATACATTCTAGGGTTTGACCTCCCACTCCTATCAACCGTGCACTTGTGGGATTCACCTTCAACTGCTGATCTTTTATGACCTTGTTTTGTACACAACTAAGTCCTGCTCCTGAGTCAATTAATGCGTCTATCAATTTATACTCCGTCTGACCAATCCCTAAGTTTAAGTAAGGCTGTGCGTTGTACACACCATTCGTATCAGGGTTATTGACTCGATAATTAGCCATAGGGATAAGTTCTTCACCTTGGAGATAGCGTTCGTCTCTTTGCCTCATCCATTCTTTCCGTTTCCTGATGCGTTCTAGGGCTTCCTGTCTCGCTTCTTCTCGTATTCGCTCTTCTTCCCTTTTCCTACTTTGAGCTCCCAACAGTCTAGCTAGCATTTCATCGGTCAGAGGCTCCATAAATCGTTTCACTCGGCATCCACTGATGTAATTGGGAAGAATGTCTCCGTCTAGTGTGGCGAGATTGACTGCACCACTAGTGGAGATTCGATTTATGATCAGGGGACCATATCCGCGTTTTTGGAGCTTCTTTGCGTGCTGTTTTAGGGTGTATACCAAGACTAAATCACCTTCTTTGAGTCCCTTATCTTTAATATGTGAGTCATGGTATGCCTTTTGTCTCCGTTTAGCGGCATAGATGCCTGCTACCGCTTGCAATCTAGTCTCATGCAGCTTTTCGATTTGATCTAATTGCTGAGACAATTCATGACCGTTCCACTCATATTGTTGAGCTATTTTTAATGTAGGCACTAAGAAGTCAATTGGCAAGATTGCATTCTGCCCATACACTAGGTTGAAAGGTGTAGTTCCAATGGCCGTTTTATATGCCACCCGGAAGGCCCAAATTGCATGATGCAATTGTTTGTCCCAATCTGACCTTCCATTATTGACAATCTTTGTCAATACCGTACATAGTACCTTGTTGGAACTTTCAGCCTGACCATTGGCTTGGGGATGGTATGGGGCTGATTTTTTGTGGATCACTAGAAATTCATTCATTAGAGATTCAATGACTTCGTTTAGGAAGTGAGTTCCTCGATCACTTACTATCTCGATCGGTAGTCCAAAGCGTGTGAATATGTGCTCAAAGAGAAATTTTGCTGTGGTTTGAGCATCATTCTTTCTCGTGGCTTTTGCTTCTACCCACTTAGTCAAGTAATCAGTGGCTACTATGATGTATTCTGCATGTGATCCTCTGGCTGGTGGATTGATGGGTCCTATGAAGTCAATTCCCCACTTGGTAAATGCTCTTGCACAAACCATGGGTCTTAAAGGCATGTCGTCTCTTCGAATGGGATATTTCGCTCTCTGGCATATTTCGCAACTTCTCACGTATGTTTCAGCATCCATATGTAGAGTTGGCCACCACAAGCCTGCAAAGAGAATCATCTTGACCGTTCTATCTGCTGAAAAATGTCCTCCCGCAGCTCCTGCGTGTGCCATTTCTAATATGGGAAGATACTCTCCTTCATGCACGCACAATCTGAGTTGATTGTCTCTCCCTCGTCTAAACAGTTGTCTCCCTATGATCACATAATCCTTGCTCATTTCTTCTAGGGATCGCTTTCTTGCTAGGCTAGCTCCTATTTCGTGTTCTTTGGTTTTGAGGAAGTGCACTAATGATTTACTCCAATTAGGCGCTATGGTGGAAAAGGGTAAGGACACGTGATCCTCTGTGCTAGTTTCTTTGCATTCCACACAATTATTTACATGCTCGTGAACGTCCTTGGACATATCAGGCCAATATACGCCTAACCTCTTTAATTCTCGTATTGTTCCCTGCATTCCTTGATGGGTTTTCCACTTGTTTATGTGTGCCTGGTGAATTAATTGCTTCTGCTCGTCCTCCTCGACACATCTTGATAGGACACCGTTTGGTTCCTTATAATACATACTTCCCGCAACAATGTGTAAATTTCTTGTTTGAAGAATCTCTTTTTTGCTCTTCCTGTTGATTGGGTGCTGAGGGCCATGAGTGAGTATAGGAATTAGTCGTTCCGCCCACTTTGGACATACCTCAAGATTAAACAAATACGTATCAGGTAAATCATCGGGTACTCCGCTAGGTGGTTCTCCGTGTTTTAATCTAGAAAGGTGGTCTGCTCTCACATGTGTGTTTCCTTTTTTGACCACTACCTCAAAGTCAAACTCCATTAGTAACAAGAACCATCGTACCAATCTCCCTGTGTTGCAAGGCTTATTGACTAGATACAGCAAGGCTTGATGGTCAATGAAGAATTTGAACTTGTTGGCCAAGAGGTAATGTCTAAACTTTTTTACTGCGTAGACCATTCCTAAGCCCTCTCTTTCAGTAGTCGTGTAATTTCTCTCAGCTTGGTTTAATTGTCTACTCGCGTAAGCGATTGGATGATCAAGCTTTCCTTCATCGGCCGGTTGAGCCAGGATACATCCAATTGCATAGTTCGAAGCGTCAACATGGATATGAAAAGGCTTGCTCCAGTTGGGTGACTTTAGGATTGGGGCTGTACTCAGCCTCTTTTTAAGCTCGTTGAAGGCCTTCTCACACTCGTCCGTCCAAGTGAACTGAGTCAATAGACCGTATAAGGGCTTAGCTATTATGGCATACATGTGAATAAACCTACGGTAATATCCACAATGTCCCATAAAGGCTTGCACTTCCTTCGCATTCTTGGGTCTTGGTAAGTCCAATATGACTTTAATCTTATCCTCATCTGTAGATATTCCATTCTTTGAAACAATGTGTCCTAGGATTTTTCCTTGTCTTACCATGAAAACACATTTTTCTGGGTTCAAGCAAACTCTATACTGCCTACATTTATTGAATATTTTCCGCAGTTCCGGTATGTGGTCTGGTCGTCGATTTGAGTATGTACACAAATCATCTACGTATACTTCCATGCTTTTTCTCAGAAATTCTTTGAACACATGACACATCAATCGTTGGAAGGTGGCTGGCGCATTAGTGAGCCCGAAAGGCATCACTCTGAATGCATAGATTCCCCATTCAGTCACGAATGCGGTTTTATGCTGGTCCTCAGTTGCAATGGCTACTTGGTTGTAACCAGAGAATCCATCCAAGAAGCTATAGACCTCCTTGCCGGCCACTCTTTCCAAAAGATGGTCTGTGATGGGTAAAGGGAAGCTGTCGCGTATAGTTGCAGCATTTACCTTTTTTAAGTTGATACACACCCTTAATTTTCCGTTTTTCTTGGGCACTACAACTAGTGGCGATACCCATTCTGTGTGTTCAATCTCATAAATGAATCCTGCCGCTAGTAGTTTGTCAATTTCTTCCTTGATTTTGGCTGCATAGACCTCGTTATATGTGTAAGGGCGTTGTTTAGAAGGTTTCGCATCTGCTGTCATAGGGATTCGATGAGCGCATATGCTAGGTTCTACACCCTTAAGGTCTTTGTACGTCCAAGCAAATACATCTCGATATTCTCGGATAAGGTGTATGAGTTCCTCTTCTTCCTCGTCTGATACGTCTTTCCCAATATACGTGCACCTCTCTTCTCCGTCTTCTATCGTTACAACCACTTTTTTGGTTTGTTCTTTGTTATCATAGGCTTCTCCGTCTCGTGCTTCTCGTTTAGGCATTTGAGTTGCTATTTTCCTTTCTTCCACTTCGTATCTTTTAAAATGTTCTGGAACTTCGGAGTGGTCTGGTTCAGGTTCCACTTTACTTGTGTCCTCTCTATGCTCCTGCATTCTTGGGACAGTCTCAATTGCTAAGACTTCTGTCGGTTTTTCTTTTGGTTCTTTTTGCATAGTTTCTAAATATTGTTCTTCAGAGTCGAACTCTGGTTCCATTTCTATGCTTTCGTACTCTTCTTTCTCCTCTTCCTCTACAATTTCTCCTGCTTCTACTTCTTGGAGGATAACCATGTAGAGGTTCACATCATATCCTTCCTCGTCTATACAGTCGTTCATTGTCAATACTTCTTCATTCACACAAACGTCCAATGTGGCTAGGATTTCCATCCAGCCATGTGGTTCAAAGAGCTCATCTGAAAAAATTTGAGGCATATAATCGGGGTCTTCTACCGATCGATAATTAGGGTGCCCTATTGGCCACATTTGTTTTTTACACTCCTCCTTCTTGGCTTCTTTGCACATCCACAACTGGGCATCCTCGTGCATCCAAGATTGGTCACTTGATCCAGCACTGTGGATGGATAGGTCATCTTCTTCTTTGTGGACTGGATTCCATTGTAATGGAGGGACATCCCTATAAGCGAATGTGTGCAGGTTTATCTTGGTAGTGTTCCCTTGATGTTGGAGATACAATGAATCTCTGCCCCAATCTTGTACTACTCGCATCTGTCGCATGAATGGTCGTCCTAATATCATTTCATAATTGTTTGCTTTTTCGAACTTACAGATGGCCAATGTGTGTTCAAACTCTACTCCACACGTGGTTAACCTAATTCCTTCCAATATTCCTAGGGGTTTCTCTACATGTCCATCTGCCAATTGTAACTTCATGCGAGTGGGTCGTAAGGCTGGTTTACCCCACTTTTCCCAAATTTCCTTCGTTGCAATTCCTACTCCGGCTCCAGTGTCTAAGATGGCCTTGGTCATGTACCCATTGTAGTTGACAGGTAAGCATGTGTTACCTTCATCTCCTTCGCTAAATTCTCCTACTTTATCCACTGGAACACGTATTTTGGAGTGATTTTCTTTTTCCTTTCCTCTCATTTCTCCTTTCTCTGCAGGTTGTTCTATTTGATTTGCTAGCTGTCTCCATAAATGTGGTCTAAGTTGAAGCAACTCTTCCACCGTCAATTTACATTGCACCTTTGTTTTCTTAAGTTCTGTTAGATTGTGTGAACTCTCTTCTGAGTTCCCTTTTTCTTTCCCATGCACTGTGGGTGCTCGTATTATTACCGACTCTCTTTCATATTCTCCCATGTAATTAGGCAATGTTGAAATGCTCATTGTTTCCTCTCTTTCTTTATCAAACCTTGACACTTCCTCATATGCTTCCTCTAGGTTATGATTATGGTGACTATTTGCTCCTATTATCTCCTCAAAAGGAGGTGGACTGATTCCATCCTTTTTCCATTGCTCTTCTCTAATTCTTTTCCACAAGTCTTTGGACCAATCTTCCTCTAGGTCGGGTATCATGGATACCTGTTCTTCTTGAGATTTCATTCGTTCATTTCGATCATCTTCCCGACTAGGTTCCTTATTTCTAGGTTGTATGCACTCTTCATATAGTTCCTGTGCGATCCTTGTTTCAGGCAAAGTTGGGATAGTCTTTTCTAGAGTCGCCTGTGCTACTTCTATGAGCTTTTTGCATATCGCCAGTCTTTCTTTCTCTAATTCCCCTTGAGGATAGAGTCTTTCATGTTGTTCTAGGTTTGGTCCCAATTTGATTCTAGCTTGGTATGCTTTTAGCCACATGTCCAAGTCCTCGGGTTTTGGGTCAGCTAGAATTGATCCTGGCTTCATTGCCTCAGAGTTGATTGGTGGGGATTCAGGGATCTCCTCATGCGTTTTTTGTTCATTATGCTTTCTAGAAACTTTCGCTTGTTTTTTGCCGTCTTTGCTCTTGTTTCTTGCCCATTTTTCTTTGAGCTTTTCTCGTCTTCCTTTCCATTTCTGTACTTTGGTGTTTTGGGTATTCTCACATGAGTTCTCTGAATCCTCGACTATCTGAATGTTAGCGTCTCCTGTTTTATTGTTCTCTAGTTTCTCTTCCGGTTGTTTTCTTGTTTGTTGCTTTGCTTGAGCTCTAGTAATAGCTTTCAGCGGTACAGTGTACTCCTTATCACTTCCAGATTCTTCTATGACCTCTATTACATTGATTGGTGCAGGACCTTGAGTTTTTGTAGGGTTCTTAGGGCAATCTCTAAAAAGATGTTCTTTCCCACAATCACTACAATATCCTTCCCAAATCCTGGGTGGTGGAGGGTTGTAAGGTCGAGGACACTCCCGAATGAAGTGATCCCCTCCGCATCTATAACATGGTCCTCTCTGCACTGGTGGTCTAATGGGCGGTCTCAATGGTTGCTGTGTTTTGGGCATTGTATACATTAAAGTTGCAGTTTCCGCTCCATGGGTCTGATCAAATCCTTCATATCCATAATAAGCCACGTCATATACTGGTTCATATTCCATCATGTTGGCTTCATATGGATAGTACTCTCCTGGTGGAGGTTCATACCCTTGGTTGGTTGATTCTACATTGGTCGCTATTGAAGCTGGTATTATGGCTCTCTCCAAGTTTTCTTCCGGTTGAGTATACTTCACAGGTACCACTTGTTGAGGTTGAGACAATTGGGGTCCCAATACTGGTTGTGGTGGTGGGTACGGTGCTTGTTCGTATTGTCTTGGGGCTCCTACCGGATACGGATTGTATCTAGGCATCTCCCTACCAAGCTCTCTAGGTGGATATCCATAAGGTCGGTATTGTGGTGGATTGACAGGTCGTGTTTGCCTATTAAAGGGACAGTTCTCAGTTGTATGATTGGTATATTTTTGCTCGATGTGGCAGTATGAAGAAGTCCCTTGTTGTTGTTGTCTGTTGTGAGGGTACATTGGTTGTGCACCGGCTCCTCCTCTGGTACACAAGTGTGTGGGATGTTCTCCTCCACATAAGTTACACCTCCTCAACATAGGCACTCTTTGAGCTGGATATTGGTAAGCTCTCTGTCCTTGGACTCCTAGTTTCTTCGCTAATAGTTCTGCTAGTTCTTCCATATTACTAGAATTGGACGTCACTGTGCTTCTTGAGTCTTCTGATTTTGTGAGGTCGGTAGTACCTTTGAGATCCTCAGCAAGGTTATCTTCCAAGTCGATGCACTCTTGAAGACACTCACTCAATGTTTGCAGCCTCTTCACATACACAAGGGTTCTTAGGGTCCCATTAGAGAGTCCATCTAAAAACAATGAAATCATCTTTTGTTGAGTCGGTCTCTCAGCCGTAGGACATCTATCCACGTATTGGTTGAATCTTCGGGCAGCTGTCTTCACAGTTTCATTAGGGTTTTGCTTAAAGCTATGGATTAATGATGCAGAATTGTGCTTAATCCCTCTTTTTGTGAATTCTCCGATGAACTCTTGAAAGAATTGTTCCATGTTTCCAAATCGATTGGGATCTAAAGGTTGGAACCAAGTTAGAGCCGTTCCTGTGAGGGTGAGTCCAAAAGACTCATACTGCACGAAGAAGTCCTCTACTTGTTCTGCTCTTAGAACTTGTTTAAATTCGGCAATATGATCATATGGCTCCCCTGCTCCATCGTAATGGTTTCTCATAAACTTCGCTACTTGGATTGGTCTCAATCTCCTCATTGGTTCAGGTGGTCTGGGCATTACAGGGAAAACCGGGACAGCTGGTCGTAATGGAGGCATTCCTGGCTGTCCTCCCACAGGTGGTCGTGGTCTGATCGGTGGTCGGAAATGGTTCCCCATCCCTGTGTGGGTCTGATTATGAGTGTGCTCACCTGGAGTTGCAAACTGTACATGAGTACGGTTGGGCACACTTCTTTGACTGGTCTGTCCTGATGTGGTATGTTCCGTCTCTTGTTGATCTCCAAAAGGATTCTGCGAGGTAGTTGCCTGCTCCCTCTGAGGAAATACAGGCGCACCCATATATCTCAGCCGAGCCTTGTCTAGGACACCTACTGGCCAATATCTTCTTCGATTCTTATCTAGGTAAGTGAGTCTAGTTTCGTCCTCTGGGTCTTTCAACTCATAGAATGTCATGGGGCTCTCTCCTATTCCTTGAACAGGTACGTCAGTTTGGAGCAATAAGTCTGCTCCTTGAATCATGTAGACTTCCAACAAGTAGTCGTCTTGAGGTATCAAGTCTCCTCTCAAGACCCGTGATACTTGTGATCTGCCTCTAGGGGTGGTCACTAACTCTTCAGAGTTGTTGGGATCCATGAACTCTCCTCTTTCATTGATCTTCTCCGGAAATTCAGTTACTATATAGATGTGACCCATTTTGTCAATGTAAGCACCTCCCTCGTATTTGACAGCTGGTCGTGGTATGATGGTGACATCTTGTACTGTTGCCATTCTGGCAACAGACCTGTTTAAGCCATCCAGGTAGATCGGAATCTCCTGGGTATTTGTGGACACATATTGTAAGGCTGTGCGGTACTCACCTTCCACTGTAGACATGAAGTTCCTATGTGGTGCTGGACCTTGCATGTCTTCTGATGCCATGGGTATGTCTTCCTCAGATTCACTAGAGGTCTCTGAGTAGACGGAGTGGTGACTGACCTGAGCAGTGCTTCCTATAGAAGAGATGACACTCCTTCGGCTACTTAGCACTCTTCCTGACCTCAAATTCATCCACACACCTAAGCCTTCCTTTATACTTCCTAGATTCCCCTTGGTTAGCTCTCCTAAAGGCTCAAAGTGTCTGACTAAAGAAAGGGTTTATCTCGGCGATACCACTTCCTGGCGATACTGCTCTCGGCGATACGATACCAGAGCTCCAAACGATACGATACCAGACACCCAGACGATACGATATCAGTCTGGTGTCGCGATACCAGGTTTTATTGTCAGACGATACGATACCAGATATTGTGTCGCGATACTTCACTGGGAAATACCATGATACGATACCGGCAAAGTAGACGTTACGATACTGGAGATAAGAGGCGATACGATCTCAATGTGGTGTCGCGATACGATCCTTGACAGGAGACGTTACGATACCACCGCAGTAAGTGAGATCGCGATACTAATCTTGGCGATACGATACCACCGAAGTAGTGTCGCGATACCAAGACAAGCAGTCGACGATACGACACTTGAGAGGGCACGATCGCGATACTGAAGCAGTGTCGCGATACTAAAATCGTGTCGCGATACCACCGTATCAAACGATACGATACCACTCGATAAGGTGAGGTCGCGATACTAGAAACTTTAGGCGATACGACACCACAATGGTGTCGCGACACCAAGTATTAGTACCGGACGATACGATACCTCTGCAGCAAGCGCGATCGCGATACCAACTTAGCGACACGACACCAACAATGGTATCGCGATACCAAGATCGGTATCAAGCGATACGTTACCACAGAAAATGTACGATCGCGATACCAACTCGGGGTCACGATACCAGAAATGGTATCGCGATACCAAGGCAGGTATCAAGCGATACGATACTTCGGCGAGTATCGCGATACTAGGGAATTTTGGTATCGCGATACCAAAACTCAACCGATTGCGATACTCAAGCCAAAATGCAAATTTTTCCAAAGATTTTTTTACCCCCTTGCTCTTCTTACTCTCCTCTTCCCTCCTATACCTCTGTATTACACAAAAAGATGGCAAAGAAATCAGTTTCCCCCTCCCACGATACTGCGCATTTCCTTAATTACGTGTTTATGCATGTTTAGAGAGTTTTTGGCAAATAATCTGAGTAGAATCTCACCTCTATCTATCCTTGCTTGCACTTTGAGTACAATCTCTAGCCTTAAGAGCCTGAATTCCACGATACTTCACTCGCGATACCAGTCGCTGCTAGCAGACGATACCAGCACACAGTGAAGTGTCAAATGAGCCAAATTTTTGGTTTTTTATACTTTTTTGACAGAATTTGAAATTTGTTAATTTTTTTGGTAGTTTTGGGAATTTTTGGCTACTCCTACTCCTCTTCTCCTCACTTCTCCTCTCCTTCTAACCTAACCCTAGCTCTTCCTTCTCTTCCCTCCTCCTACACTTAAACCTAAAACTTATCACACACACCTCTAGGATGAGAAGTGACAAGTGCTGAAATGGAATACTACTCGTCAATGGACAAATTCACCTCTACAAGTACGATTCGATCACACTTGCTCTCTAACTATCACGAAGGCAACTTGGTGGTGTGCCTCCCCGGCAACGGCGCCAAAAACGTGTGTACTCGAGCCGCAATGACTCAAGGACTTGTACCAATGAGACTATACCTCGATTGCAATACAAGTGCATATAGTGGAGTCCTTTGCACACATTTAATTATCAATCCGAAGGAGTGACTTACCAAGTGTATGAAGACATTTGCACACGTGATAGAAAATGAAGTGAGTTAACTATCCAAGCAAGAAAAAAAGACTAATACTACCCACACCTACTAAAAAAACTGGAAGTGTTGCAGCAAGCCTACTTTCAGCAGTTTTGGTTTTTTGAGGTTTTCTCCCAGCCCAGAACTCCGAACATAGGCAATAGGGTACTCGTTTCGAAGCTCTCGACAAGACGAATCCAACGGTGGTGGTTTCACTCAATTCTGACCACTCTGCTGCAAGTTATAGCAGAAACAGTGAATTACGGGAACTACTAACACCCGCGTTTTTGCTTCTCCTAGCTTACGCACGCACTACAGCCACTCAAAACAAGGGGGAAGGGGTAGACAACAGTCCTACACTTGCATTTCAAGCATCACACACACATACATGAGCAAAATGAAGATCAAAATCAGCAAGGAAGAGGCAAACTCGAAATTTCAGAAGTGCTCTTCTTCACAATGACAAGAAGTCCTTTACAATGAGTCACTTTTGACTTATATACTAGTGCCCTAAGTTTGGTCCTTTCACACAAGAGACCGGCACTTTATTCACTAAATTGCTAACTTCCTACTAATGTACATGGGTAATTCACTAATCTTCTGAGGGGATGCATCTAGAGGACTCCTCTAGTGCATTTACAACGGAAATTATATACAAAAGTGGTTATGTTACAAAAAATTGTGTGTCCAGATCGGAAAAATTTTGGGGCCCGTCTTTTTTCTCTGCTTTCTGCGCTCTTTAGCTCTGCAACAAGGGTTATGATATTTCAGTGTTCATGTGTCAGCCCCTGTTGGAAGAGTGTGATCCTAGTGAGTTCATAGCAGAAGAAGAGAATGACGATGATCTAGAATCCATTGTGATGGATACTTACTTTGACTCAGAGGAACACTATTTAGAAGACATCGGAGTGTTAACCCAAAAAGAAGAAGAACCCCTCACAAGTATTAAAACGATAAATTCAAAGGAAGGAAGTGATGGAGGTCAAAAGAAAACGAAAAGAAAAGCAGTGAAACAAGAAGAGGAAGAATCATTGTTTGAAGTACCAGAAAATTTCAAGAAATATGAAGTGGAAGACCGAAAAATTTTGGTACGGATGCCTAAAAGAGAGGCCATTATAGGAGAAGCATATGACAATAAAGAAAAGACCAAAAAAATTGTAGTGACCATTGAAGGGAACGAAGAGCGATGTACGTACATAGGAGATGACCTAAGTGCAAAAGAAGAAGTAGAGCTTGTAGCTCTATTAAGGGAATATAGGGATGTGTTCGCATGGCATTATAGAGACTTGAAAGGAGTAGATCCAAAGATTTGCTCTCATACGACATATACATCTACATATGCATATACATATACATATACATATACATATACATATACATATACATATACATATACATATACATATACAAAAACATATACATATACATATACATATACATATACATATACATATACATATACATATACATATACATATACATATACATATACATATACATATACATATACATATACATATACATATACATATACATATACATATACATATACATATACATATACATATACATCTACATATACATATACATATACATATACATATACATATACATATACCTATATGTATACATATACATATACGTATACGTATACATATACAAAAACATATACATATACATATACATATACATATACATGTACAGATACATATACATATACATATACATATACATATACATATACATATACATATACATATACATATACATATACATATACATATACATATACATATACATATACAGATACGAATACGTATACATATACATATACATATACATATACATATACATATACATATACATATACATATACATATACATATACATATACATATACGTATACATATACATATACATATACATATACATATACATATACATATACATATACATATACATATACATATACATATACATATACATATACATATACATATACATATACATATACATATACATATACATATACATATACATATTGTTGGCACACAAAGCAACAGAGGAATCATGCACAATACGGCAACAAGGCCAGATCATTTTTCCCCATGGGTTATGTACAACTCAAGTGATTTTAATCACTACACAAACATTGTAAATCCCGTTTTTGGTAGAATAGACTCCATTTTGTGCAAGCCGAGGAGTCCTCGAGCTTGAGGAGTATTAGAAGTACCATCGTACCAATTTTCATAATTTTTAGACTTCGTTTGAGCCCTCAAATAAGCCCTGGAACCTAATTTTTAACTAGGCCGGACACTAGGTCTAGACAGGGCCAAAGCTAGTCAAAAACTATAAAATGAGCTAGAGAGCTCATTTTTGAGGGTAGATTGTAATTGAAACGAACTTGTAAGAGCATTTTGAAAGTAATCTAAAAGCTCCATTGATTCTCACTCTTTGTCTTACCTTGTGTGCGCGTGTGTGTGTATGTGTGTGCATGCTTGTGTGCTTCTCACTCACGCACTTGTGCCGCCACTTGCTCGAGGTCTTCATACCATCCTCACGTCTTCCCGGATTGACATTAAAGGAGGTGCTACTCATCATTGAGCTACACCAAATTTTGGCGCCGTTGCCGGGGATCGAGCTTTGAGGACGAGCGTGTGATGGTAAGACGTAGAGTTGACGCGTTGGAGTTGTAGGTATTTTCTTCACTCTCATCGATTTTCTTTTACTTTCTTCACCATCTTCATCACCATCATCATCATCCCCATCTCCCACCTCCATCTCCATCATCGCAAAAATTTCAGTTTTTTGACTATATCCCCATCTCCACCTCATTTCCCTCATTTCACTTGTGAGAGAGAGCGAGAGAGCGAATTTGCATGCGCTGTTTTTGCATGTTTCTTGAGCTATTTTGCAGGTTTTTTGCTGTACCATCATCCCCAGCAGTGTGCGTAGGTACGACAGGCTCTGCACAGTTCCCGAGACGACGATCTCTGTCTATCGCGACTGTAGCTCAGTGATGAGTAGCACCTCCTTTAATGTCAATCCGGGAAGACGTGAGGATGGTATGAAGACCTCGAGCAAGTGGCGACACAAGTGCGTGAGTGAGAAGCACACAAGCATGCACACACATACACACACACACGCGCACACACGGCAAGACAAAGAGAGAGAATCAATGGAGTGCTTTAGATTACTTTCACAAGCTCTTACAAGTTCGTTTCAATTACAATCTAACCTCAAAAATGAGCTCTCTAGCTCTTTTTATAGTTTTTGACTAGCTTTTGGCCCTGTCCAGACCTAGTGTCCGGCCTAGTTAAAAATTAGGTTCCAGGGCTTATTTGAGGGCTCAAACGAAGTCTAAAAATTATGAAATTTGGTACGATGGTACTTCTAATACTCCTCAAGCTCGAGGACTCCTCGGCTTGCACAAAATGGAGTCTAATCTACCAAAAACGGGATTTACAATGTTTGTGTAGTGATTAAAATCACTTGGGTTGTACATAATCTATGGGAAAAAATGATCTGGCCTTGTTGCCGTATTGTGCATGACTCCTTTATTGCTTTGTATGCCAACACTCCCCCCTTCCTAGCGTCTGTCGCCCCTGACAGACCTTTGTTCCCTCGGGTGGTCGATGTAATATTGGATGACATTGGTGGCCAGTTCATGTTCTCCTATCCTTAAGCCTCTTGCTAGATCGGCTTCCAATGCCTCCCAATTTATTGCACCGGGGGTCTCTGGTTGCGGGGTGGTGTAGTACTCTGAATACATTGCTTGTTCACAAGCAAACAGTTGAAGCAGATGTGTCGGCTTTGGCGCGAAAATCTCCGAGTGGTACTCCCAGAACCCTGATCTGAACATTTCTTCGAAGGTCTGTTTGTAGCAGGCGGGGAGGTATTTGATGCGTGCATGCCAAGCGTAAGCCACACGGATACTGGGGGTGGTGCTCATGTCATACACCAAGTCGTAATTTCCATTGCTAAACCCCGGAAGGCGTACCTGTGGTGCGGCTGCATTTCTAAAGGTCTTCAGCACCACTTGCATCATATCTAAGATTTTAAGCATCATTTGCGCTGCTACATCTTGCATGGGCTTCAAGCGCGGCATCCAGTGGCGAATGGTCCCCATCATATATGCTACCGATGGTGGTCCTTGTGGTGGCGCTATGTACGGGTAGTTCAGCCATTCCTTGCATTGCGCATTGTTCTGTACCTTGATATTAAATGCCTTCCACGACCTGCGGCGGGGGACTGGACCGTAGCATGGGTTGTACAGGAGGTGCAACGGCGCGTTGTTCCATGTGCGTAGCATTTCTGGATAAGTCTCTAAAAGTTTCTGCCGCCATGTTGGTTGACGAATCTTGCCTTTTCGCACCTCTGGAGGAAGGTCTTCGGGTTGAAATTGGGTCGCAAAAGTAGGAATCTGACCCGTGACTCTTTGTATTTCTGCATTATAATCAGCCAAGATAATATAATATGGCCTGTACTGGAGTTCCGATGAGAGAATCAGGCGTCTCGATGACAAGTTCTTGAAGTAATCTGATTGTAAAACAGTCTCCTCTATGACCCTCATAGCCTGATTTTGCACTACGGTGCGCTCTTCATGCGAGGTCCCTATTTCCTCCACTTGTCGTAACCATGGCGGCCGTGGTGCCTCGAACGTGTCCTGCGCTTCTTCTGTTTGTTGGCCTCCTGGGAATGGTTGCGGATCATATTCTTCATCAAACGTTTGTTCCACAGGAATTTGCACAACTTCTTCGTCCGTGGGAGCCTCCGGAGGGGAAGATGGCCTCTCATATTGTAGTAGGCGTGTCTGCAATTCAGTTACCTGTTGCTGGAGATCTTTTATGGCCTCTGCGTCGGAGGGAAGCGAAGCTGCAGAGGGGGTGGTTGGAGGGGCAGCTGTTGGGCCTTGTTGGTGTTCCTGCTTCAGTTGTCCTAGCTCCTCCGATAGCTTATCATGTGCTTCGAGTAGCATGGCATAATCTTCCAATATAATCTTGATATTATCGGGGGTCACTGCTTGAAACTTGGATGGGCTGATGGGTGCCCCCGGTGTGCTCTCAATAGCTGCCTCCAGGTTCTCTTGATTTTGTATTTGCAGACGTCTGTTCTCTTCCTGAGCAGCCGCAAGATGGCGTTTAAGTAGCGCCATATTTCGCTGAAGTTTTGAGTTGCGTTCCAGTTGTGTCCGTAGGTGACTTTCTACCACCTGCACTGCTTCCTGATCTACGTTCTGTAGCTGTACTTCCAATATATTATGGGCGTCTTGGAGGGTTTGGAACTGTGTGTGGAGGCGAGCATTCTCCTCTTCTAGTACCGCAAGGCGGAGCTGTAGTGTCGCTGAGTGCTCTTGCAGGCGTGCGTTTTGTTGCTGGAGCTGAATGTAATCTGTTCTTAAATTTGATATACAAGCCAACATGGTGTCCAATGCATTACCTATAGATGAGTGGGGGGTGTTTACTGTGGAAGATGCATGGGAAGGGAATTGGGGAAGGGAGACAGTGAATGATGTGTCTACGAAAGTTGTGTGTGTGGGTGAAATTGGTGGAGGGGGAATGGGAGGAGGTGAAACCGTGGGTGGAGGTGCCGTGGGTGGTGAAATGTCCATACCTTCAGGAGTGGGTGTTAGTGTGGGGCCTGCCATATATATTGGTATGGTAGGTGGTGTGTGTGTGGAAGTGGTGAATAGATGTGACGTGGGGTGGGGAGCTGAAAAGACAGGGAATGGTTGAGGGCCTGGTTGAAAAGCCCTAGCAAAGATGTCCTGGAGGGATTGTAGAAATGGAGAGAGGGATATCGGGGGTTGGGGTCGTAAATTTGAGGAGGGCTGAAAGGGTTGCGTGGTAGCAGGGAAGCCCATGAATGTGGATCTGGGGTCAGGATGACCGGTGGCTGAAGGCATTGGGGATGGTTGTCCTAGGGCAGGCTCGGGAATGGTTTCGGTGGGTGGTAGGATATTTGGAAGTTGACACACTGAGGGGTAGGAACACCAAGGGAGCTCTAGAGTAAATTTCTAACAATGCAAAAGGGGGAACAAGGGTCATTAAAAAAGTGTCTGAGATAAATTGTCTGTCAATTGAAAGGTCTACTTGGAGCTAATCTTGGGATTTATGCAGGCCTATTGAGAAGCAACTGAGAGTATCCAAGCAACGGTGTGGCGCACGCTTGAGAATCAACTTCTCGAGCACTAAAGAGCAAGGTTCGGCAAGAAAGGTCGGAATATTCTCAACTCCTCTTCGTCAATTCCTAGCTTAGGCTAAGAACGATTAGAAGTAGGAGTAAGTCAGGGCGACGATAGGCCACTATCAAGTTGAAGACTACCTAAAAACTCAAGTTCAAGCTAAAAACTTAATCTCTGTACTGTCGACAACATAAAGGAAAGAACCTAACGTGGAACGATCAACCTGAAAGTACGAAGAACATTCAAGTATTCCGGGCGACGTAATAGCAGACAAGACTTTAAACACGAGAAATAACTAAAAAGAATCAAGTGACTGGTACCAATTGATCGACAACGAGGTTGTACTCTGGGCAAAGAATTGGGCTACTTAGATAGGCATATGAACCTTAGATCAGGACGACACCTAGTAAGAGAGAGACAAAGCCTTAGATCTTCAGAGGCTAGTGTCAACCACACTGCTAGGTCCTGGGCCCAGCAGTTGAGCCACCAATCGAACTACCCTAGCTCTGAGACCAGTGAGTCAGAGATGTCTCAAGGCATGGACAGACCTACGGGAAGTTCAGGAGTGCCTTACTTATACAGGGTGGAAGGTCCTTACAAAACGCAGTTGGAATACCTTAGGACCAACCGATTAGGTGCGAGCATCTATGAGGACGGCCTAGGAAGATCAGTGGTCCAGATTAAAAACCCTGACCAATCCATAGGACTAGAGCACCCAGCTATCAAGTTTGAAAACGGTGCATACCTGGACAAGGAAGGAACCATATACGTAGTCACCAGTCATCCAGATAGGACAGATGAATTTGGAAATGTAATTTCAGAAACGGACTTAGGTGACTTGGAACAAGGAAACATGGGAGTGGAACCTAGAACCCCTCGAGGTAAATCAGTTCTCACTAGGATTATCACGCCTGAGTGGGTCCCCCAAGATAACAAGTGCATAGATTTGCTTCTCAATCGAGAAACGGACGAAGCCTTTTGGAGGTATAAACCGGATCACCCAATTGATATAGGAACAATCATGATCTATGAGTTTAAGGATCCAGATAGCCCAGGTAGAGTGACCTACTTAGACCACACTTCGGAGAGGATCTTTGTGGTGACAGAAAATGATAGGCATGCTTACACTTGGAAGGGCGAATTCATTTTCCCCCAACCAAGATCAAATGTATCCTATGGTCAACCTGGAGCTGGAACATCCCAGGCTCATGGTATGCAAAGAGACAGAAGTAAAGATAGACCAGAAGTAAGTTTTGCCAATCCAGTGGGCAGAGAAAGAACAAGAACGGAGACGAATAGGGTAGAACCTGAGATGCTTAGAGCCCACAGGAACCAAAGAAATGTAGATGGATTCCCTCTGCCGAGGCCTAGAGAGCACACAAGAACTTTGAGACCCACCCAGCTAGTTAAGTCCATGAAGAATTACTTTGACGGCACAGGAGATCCCTATGATCATGTGGCGGAGTTCAAGCAAGTCTTGAGAGCTGAACAAGTTGAGGATCTATTCACGCAGTACAATGCCTTCGGTCTGACCCTAAGGAATACGGCACTTACATGGTTTCAGCCATTGGATGAGCGCCAGTTCAGGAGCATAGACCAACTCCTAGAAGCATTTATTATTGAGTTCTCCAAGAGTGGCATAAGACACAACACCTCCTCACTGATTCACAGCTTCAAGCAAACCCCTCAAGAGACTGTGAGACTTGCCGGAAGAAGATTTAGGCAATACCTTGAAAGATATCCTGTTTCGGAGCTACCCACATCTGCCAAACAAGTAGCCTTATTCCTTGATGGATTGCTGAGTACGAAATTGAGATCCTATGTGTATCTGAAGGACCCTAGGACTATAGAAGAGTGTGTACGCATGTGCATTGACATTGAAGATAACCTAGGAGAAGAGCTAGAGCTGTCCAAAATTTACAAAGATTCAGATAGTGCATCTAGTCAATCTTCCACACAAGCCACATCAATTGAGGAACTTGCCGAAAAAGTAGCTCAGAAATTAGGAGTAACTAGCAAACAAATCCCAAGGTTTGCTCCTGTGAAAAGGTGCTATACATGCGGTGGTGACCATATGGTGAACGTCTGTCCCATTATGGCTCAACCCCAAGTAAACCCTAGTAGCCAGTACTGCACCATAGAACGGAGATACACCAACCACACCGCACAAGATTGCCCATACAACAAGCAGGCGGTTAGGCAACCCTACCCTCAGCCCTACCAACAAGGCAGATACCAGAACCAGTACCCTCCACAACCATATGGCAGGCCACAACAAAATTTCCAACCTCAATATCAAAACCAACAAAGGCCTCAGCCTGTGCTAGCACAACAACCCCCAGCCCCAGCTAATGTGATTCCGGTAAACTGCTGCAGAAGAGAACCTGAATAGAGCTATAGTCCCTGTAACATCCTTGATCTCTGAAAATGACCCAAGTGATCATAGCTTTGATTCTACCCATGTGGATAGCCCCCAGGCTTACTACATGCAGTCTCCAGAACATGGTGAGTCCTACTATAGTGAAGAGCCGAATGAACCTAGTTGGGAGTCAGATTACACGAACGTCATGTATGCAAACCCCAATTCTAGGCCTCAACCTAGGCAGGTACGACCACCAATTCCTAGAGGACCATGCTACCGATGTCAGGGGGATCACTTCATTCGTGATTGTCCCTTGCCTCCGCCCACACAACCTCAGTCCGTAACTATCCAAGGCTTTTGCCAAGACTGCGGAAAAGAGCATCTCTTACGAGATTGCCCAAAGAACCCCAATAGCATGCCAAAAATCACCCCTATCAACGTTGTGGGGTTAGTGGTAGACTCCTCAGGAAGTGTCACTTCCACTGCACCAGTACAGGTAGTCACTAGGGCTCAGGCATTGCAGTAAAACCAAGGGGTAGGCCAGGAAAAGAGCCCAGATGCTAGCGATACTGAGAGCCAAAATAAAAAGAGAACAAGAGCTTGGAGAGATAGCCGCGAACGCATGAAAAGGCAGTGGGCAAAGAAGATGAGTGAACTTGAGGAAAGTCTACGAGAAACCAAGGCTAAAATCATAGAGATCACATCTCAACCGCACTCTCACACATTCCCACCGCTACCATCCCCATCACCCTCCATCCCTTCACCCTCTAAGACAGCCCACGCAACCCACCCACCACCCCAAACAGGATCGGTATTAGCTGATCCCACTCCCGAAGACATAGACATGATGCTTAAAGCATATCAGGCCAGAATCCAAGAAGGGCCAAACGTCACGGATCATGACAAGTGCTATCCTAGAGCTGACCTAGAGATAGAAAGAACCAAACTATGCGCGAAAATGGTCGCATTGGCTCAGACTATGTTTGAAGCCAGTTGCCTTTTCAATTACTCAGGCTCAGCCAAAACGCAATTACACTTGGATGGATTCCTAGAGAAGTTAGAGAGGATAATTGCAAGATCTGACAAGGAAGAAAAAAATCAAGACCAAGAAAAAGCAAGCAAAAACATGAATCATTCCCAATCGGAAGTTTATGTGGCCAATTCCACTAAACCAGACAGTTTCCCCTCCTTAGAAAGAATAGAGCGGCTAATTGCACAGTCAGAAAAGGAACCTACCCCTCAAAGGAAGGAAAGGGCAAGAGAACGGATAAGCCAGCCTCTTCAGGAAGCCCATGTGCCTCCTCAAGAAGCTTATCTTCCCCCCCAAAAGGCAGATGAGCCTCCCTCGAAAGCTCAAGTACCTCCACAGGTTGCCTACATTCCTTCTCAGGGAATGTGTGAGCCTGTTCGAAAAAGTAATAGAATAAGTAACCCTCCCCAAGAAGCTTGTGCTCCAGCCATTTGCGAGAACGAGGAGAGAGTCAACAACAAAATAAGCCCTCCTTCCCAGGTTGCTTATGCGCCCAAGTCTACGGAGCCAGACACTTCTTCTTCTATGAATCGGTTTGCACCAGACTTCCTACGAGAGATTCAAGAAGACAAATGGGATAACGAAAGCGAGGTCGCCCCTCCTTTTGAACTTGTGGACGAGGCACACGACCAATTCCCACAAGACATCCCATCTATTTACGGGGAGCATGAGAGTGTTCAGTCTCACGAGAGATTAGACTTTGAGTCTAATTCCATACAAGAGCTACCCCACTTCACAGGCCCATGGGAAGCAAAGTCCACATGTATGAGAGCACCCACAGTCATGGTAAGGAACGACGACTCAGTCATACCTAGGAACACAGAGGTAGTGAAGAACACTAACGTGCAGTGTAATCTCAAGTTAGAAGAGCTACTCAAGGTTAGACCTGAATTATGGAAACATGTAGCCAAACAAGTACCAGAGATAGCCAAACCTCGTTCCCAGGTAGGATCCCATAGGACAGTGCTAGAAATTCCCTTGGATAAGATAGGAGATATGTGTGAAGGTGAAGAAGGAAACACCTATCTTCCCATCACCTACCAGGAGTACACCACCAAGGCAAATTTGGACTCAGGTGCAGGAGTTGCAATTGCCACAACCTCCTTATGGAAACGTTGGGGCAAGCCGGCACTCAGGCCGACGAGAATGAAATTGCAGATGGCCGATGGTCACATAGAGAGACCCCTAGGATTGCTAGAAGGAATAACTCTCACCACTTGTGGTGTCGAGTTTGAACATAGCTTTGCTATATGTGACTTCAGCAAAAATCATGCCTATGAGATGATTTTGGGAAGACCATTTATGCGACAATTGCAAGTGGTACAGGATTGGGGAACCAACTCCTTGTATTTGCAACACTTGGGTGTTACGACCAAAGTCAATCTCAAGGATTATTCTCATAGAGATGTCCCTCCTATCCAATGGAATCCCATCCATAGAGCTAAAGATGACACAGAATCGGTGCATTCCATAGGGTCTGGATCCTCATGGATGCATGAAGACACCCACTTATGGATGTGCAAGGTAGCAGTAGAGGAAGAGAAGAGAGAAAAGGCCAGAGAAATAGGTGCGAACGAAACCCATAGACCCATTCAAGACCCAGCCTATGCACCTATAGTTTTTCTAGACGAGGAATTCGAACCCCATGGCTGGGCAGAAATTTTAGCAACCATGGACGTAGCCATCAACGAAGAACAATGGACACCTCACTGTGATGAGGATGGCTATGACATTTCAATCTTCTCCATAGAGCCAATCATGGGAGAGGCAGTTCTAGAAGAATGTGAACCTAGCCCTGATGCATTTGAGGATGCAAGTGACTCCGATCTAGAGTCAATCATTATGGACCCTCCATTTGCATCAGATGAAGAATACTTCCATGAAGTAGAATTTCAACCCCAGAGGCATGGAGAGCTGACAAATGACGTAAGATTAGCAACACATATAACCCCGAAGGAAGAAGGAAAGAAACGAAAGAAGAGAGAAGCCTTACCAGAAGAGGAAGAATCTTTGTTTGAGGTCCCAGAAAATTTTAAGAAGTATGAGATAGATGATAGGAGAGTCATGATAAGAATGCCTAAACGAGAGGCACAATCAGGAGAGGCCTATGATAACAAAGAGACCACCAAGAAAATAGTAGTGGCCATAGAAGAAGGAGAGGAGAGATGCACGTATATAGGTCATGACCTAACAGCGGAAGAAGAGCACGAATTGATTGCCTTGCTAAGAGAATACAGAGATGTATTCGCTTGGAGTTACAAGGATTTGAAAGGGGTTGACCCAGACATATGCTCACACACTATTCCCATGACCTCAGATGCTAAACCCTCGAAGCAAAAGCCTTATACATATAACGATAATTACGCTGCTAAGATCAAAGAAGAGATAGATATGCTGGTTGAAGCTGGATTTATCTATGAAATTGAACACACTGAATGGGTATCCCCCATCGTAGTGGTGCCCAAGAAGAATGGCAAGCTGCGTGTGTGCATTAACTTGAAAAAGGTTAATGCCGCCACGATTCGAGATAACTATCCGCTTCCCATCACAGAACATCTCTTAGAAAGAGTGGCAGGCAAGGAAGTGTACAGCTTCCTTGATGGATTTTCTGGCTACAATCAAGTAGCCATAGCTCCAGAGGATCAGCATAAGACAGCCTTTGCCACAGAATGGGGCATTTTTGCTTTTAGAGTAATGCCATTTGGGCTTACCAATGCACCAGCCACCTTCCAGAGGCTGATGTGCCATGTGTTTAAGGAGTTCCTGAGGAAGAGTTTAGAAGTCTATGTTGATGATCTCTGTGCTCATTCCAATGTTAGACAAACCCATATTCCTGAACTCAAACAAATCTTTGACAAATGTAGAGAATATCAAGTCTGCCTGAACCTCGAAAAGTGTGTTCTTATGGTCAGGCAAGGCAAGATCCTAGGACATATAGTGTCAAAGAATGGCATATCTACTGACAAAGAAAAAGTGAGAGCCATAGCGGAGTTACCTAGGCCAAAGAATGTCAAGGAAGTACAAGCTTTCATGGGGCATTGCGGTTATTATCGACGATTTATACACATGTATGTTGTCATTGCAAAGCCCATGTACGGACTTCTGACTAACTTTGAGTGGACGGATGAATGCGAGAATTCCTTCCAGGAGCTTAAACGAAGATTGTGTTCAGCACCAATCTTGACCACACCAGATTGGAATAAGCCATTCCATGTTCATGTTGATGCATCCAATTATGCTATAGGATGTGTGCTTGCACAACCTACTGGTGAAGGTAATATGGATCTTCCAATTGCCTATGCCAGTAGACAATTGAATGCGGCTGAAGGGAATTACACCACTACAGAGAGAGAAGGCTTAGGCATGGTATATGCAGTTAAGAAATTTAGACACTATTTGCTTGCAAATAAGTTTAAGTTTTTTACTGATCATCAGGCATTGTTATATCTTGTAAACAAGCCATGCAATACAGGAAGATTAGTGAGATGGTTTCTCTTGCTAATGGAATATGACTTTGAGGTCGTGGTAAGGAAAGGTAGGACTCACTTACGAGCAGATCACCTCTCCAGGCTCACCTCGGGAGAAGCCCCACAAGGAGTGTCAGATGACCTTCCTGATGCTTACTTGTTTAAGTTGGAAGTGGTGCCGCAGTGGGCCAAGCCACTAGTACCAGTATTGATATACGGACCTAATCATCCAGTGGTGAACACACGGAATCGAGAGATCGTAAAAGCCCAAAAGTACCACATCATGGCAGGAAGCATGTACAAGCACACAGATCAAGGGATCTTGGCTTGTTGCGTAGAAGAGGATGAGTACGCTAAATGGTTGCAATTAGCACATGTAGGTGCGTTAGAGCAACACCATTCAAAGCAACGAACGTTGCAGACTCTAAAAAGATTCGGAGTGCATTGGCCAACTATGGAAGCGGATGTCCAAAAGTTGTGCAAGGAATGCCCAATCTGTTGCACTAAACCACCTGTGGAACATGCCACTCTCTATCAAGTATCCATTGTGCCAGATTGGAGTGAACCTCTAGTATCATTCTTGCGGACAAACACATTCCCCCCAGACATGACTCTAGCTAGGAAAAGGAGTTTAGAACAAGAAGCCCTGGATTATTCACTCATAGGTGATAATCTATATAAGCGCGGTAAAGATGGTTACCTGAGGTTATGTGTCCATGAAAGTGAATATCTCAAAATCTTGGAGACTGCTCACCAAGGTGTAGCAGGAGGACACTTTGGACCAGATCGGGTGATCAAGGCAATATTGTTTGCGGGCTTCTAGTGGCCTACCCTTCACATGGATGCACATACTTATGTGAAACGGTGTGATGTCTGTCAGAGGACTCAGTATCCTATACGCAAAGATGAGATGCCACTGAAACCTATGATGGGTGGACGTGCATTCTCTAAGTGGGGAATAGACTTCGTAGGTCCTATTAATCCCCCAGCTAAGGGTTCTCATGCGGAATACATCATTGTGGCAACAGATTATCTCACCAAGTGGGTAGAGGTAAAAGCTACAACCAAGAACGATGCTCAAACAACTGCCGAATTCTTGTTTGAGAATGTATTCACGAGATATGGGCTACCCATAGAGCTTGTAAGTGATAGAGGCACTCATTTCTTGAACGAAGTGATTGAAAATCTACTCCAAGAATTCTTGGTAATACACAAGAAGTCTGCCCCTTATCACCCTCAAGCTAATGGACAAGCTGAGAGCACTAATAAGATTTTATGCAATGTACTGACGAAACTAGTGAACACTAAACGCTCTGATTGGGACAAACAGCTACACCATGCTGTTTGGGCATACCGAGTTGCCTACAAAACGGTACTCCAAGCCACCCCCTTTCAGATGGTATTCGGCCAAAACGCTGTGTTACCCTTGGACTTCTTGATCCCTACATTGAGAGTAGCACAAGAGCACGAATGGACAGGTCATGAGCTCTCCTCTAGGATTTTTGACCTTGAACGATTAGGAGAAACAAGACTGAGAGCCGCTGCAGGGATATATGCAGCCAAGAAGAGACAGAAGGCATATTTCGATGCCCATGTGAAGGATAAGGGCTTGAAAGCAGGAGATCTAGTCTTAGTCTATACACTAAAACAACACGCGAGGAAGCTAGAAAAGAGAGGCTACGGACCTATGATCATCAATAGGATCTCCACGAGCGGAGCAGTACAATTGGCCACATTAGAAGGTGATGTTCTCCCAAATTATATTAGCGGTTGCAGAGTCAAGTTATATCAAGAACCCCTCACGGAGGAAATGCTCAGTCGACTCAACACTGCTAAGAAACGCAAAGAGGAAGAAAAGCGAGTGCGAGAAGAAGCTCAAGCTGAAGCTTTAGAACGCATCAGAAGGATGAAATTACGAAGGCAAGGCAGAGATCAGCCTGGAGCGAATGACTATGCAGACCAAGGATTTCCCATAGCCATGTGTGATGTTGCAGGAACAAGCTCGCATAGGATAATTGATAGACGTCCTTTCGTAACCTTAGATATAGGACAAGGAAAGAGTGCAAGGACCGTAAGAGCCTTGATTGACTCAGGAGCAGCCACTAGTGCTGTTAAATTGTCTTACTGCCAAGAATTACAATTGACTGTCAATCCTCTGGAAGCATATCTTATAGGATTGGGAGGAGTGGAAACCCCTTGCATGGGCGAGGCGGAACTTCCCCTTTACATTCATGATGAGGCAATGACAGTTAAAGTACTGGTGTGTCAAGATGAAGATCTCACTGAACCTCTAGTCTTGGGTCAAGATTGGATCTATGACCAAGCAATTAACTTAAACCTAAGAAGTGGACTTCTCCAGGTTTGGGTCAATCATAGTCGAGTTACAGTAGAATTAGACAATGGAGCACTCAAGGAACTAGGAAAGGCACAGACTCCTGGTCCTTCCAGGGGTACACATGAAGATGACCATGCTGTTCTTGTTCAAAACCCTGTGTTGCAGAGGAATGACATTTGCAAAAAAGGAGTCAGGGATGCAACGGAACTCCCTTCTTTTCCAAAGGCCAGAAGGAGGCAGCAACCAAAGGCGGATCACAAGCAGAAGAAGCAGAGTACTACCTATGTCCGAGATCAAAAATACCTGCGCAGCAGAATGTCCGAGAAAATAAACCAGGTGTGGGTGCGGAAAGGCGAACGACCGGGTGCACCACCGTCAACTACACGGGCAGAGCCTCTTATTAGTAACCAACAACACGACGCTAATAAGAAGTCTTTCAGAAATTCTTCTGCTAAAGTAAAATCTATTTGGGTGCCCAAGAAGTCGATGAAGGCAAGCCCACAATCAAGACAAATTTGGGTGCCTAAGGCTTGCTTGAGGGCACAAGTAGCTACGCCAAGGCCACAACCTATGCAGCGTAACCCATCTACGAGTACAACCAGAATTCCCTCGTGCTCAACACTTAGGAACACACCAAGACCCATGAGCATGCATGTAATCACTTATAAGTGGGTACCTAAAAGGCCCCATTCCCAAACAGCGACACCGACACAGCTCTCTAGAGTCTCTACGAAACCGAAAGCAAAGCCCATCCACTGCATGTGGCAGTCTAAGATCTGTAATAAACCCCCCGACCCCGATTTGTAAATTCACCCCACCTACTAACGGCATTAGTCTCCTAGGAATACACAAACGTTAACTACACTCACTGTCTTCGTGCACTTACTAACCACTAACTCATCATCTGCCTCATGTTAATGTTGTAACGGGGACAGCAACGGATTTATTCTGTCCATTACGATGTTAACACATGCTTCTATATTCTCACAGAATCAGAAGGCAACCAGTAAAATGGCAGAAGCGACAGGTTCGGGCTCACAAGTAGGGATACTTACTGCGGGAATTGATGTGGATAGTATACCCGTGGATGTGCCCCCGACTGAACGACCAGTGGAGATGCTACACCTTCAGCAACTCCCGGTGCCAGATCCACCTACAGGAATCGCGGAAAGAGTTCATGCCAATTCTCATTGGTTCAATGGCATGCCCGGTCCGTTAGGTGAGGCCAAGTATATCTGGGAGTCTAAATGCGAGTATGACAGATCATGGGTGCGATTCCAATTTTTCTCCAAGGAGTTCGAGACTTTACAGAACACCGAAGATCTCCAGACCATATGGCAACGAGCAGGATTGGCGGAATATTTTGAAGCCCCACTACCTAAACCCGATCTCCTCCGATGTTATTATTTGGTCTCCACATTACAAGCTCATGAAGATAAGGACCAACCCGGATCATTTGTTCTCCCCTCACTGCTGGGCAACAACGAGTTGAAGAGGTTTGAACTTACTGTGGAGCTGGTGAGTGATGCTTTAAATATGCATGGCACGCATGTACCCTCAGAAAAGGATGCTCTCGTTCCCACCAACATGAAGGACAGGAAACTAGTGAAGCTGAAAGACATGGCAGCACTCACCCCAAATGTGTCCATCCCTCTCCGAATGTGCATGCAACATTTCGCCTTCCCCGGTCAAGACCGATTCACGCAACCACACAAGAAGATCTGGTTTGCTCTCTACTTGGCGGAAGCAGGTGCGTTACCTATTAAACTACCAATGTGGATTATAGATCAGTTGTATGAAGCAAACAAACGGGCATCTAGGAAATTAGTGGTGAACGGATGCTGTGCACTCACACGCATCATTTATCGATGCTTGGCATATGATGTCCCCATTGAGCGTGCCTTAACTTGGGCACAATTACAAATGTTTAAAAGGCTCAAGACATCCACACATCAGTCCAAGCGCATGAGGGGCGCGATCCCTTGTGTCCAGACAAGGGAAGTCCTGACTACTCCTGAGGCATCACCATTAAGAGAGGGCACGGTACCTCCCTTTACCATTAGGATACCCAGGTCGGAATCCGACACTACGACACAACCTACCCCATCGGCTCCTCCTGTCACACCTGAATTCGAATTTGCAGCCACTGGAGAGGCTGAAGGACTGGACCCCCAGGATTTCGAAGCATTCCTACAAAGCACACAATTCTCTGATGTGGAGTTTTACTCAGAGGCAGAGGAGCAGGGCACATCCTCACGAAGAAGAAGAAAGTCTACAGACGGTAGACATGTCCATTGGAGTGACACTCAGGAAAGTCAACAACACGGACACCCGGAAGAAGAAGAAGCGTATGAAGAAGAGACCACTGAAGCCCCAGCATATACAGCAGAACTCCGAAGGCTGTATCAGATTATGGAAAGAGTACGATCGCAGCAATTACTCACTGAACAGAGCAGCAGAGTACTTATGACTCAGTTGTTGGAAGAAGCGGGAGTTGACTCAGAGTACAGGGAAGGTCTCTTATTGATGGCAGAAACATATGGAGTTGTAGAAGCTGTGCGCATTGCCATTCAGAGGCCTTCAGTTCAATATGACCCACGAAGGTTTCAGACACGACCTCGCCCAGGTAAAAATATACAAATTCTTGTTACAGTTGTAGAAGAGCCGACTACTACACCTGAAACTATCAGAACAACCTCCCAGACAGCTAGCCAACAGCACCCAGCCACCCATGAGGAGTCCACCGAACCACTACCAACTACTCCCCCACCATCACCTCCTAGAAGAGAAACAGTAGAAACCACATCGACTACTCAACCCACCGACCCTACCTTCATCTTCCGTACTCCGATCTCCAGTGCCACCCTATTCTCTACCACTGATAATCCTATCTTCGAAGACAACCCCAACACTACACAATCCGCCGAACCCCTTCTAGACCCTGCCCTAGGGCAACCATCCCCAACGCCCTCAGCCACGGGTCATCCTGACCCTAGATCCACATTCATGGGCTTCCCTGCTACCACGCAACCCTTTCAGCCCTCCTCAAATTTACGACCCCAACCCCCGATATCCCTCTCTCCATTTCTACAATCCCTCCAGGACATCTTTGCTAGGGCTTTTCAACCAGGCCCTCAACCATTCCCTGTCTTTTCAGCTCCCCACCCCACTTCACATCTATTCACCACTTCCACACACACACCACCTACCATACCAGTGTATATGGCAGGCCCCACACTAACACCCACTCCTGAAGGGATGGACATTTCACCACCCACGGCACCTCCACCCACGGTTTCACCTCCTCCCATTCCCCCTCCACCAATTTCACCCACACACACAACTTTCGTAGACACATCATTCACTGTCTCCCTTCCCCAATTCCCTTCCCATGCATCTTCCACGGTAAACACCCCCCACTCATCTATAGGTAATGCATTGGACACCATGTTGGCTTGTATATCAAATTTAAGAACAGATTACATTCAGCTCCAGCAACAAAACGCACGCCTGCAAGAGCACTCAGCGACACTACAGCTCCGCCTTGCGGTACTAGAAGAGGAGAACACTCGCCTCCACACACAGTTCCACACCCTCCAAGAAGCCCACAATATATTGGAGGTACAGCTACAGAACGTAGATCAGGAAGCAGTGCAGGTGGTAGAAGGTCACCTACGGACACAGCTGGAACGCAACTCAAAACTTCAGCGAAATATGGCGCTACTTAAACGCCATCTTGCGGCTGCTCAGGAAGAGAACAGACGTCTGCAAATACAAAACCAAGAGAACCTGGAGGCAGCTATTGAGAGCACACAAGGGGCACCCATCAGCCCATCCAAGTTTCAAGCAGTGACCCCCGATAATATCAAGATTATATTGGAAGATTATGCCACGCTGCTCGAAGCACATGATAAGCTATCGGAGGAGCTAGGACAACTGAAGCAGGAACACCAACAAGGACCAACAGCTGCCCCTCCAACCACCCCCTCTGCGGCTTCGCTTCTCAACGCAGAGGCCATAAAAGATCTCCAGGAACAGGTAACTGAATTGCAAACACGCCTACTACAATATGAGAGACCATCGTCCCCTCCGGAGGCTCCCACGGACAAAGAAGTTGTGCAAATTCCTGTGGAACAAACGTTTGATGAAGAATATGATCCGCAACCATTCCCAGGAGGCCAACAAACAGAAGAAGCGCAGGACACGTTCGAGGCACCACGGCCGCCATGGTTACGACAAGTGGAGGAAATAGGGACCTCGCATGAAGAGCGCATTGTAGTGCAAAATCAGGCCATGAGGGTCATAGAGGAGACTGTGTTACAATCAGCTTACTTCAAGAACTTGTCATCGAGACGCCTGATTCTCTCATCGGAACTCCAGTACAGGCCATATTATATTATCTTGGCTGATTATAATGCAGAAATACAAAGAGTCACGGGTCAGATTCCTACTTTTGCGACCCAATTTCAACCCGAAGACCTTCCTCCAGAGGTGCGAAAAGGCAAGATTCGTCAACCAACATGGCGGCAGAAACTTTTAGAGACCTACCCAGAAATGCTACGCGCATGGAACAACGCGCCGCTGCACCTCCTGTACAACCCATGCTACGGTCCAGTCCCCCGCCGCAGGTCGTGGAAGGCATTTAATATCAAGGTACAGAACAATGCGCAATGCAAGGAATGGCTGAACTACCCGTACATCGCGCCACCACAAGGACCACCATCGGTAGCATATATGATGGGGACCATTCGCCACTGG